>CM067592.1:60327153-60872202 GCA_034336665.1 Luscinia megarhynchos
GGCATAAAGAGCAGAGTGAAGAAGAGGCCAGGTGATGTGACCCCCAGGATAAACCTTCACTTACGAGTCAGCTGCAGCAGGTAGTAGCCAGAATAGGCAACAGTAAACACGGTGCAAACCGCGGCACAGACTTGCTGGATCATTTTAGCAGTGCTGTGCAGGTTTGCACACTGAATGGCACCCGAGGGAAGAAGCAAGACTCCTCTCGGGGTGCAGGCCGTCTGCTGAGAGCTCCTTGATCACAAGGATCCTCGTGCAGCCAGCGAGCGCAAGAGCTGCTCTGGCAGCGAGGCCTTGCGCGCAGCGGGACGGCGCTGTGCTGGCAGCTCTGTGACGTGGCACCGCCGCCTTGACCTCACAAGAGCAGCTGCTCTGCCGTTGTTGCCGTCCTTGTGCCCAGCAACCCCATCTCCTGTGCAGCTGATGCAAAGGAAAAGCCTGGCAGCTTCTCCTCAGGCTAAAGCACCAGCAAAAATCCTCAGCTCCATGAGCCAGTGCTCGAGACATGCCAGGCAAAGTCAGAGAATGCGCTGGGCCAGCTGGCGCCCAAGAAATGCAAGCAAACACGACTTTTGGTCTCCAAGGCTTTGACAAAAAGAAAGTGCGCTTCTAACTTCTGGCATCTCAGTTGCTTCTCAAAAGCCAAACTTCTTCAATGACATTCAGGCGACAAAAGGAGCAAGTGAAATAAATTTCATGGGGTATTGCGGTGTGCAGTTGCTTCTTGAGCACATGGGTGCATGTTGACCTTTGCTTTGACTCAGTTTGGAGCCTCGTGACCTCCCTTTGGCTCAGGGAGATGCTGGCTTTTCTCCTGGTGCAGAGCCCCTCTTGCCCTGCTTGCTGTTCCTGTGGCAACTTCAAGTCTCAGAAGATGCAGAAGAGCCGTGCGCTGGTTCCTGGGCTGCCACAGTTTTGTTGTGTTGCAGCTCTGGCTGCAGCCTGCGGCCCACGGCTCTGCAATGCCCTGCAGATGTCAGGCCCGAAGGAGGCCCCTTTGCAAGAGTCCAAAGCCGCACTCTCACAGGTGCTTGCCCAGGCTCCATGCTCCCTGGAAGATTCCCTGCAGGCATTTGCAGAGCCAAATGCCAGTAGAAAGGACATGGACTCACTCTCTTCTCTTGCAGAATGCCAAATTAAAGACAGGAGCCAGCTTGAGAGAGAAAGAAAATACTGGGTGCCAGGAGGCAACAAGTGCATGCAAGTCCTCTGCAAATCAACTCTGCTCACCCATGGAACAATGATCCCAGGCTTAGCTCGCTTTCCTGGTGACTCAGCCCACACAGATCCTCATCTGTTGGGCATGAGGTGAGGGTCTGTATTGACGCATAGTCTCCAGGCAGGTGCGAAGGAGAGCCACTTGATTGTAGAAAGCAGGCCTTTGGAAGCAGTCAGGCCTTCATCAGTTTCACACTTTTCAGTCATAACAAACATAATTTAACCAATCACTATACACCACCATGTGAGTACACAATATATACAAGGTTCTGGAACTTGTTTTTCTACCTTGAATTCAGCTGAGTCTCTTTTCCCCGGTCCTTTCCTCCTTAGCTAAAGTAGCCATCCTGAGCCATGATTTGACCAGGCTTTCCCTTTGTAAGATTGTCAGAGAATTCACAGATTGACTAGGTTGGAAGAGATCTTCAAGATCATCGAGTCCAACCCATGCCCTGTCTCCTCTAGTAGATCATGGCACCGAGTGCCACTTTCAGTCTTCCTCTAAACACATCCAGGGATGGTGACTCCACCACCTCCCGGAACAGGCCCATCCCAGTACTTTATCACTCTTTCAGTTAAAAACTTTTTCCTGGTATCTAACCTAATTTTCCCTAGATGCAGCTTGATACTGTATCCTCTCTTTCTGTCGATTGCTTCCTGGTGAAAAAGACCAGCCCCACCTGACCACAACCACCTTTCAGGAAGTTGTAGAGAGTGATAAGGTCACCTCTGAGTCTCCTTTTCTCCAGGCTGAACACCCCCAGCTCCCTCAGCCGCTCCTCACAGCGTTTGTTCCAAGCCCCTCACCAGCCTCGTTGCCTCCTCTGGATGTGCTCAAGCGTCTCAACGTCCTCCCTGAACTGAGGGGCCAGTTCTGGACACAGCACTCCGGATGCGGCCTCATCAGTGCCAAGCACAGGGACAGAATGACCTCCCTGCTCCTGCTGGCCACACTGTTCCTGATCCAGGCCAGGGGCCATCAGCCTTCTTGGCCACAGGGCACACTGCTGGCTCATGTTCAGTCGGCTGTTGATCAGTACCACTCTGCCTGGGCACTGTCCAGCCACACCATCCCCAGCCTGTAGCACTGCATGGGGTTGTGGCAAAAAAATCTGTTTGATATAAAATCCTCTAAATGAGGATGTATCAGATATTAAACTAATAAGAATCTCAATTCTCTTCAGCTTTCGTAATCATTTCAAAGGCTTGTTCTTCTACTTCGAAGAAACACTTAGGATTGTGTCAGTGGAATGATGCTAAAAAGCGGCTGATGCAGCAGCAAAAGAGTTCCAGGCAGAGTATAATGCATTCAAACATAACTACAGATACACTGAGACATGCTTCAGATGCTGCATAACAACACAAGAGTTTATCATTTATAGAGTTTATCTCACAGTTCATACTTGCTTTTTAGATTTTGCCAGACTTTTTGCTAAAGAAAAGTTAAAAATATGGCAAAGAATGCCACAGTCAAGTCCTAACCAAGTGACAAACAGCACCTACATTTCCACATCACAAAAGGAATTTGTTTTAATGGATTCATTAAAGATTACTCGGTGCTTTTAAGTTGCGGATTTACTTCTGGGTTTTACAATGAAAAAATCAGGCAGCTGGGAAATCTCTCTGCTGCTTTCTTTTCCCAGTCTTTCAACAGAGAGAACAGTATGTACCTGAAACCCTTCGCTAACAATAAAATTTCCTATAACAGTGAGCAAGTGCATCAGAAAGAGGGAGGACAAGAAATTAGTTAGCATAAAATGTCAAGTATTTAAACAGTGCATTTTAAAATTCAAAAATGGTGTCATGAAATTGTTGTAGGATAAGGAAGGAAGGAGAGGATAGTGCACAGGTAATGACTCCAAAGACCAGCTTGTGGTGAAATACACTCAGAAAAAACTCCTTTAAAAATGAGAACAATGTAAGGCACATTAAGGAATCAAAAACTGTTTAAGGGAACCTTCCAGAGTGTTTCTATTCCATTCAGTGTATATTCCATTTTTCCTTTTAAGCCTGAATTTGTACTGCCCCTCATCAGGAAATCTGTTATTGCCTTTTTTTTTTTTTAATTATTTATTTTCTATCCTGACTGATGAGACTATAAAAGCTATTTGCAATGCTTAAATCTTTCCATGCTTTCTTCTTCAGATTCCATATATGATTCCATATTTGACAGAGACTGACTAGTATTTTGAAGCTCAGCCTCAGCACAATTCCATGTCTGGTTTACAGGGAGGGAAATATGATTTCCTCTTCTGCGGTGCATAAGAATGATGTAAAAATTTCCACACACTTTAAATTGTGATGATTTTCCAGTTTTTAAAACACTGAACAGTCTCCTAACATAAGGCTTGTGAAGCATTTGCACCCTTCAGCAAATCTTCCATACTCTATCTGCTATCAACTTTCAGTCTTTCAACTATGTTCACACTTCTAGAAAATTCAGTGGCTCTCTGCTGTAGCTGTTCAAAACAGCCACTTCGTCTTTTCCTGTGCTTTTTCTTTCAAATTTCTTTACAGAGCATTTTCAGGAAGTATGATCCAAAGGATCACAATAGACCTGGCAAGCTCTTCATGAAGAGTTCCTAAATAATCTCGTCACGGAATATACAGCAAACTCAGTAACAGCTACTGCCATGATTTCTTGCTCAAATAACACAATCATTTCCAGACTGTATTTTCTCCTGGGAGGGCAAGTTATCTCTACAATCAAAGTCATAATGCCATTTCATGCATGGGCTTGGGGGCAAAGAGACTAGAGAGTGAAGTTGACAGAGCCCTGTTCTTTCTGCATTTCCCTTAGCCAGGCTTGAACTGATCTAAACTGGAAACGTACTCAGCCAGACTGTGTTTTCAACTTATCTTAGTTTATTCTTAGTAAACCGAAATGCTGATAGAACCTTTTGGAGGTAGAGGAAGAGCATGATACAGGAAAAGAGAAGTATATTAAGGCAAGAAAATGTCCCAAATCAGAGAGTAAACAGCTTCCTCATGGACCAGTATTTACTTTCCAGGGGATGGAGCAGGTGTAGGAGGGAGAACTAGGAAGAAGGAAGAACTGTGAACCAGGAGTGTGATAGGACTTTTAATTGTCCTGGCCAAATTTTGAAATTAAACTGTTTTGTTTTCCAAGGTCTCCATGTCACTCCTATATATCAATCACCTTAGAATAGGAAAGTCATCTGATGGCCAGAGGTCTCCTAGCAGCAAGGATGAAAACTTCCTTGGGAATTTTAACCTCAGGTTTCAAATCATAGAAATATGGGATAGTTTGATTAGGAAGGGATCTTAATGCCATGGTCAGGGGCACTAGATCACTGAGAAAACCCAAGAGGACTAAATTTGAGATTCTTCCAACATCATGCATTAAGAGGACAGGAAAGCCTGGAGATATTTCCTACCTCACCTCACTACAGATAATCTAGATGTGAGGTAAACTAGGTGATTCAGAGGACAAATGAGCCTAGCAACACGTTGGGTGAGTTTGTGTGGTTTTTGTCATTTTTTACAAAATGGTAAATAACATTTATATTGGCAGGCAAGTCAGGTCAGCGAGTGATGGCGCTGACCTGTCAGATAAAGGGAAAAAGGGAAAAAGATCTTCCATGTAAAGTTGTTAAAAGTTCTGTTAAAGGAAAAGATTGGAAGCTAAGTCAGGAAGGACTGGCATCACTCATGATGTTACAGATGCTGCATAGCACAGCAGTTGAACCCCAGAGCAGAGCAGCAGATAAAAACAAAGTTGGTACTGGAAGACACAGAGTCATGTAATATTCTGTAATTTTCTGTAGTGTTCTGTGTGGCAGCCATAGGTGTCCTCCCAAGATGGAACAGGGAGATTTGGTCCAGGATTCTAGAAAAATTAGGTGATTTTAGAGTATGCTGTGTAAAGGCCCAAGAATATCTGTTGCAAACATATTCAATGGTACAAAATAACACTTTGTATTGCTGGGTTTCACAAAAGAACTGTTGGAAGCATCTACTCTCAAATCCATTTGCTTCAGCAATCTACTGCTCACATAAAAAACAGGCAGCAATCTTGCATGATGGTATTCCTCTAGAGGTTTACAGAAAGTTTGTTGAGTCATTTAGAAGTTTCTATATGGTGAGACATAAACAATGACCTCAACTATTAACCTCCAGGTGTGAAATAACTTGTTTAAGGTTTGTAACCCATGGGTATCTACAGAGGGAATGGAAGTTGATATGAATTTTTTTCATTAATGTAGAAGAGAAGATGCGATAAAGGGAAAAAAAACCCACAGTGAGAACTCCTACAGATTAAATGGGCTTTTATGTCTTCAAGAAGGTTCTTAGCTTGGAACTGGCTTCATCTTTAAAAAATTGCTGCAGTGCAAATATGCATCAGAGTATGTAGGAGGGCAAAACCACACCCAGTTAAAAAATTAGCAGAAAAAATGGCCCTGCGAGAGCAGCAATACACAATTATAGAAAAATGCCACCCTGTTGTAAAATGACATTAGAAACAACAGTTTTGACCCTTACAATTGATGTTGACATTAATATGAAAAGGTTTCATTGAACTGGTAAAATAAACTCACATATCAGAGTGTCACCTATGAAATGTGAATATGGCCATGTACAAAGTATGACAGTCTTGCAGATGTAAATAGCAGTAAAAGGGAATCAGAAAGTTTTGGGGTATTTTTGTCCTTTTTTAAAATCACACCCTTTTCTCATTTCACTTCTGAATTCTTTTGCAGCAGATCAACCAAATGCTGATTGCTTGGACTGCAACAGGTTCTCTAGCATATATGAAGAAAGACTGTATAAAGTGAACTCATAGTGCTGGCTCTGTAGAGATATTACATACTCTGGTTTTTTCCTGCTATAAATCAATAATTTAGTGAAAACAGAAGAATATCTCATCCACATTTGCACATAACCTATCCCTCAACAAAAAAACCCCACAAAACCCCCAAATCCACAAATTTCTCACCCTCAGTTGCTGTGTGCTGAAAGACATATGGGATGATTGATTTATCCTTCAAACACAGCAAGGACTCGTAAGAACTGGGAAAAGAACAGAGATTCTTCCTTAGAGGATGAAACTGATACAAGGGAGCCTGAGCAAAATCACCATTCGCTGTTTTCTTATGGTGTTCTCTTTATTCCTCCCTCCTGGGTCCATAATTTTGCACTCTGCTTTCCTAAAAAACACTTCATTTGAACCATATCTTTATGAATAAGGTATAACATCATCATTTACTATTTCACAAATTTGCTATTACAGCCACTGATCTGGTCAACCACAATTGTAAATTCCAATAAAGCTGTTTTTATGCACTTATTGAGATTTAAAAGACTTGCCTAAATAGACCTTTTTCTGAAATGTGAGACATATGTTACACTGTAATTCTATTTGAATATCACGCAACATTAAGTTATATCTAGTATAAAAATAAATAATGCTGTTTCTGAAAGTGGGTCCTCTTCACAAATAGCACCATCAATTTGATGAGACATCCAGGCCTTTACTGGAAAATTCCATCCTATCAAATTTCTGCAGCCCTACTGCAGGTGTGCTGCTTCCACATTCTATTTATGGACACTCTAGTTTTCTTCTACCTCCCTGAAATTTTCTAGTGGTCAGGATTACGTTCAAGTTTTAAATACTCACCATTAAGAATGTTTATAGTCTTTCACATTAAGGACTTGGAAAATACTTCAACATGGCTTCTAAAATCAATTAATTATGATGTTCATATTATTTTTCCTGAAGGAACTCTCTTGGCTCTCCAACATCTTACTCTAATACCTTGACACGATTCCTTAGAACTTAGAATTCATATTGACCATGGTCTACTGTCTTTCTCAAAAGACCTCTGGATGAGAACACAAATATTAACACGTACTTAAGAAAAGTGCAGCAAAAAAAAGGTGTTTTTTCTAGAAGTGTGGTGAAGCAGAGCTGCACATTACATCATGGGAAGGGGATATGTGTGCACATGGTCCTGACGATGGGGGAGCAGAAGATCATGTCAGAGCTGATCAGATTTTTGATGCTTGACAAAAACCAGCCAAACCCTCCTTCTCACTTGGTCCCATTAGAATCACCCTTGAGTTCTAGTGCAGAAGTTAAAACAGTTAAGTGTCTGCTGCATTAGGACTGTGTCAAATGGTTGCATACGTCAATAATATTAAGATAATTGAGAATGCAGTGACTTGTCTTGTCGACAAATTATGTCTGTTTCTGCCTTTAAAACTGAGAACCAAGTAATCTTCTTAAGTAATTTTTATACAGCTTGGAAATCAAATTAGTAGAAAACATGCTTTTATCTTGTTTTAGGGAGAGAGGTATCTCAAAGCATTGGGGAGCAGCAAATCCATTAACCACAAACCTAAGAAAGCCATGGCTCTTATGTCTCTTTTCTATTTCCTTCTTCATTCCCTAGGCTAAACAGAAAGTTATTTCCATAAAGCATTATATGCTTTAAAGAAAAAGAGTCGTTTTGTAAGAGTAGTAGAAAAATATGATTGACTTCAGATCATGTCTGGACTTCTGCTCCAAGTCTGGAAATGTTGTTACTGGTTACACTCAGTTACACATCCCGCTTTGCATTCACTACAAGTTTGGATCATGAGAATACCATTCAAATAGGCCAAGACATATTTATGTAGTGAAATGAAAGTAAACTACTGAAGGACTGTTTAACAGATTTTCGTAAAGTGCCTGGACCCTTTTTTCAATCACAATTAACAAGCTCCACTGCAATTGCAGGGTAAACATTTATGTAAACTGAGATGCTTATATTTCTTAAAACTGCTCAATACGGGAAAATGATACATGTATTTTTATTAGGAGAGCCAATCAGGATGCTGCTCTACAGATCAGCCTTTGGTGTCTAGTATGTATGTATTTTAACATGAAGGAGGTTACATCACCGCTAATCAGAAACCGAGAGACTGGGCACTGTTCTTTAGCTTCAGTGTCCTTGACTGCAGCTGCACTTTGCAAAGCCTGTCTGTGTAGCCCCTGTGCACAGACAGTAAGTTTGTTTGTACAAACAAACAGTGATCAGGGTGTCCTGGGTCAGTGTTATGACTACTCCTCTCCCTGCCCCCCCCTCTGTCTGCACGGAGCTGCTGCCGCCGTGGCCGTTCCTCCCCCGCCCCGGCTGCTGGGGCTGCGGGTTTGCTGGGCTGCTGGGGCTGGCCTGCTGCTGCTGCTGCTGCTGCTGCTGCTGCTGCTGCTGCTGCTGCTGCTGTTCTGCTGCTGCTGCTGCTGCTGCTTTTGCCGCTTTGGCTGCCGCTCACTAGCTTTTGCCCCAGCTTCTCCTGCCTCTCGGCTGCTCTCCTCTTCCCTCATCCCGGAAAGATCTGCACCGTCTCGACAGAGGATCTGAACATCAGAGACCGCCTGGAAGCCTGCTAAAAGAAGCTTTGCACCTCTGCAGCCGGACTGACCGAGCTCGTCCATCCTCACTCACCTTGGTGAAAACGTTTTGTGTCATCTGGGGATTGTTCTTTCCTGGTGCTGGGAAGTGGTTTTTTCTGTGTGTTTGTTAAAATAAACAAGTTTTTCCACTTTTTTTCCCTTGGAGGAAGTTCTTCCCGAACCCGGTAGTGGGAGGGGGAAGGAGTTCTGGGGGTTTATTTTCCTAGGGAGACTCCTTTGGGAGATATCTCCCATAAATTTGTCCAAAACCAGGACACCATATTTCTTGCTTTGGAATGAACAAAGTAAATATATTTTGTTGAGTTTAATCAGTGAGAGTTACTAGGGTTTTTCTTTTTGGTAATGAAAATTCTTTGAATTTTGTTCTCCCTGGTGATTTAGGCCTGAAGCTCTTAACAGGTCTGATTATAGGTGAGAAATACCTAAAACTCCTGAGAAAATGGCAATGCTCCCTCTGTCAGCGTAGTGGGTATCAGCTACGCAGCACAGAGGCACAGTGCAGGTTAGCTAAGAAACAGCACCACAACAGTGCTTTCCTCTCCAGTAATCAGCTAAATACTTTTAGAACATATTTGGAAATTAGAGTGAGTAAAAACTGCTTGTGGGTTCCATGCCATTCCAAAGCCTTTAGGCCTCCTGGAAAAGGACAGTGGAAAAACGGCACAGGCAAAACCACATTGTGTTCCCAGCTGCTGAAAGCCCCTGGAGATGCCAAGGTAGTCACACAGTGGCAGGTAGACAGATCTCTCATCTGGCTTCACTGCAGTGGGGTTTGGGTGTCAGGATTTGCATGTCAGTGTATATTTATCCTACCAAGTGCCTGGACATAAAACTGGTTTCTGTATTTTCAGCTGTGAATGTTTCAGTGCAGTGGGCTTGCTCTTCTCTCTTTTATATCTTTGTCCTGTACAAATCCAGGACAGTGCTCTGTTTTTTCCATTCATAGTCATTTTTGCAAATCAAATCTCACAGCAAGAAATGGGACAGGCAGTGGAAAAAGAAAGAGGGGAAATCAAGCAAGAAAGAAAAAGGAAAGAAAGGAAAGAAAGCAAAGAAAGGTAGATAGAGAGAGAAAGAGAAAGAGGGAAAGAGAGAAAGAGAGGAAGGATTCCATAAAGGATTCCAGGAAGGAAGCATTCCAGGAAGGAAGGAATAAAGGATTCCACGAAGGAAGGAATCCAGGAAGGAAGGATTCCAGAAGAAAGGAATAAAGGATTCCAGGAAGGAAGGATTCCAGGAAGGAAGGAAGGATTCCAGGAAGGAAGGAAGGATTCCAGGAAGGATTCCAGGAAGGAGGGAAGGAGGAAAGGAGGGAAGGAGGGAGGGGAGAGGAGGGGAGGGAGGGAGGATTACCTTGATTTTAAAAGTGTGTGATTGTGAAAGTCGCTATCGCCTTTAATTACTCAATTAATTAAAAATACAATCAAAAGTTACAAAGCGGTTGATCTTTTTCCAAAGGGAGATTACCAAATAGGCAACTTGCCACCATGTTCACAACCTATATGTGTTCACAACCCATGTATGCTTACTCTCCTTTCGAACATAACCAGCCCATTTTGGAATCTACCATTTCCACAATCTATTAGTATTGCTTTAAACAATTTTATGCTTACAAGGCCACATCAGTAAGAATTTCCAGATACAAATGTACAAATTTTACATGAATTACTATTGCAATATATGGGGGTAAATGTCTGAAGGCTAACATTTCATTAAAATACACTGGAACTGTGTCTAAAATACTTAAAAGAATAGTTGAATGTCAAAAGTTTGACATTTTTTCAAGGGATTCCCACTGCACACTGCATCCTTCCCTGAAAAAAAGAAGAAATAATTAATGTATTTCAAGCTCAATCTTCATATTTTGAAGATCGGCTTATGACAAGGTGCTTCAAATTCTGAAATAAAACCAATAACCTGCATTGTTAAAATCTATGCTTTGATGCCTGCAAGGTTTTGGGTATGTTAATTATGTCACTGATAATATGCACTTCAGTGGTGAAGAATGTGTTGAAACCATTACAACATTTTTGTGTCTAACTAAAAAAAAGACATGATTTGTCATTAAAATTAGCTTCATGACAATAGAATCTTCAGTTCAAAAATAAGTATGCAGAAAGCATTCTTGTAGGTATTTCAAGACAAAGAATTATTTTTGATCAAATAGTATGCTGTTTCTTGTTCAATATTAGACATAAATAAAATGGAAGACAGACTTAATGTATCACTCTTTTTGTAAGGGGCAGCATTATCAATGACTATTGCATTTTCAAACAAACTGTGCATATATCATCAGCCAGAATGAGAGAACAAGGCAATTATGTAGACCCTAGACGCTTGAGGCATGTTTTAACACCAAATTTTATGATGGAACCTACATTCTCCTGTTATTGAAATGCTACTTGTGTACATACACTTTTTGATAAATGACTTATAGTCATGACCTATTGCCTTTGAGTATTTTCCAAATTAATATTAACCATTATGAATTAAATTTCCCCAAAATAACTGCTACAAGTGAAACTGTAAGAACAGGAAAAAACTAGTCTCTAAATTTTCTAGTCCTTTCAAAGTAAAATTTGTTCCTTCTTCCCTTGATCTCATTTCAGTCCTGGGTAGCTATTAAATTTCTTCTCAAGTAAACACTTTCTATTTTTATATCTCTAAGTCCTAAATAAAGTTAATCATTATCTCTTCTCCTTGAACTCTAGTTCTTGACTCTCTTTTCAGCTTGAAAAAACACTTGCTCATGCACAGGAATGTGGCCCAATAAATATAGTGGAGTGCTGTATCACTTAATATAGAGAAAGAAGAGGATCATCCTTATTTATATAGACATTTTGTTTCAATGGCAACTTCAGTTTTGAAGTGGAATGCCCCATTTTTCGTTCTTCTTCCTCATATTTGCAGAAGTATTTCACAATTGTGAGATTAAGGAGACAGAAATGACACTAAGAGTACAATCTGCAAATTATACTTACATTAAAAAATTCTTAAGTTTCTATCAAATTTGGATCAAATTTCATTCTCAAAGAAAAATCATAGATATCCAGGAAATATTACATGAGACATTTCAGTTGGTTTTGAAACAGGTTATCCTATTTTTAATTGAGAAAACTATATAAATATTAAGTAGTTATGAATATGTGAGAAGTATAGATATTTGCAGATTCTTTTTTCTTTTTTTAATTGTGAGAAACTAGATAGATTTATGGTGGGGAAAATTTATCAAGGTAAGAACAGAAGAATTATATTCACAATATCATAAAAGGACACAAGGTAAGTATGACTGTACTTACAGGTACATTGATTTGCCATTTGATCTTCTACACTGGTGGCATCTTTCACCTATTATCTTCATGTACTCATTCTGCCCTTCACTTTTTTTTACTTTTTACTCCTTTGTTTCCTCTTGAAATAAAATGTATTTGATTCTCTTCCTTTTAAGAAAATACTAATCCTTGACTTTGCAAATGCATTTCACTTAAATTTAACCTCTTTTGTGGAGCTGACTATGGAATTGTCTTAGATAAATCTCCAAGCCAGCACCTCATCATCTCTTTCAGAACGACCTATAGCTCAATGAGGAGTTTGTTTCTTTTTATAGAATGGGGAGCTTTCTAAATTTGAGGGGAAAGTAACTCAGATATGTTTCTGCCTTGACTACCCAGTTTCTCTTTTCCAGAGGGCTTAACAGAAGATTTGTCAAAGTTTAGGAAAAAAGAATGGAATGGTAAGAGCTTGACACAGTATCTTTTGGGTATCTCTGATTTATGCCAGAGTGCCACACATATTTTTGACCAGAGACACTCCCAGATACGTTGCATCTATATTAATCAAACAAATTATAAGACGGTAAGAAAGGTAACAGGCCAATGCTCATGAAATGCTCTCTATGACTGAAGCAAAATTCAGTCACTAGAATGTGTTTGAAACACAGAGAAATTCTGGGGTATTCACTTAACTGCAGTATCTAAAATAAATTTAAATTAAAATTCCAATATATTAAATTTTATTTAAAGATTACTGACAGACTAAGGAAAATTCAGTTTGAATCATGTATATAACAAAGCTGTCTGTTCACAGCTGGAGAAGTCTATCTTATACATCTGTACTCTTAGAGATGAAATAATTGATCTGACAGTTATGAATTTACTTTTTTTTTAGTTTTTGGTGGAAGGAAGGTTCCCAGGAAGGAAGGAAGGAAGGAAGGAAGGAAGGAAGGAAGGAAGAAAGGAAGGAAGGAAGGAAGAAAAGAAAGGAAGGAAGGAAGAAAAGAAAGGAAGAAAGGAAGAAAGGAAGAAAGGAAGAAAGGAAGAAAGGAAGAAAGGAAGAAAGAGGAAGAAAGGGAAGAAAGGAAGAAAGGAAGAAAGGAAGAAAGGAAGAAAGAAAGAAAGAAAGAAAGAAAGAAAGAAAGAGAAAGAAAGAAAGAAAGAAAGAAGGAAAGAAAGAAAGAAAGAAAGAAAGAAAGAAAGAAAGAAAGAAAGAAAGAAAAGAAAAGAAAAGAAAAGAAAAGAAAGAAAGAAAGAAAGAAAGAAAGAAAGAAAGAAAGAAAAGAAAGAAAGAAAGAAAGAAAGAAAGAAAGAAAGAAAGAAAGAAAGAAAGAAAGAAAGAAAGAAAGAAAGAAAGAAAGAAAGAAAGAAAGAGAAAGGGAAAGAAAGAAAGAAAGAAAGAAAGAAAGAAAGAAAGAAAGAAAGAAAGAAAGAAAGAAAGAAAGAAAGAAAGAAAGAAAGAAAGAAAGAAAGAAAGAAAGAAAGAAAGAAAGAAAGAAAGAGAAAGAAAGAAAGAAAGAAAGAAAGAAAGAAAGAAAGAAAGAAAGAAAGAAAGAAAGAAAGAAAGAAAGAAAGAAAGAAAGAAAGAAAGAAAGAAAGAAAGAAAGAAAGAAAGAAAGAAAGAAAGAAAGAAAGAAAGAAAGAAAGAAAGAAAGAAAGAAAGAAAGAAAGAAAGAAAGAAAGAAAGAAAGAAAGAAGCTGTATCCAGTTAATAAATGTTTCAATGTGGGGAAAAGATTTATCCATTTGTACTTGCACGGTGCCCATCCTGCCAATGGGGCATCCTAGGAAAGGGCTTCTGCTTCTGCCTTCCAATCTTCCAGAAGCAGATTGAATCTTGTTCCTCTTTTCTGTGCTGCATGTTTTACTAGAAATTAGAAGTCAGAGAAGTGCCACCACCCTCAGAACAGAGAATGGGAGGCTACCCTGAATTCTTAATTCCTGTTGGATTTTGTTCTGCACTTCAGGCTAAAAATGCAGTTTTGAACATCCAAAAGTTTTATCTCTCTCTTTTCTCTGAGGAGAGTGAAGCTGAGTTGCCCCATCTCAGACTGCAGAAGTTCAAAGCAGCATATTAGCTCCCTGAAATGTGGCCTTTGACTTTAAAACAAACTTAGTGACTATTTTTGAAACAAGCAGTAAGGATTTGCTTGGGTATTGGTGTGTTCCCAGTAGTTTGGAGGCTACTCTTCCGTGTAGCAGCTGCTGCTTGCACAAGAGGATTCTTTCTTGATGGGCCATAGCAGGACCCATGGTTTTATTGCCCAAGACACTTCAGGGGAAGTTATTAACTTAAACAAAAACTACATTTATTTCCAAAGCATGTCCAACATAAGCATGATGCCAGCAGAACACAGGGGATAAACTGATAGGTCTCTACTAGATTAGAAGCCAAAGAGGATTTTCCCACTCCTGTAGGTATCAAAGTGTGAAGGCACTCCATTTGGAGAAGAGAAAAGCCTTCCTTCCTGTGGTGAGGAACTGTGAATCACCAGATTGGGTATTTCAGCAGCAATTTGTCTGGATACAGGCCGATTTTTTTTTAAATAAACTTATTTACAATAGCAGTCTTTCTACAAAATAAACAACCTTTCTACAAAAACTCTGCAATAGTCTCTTCTTTCTGTATATCACTGTTTGTTTTCCTGATTGGCAGATCCACATTACTGTAATGTTGTGATGTAATTCATGTTACTTTGTAAATTAATGTGAAATTAATAATGTTTGTATAAATAAAATAAAAAAGAAACTTGGAAACCAGAAACCGGGGAGAGAGGAATGGGGATTGCTTCATCGCAACATTTTAACTGCTAACAAAAACTGAAGAGCTCGGATTAGCAAGTAAATAGACGCAGCCCCGGCAGAGGGACTTCTGTACAGAGAGGGAACATATTTCACAAAATTAAAAAAAGGTAATTTTCTGCGAGAGAGAGTTGTAATTACAGAGGCACTGGCAGTTTCTCTCCCGAAGTCAGAGTTTCATTTTGTATATTTTCATACCAGCTTTACAGACATTGTATCCAAATTCAGCAGATGGCAGAACCCAACATGTGCAAATAAAACACACAGTAAAAACGGGATACACACACCTGCCAAAAATGCAAAGAGAATTAGGTACTCTGTGGTCTGTCCTTCTTCACTGCATGTCTCCATTCTGGAGTAACTTCATTTCCTCTGTGATTACCTGTCCTGACGTATTTGGGAGAATCCCCTCCATCAGCTATCTCATCTATGTACCTATAGGCTAAGGGTCAGCAATATCAGTGTCCCTTCCCATGACTCTGTTCTTCATGGCAAGCTAGGAATGTCATGTTGGCAGCTAGGAAGCTAGAAAGGACAGTGATTTTGAAATGCTGATGAAGAATTACATTTTATTGTTCTATTTGTAAGCCCCTGGGCAGCTGTGCCTACTTTCTCTTAGAATTTCTTAGAATTTGGGGTCCAGCATTCCTGCACAGAAATCACATCTACAAATGGTGCTTTCAGCAAAGTTCCAGTTCAGACATCTGTTGTGGTTTGTATTTTGCAAACTTAATGCAAATACTAACATGCAGCACCTAACTGTGCATTTTGGGGGGACCATGTACTGCTCAGACAAACTGTTAAATTCCCTTTATAGAAGCCAAGTGTTTGCCTTCTTGCTTTTTCAAAAACAAAATGCTAGGTTAGTTGTTTGGTTAAATGTAATAAGTGCACTGCATTCCCCTCATGATGCAATTTTATTCCTTTGATTATTTAAGGATACACGAAACCACTATAACCTATTTTTTAGAGGTACAAGTACAGCCAAAATATGATTACATGTGAGGGAAATATGTACTCTTTTCCAGTGTCATTTTAATATCACTGTTATGTCTGCACAGTATGGTCTGTGCCATGGGTCTGCATACTAACACCTTAGCATGACATCATCTACTACAATTCTTCATTACATTTTCTGATCTGAAAAGGCTCTGATTCCTAAATTAAGTGAAAAAGATAAGCATCATATCCAATCACCTTTTTATCTCTTTGAGGACCCATAATCCTATGCTTGAAGGGCTGGATCGAAGGGTTAAAAGCCTGGCAAGACACACACCAGCAATTATCCATCTGGAAATACTTTTATAGACTTCTGAAAAAAGTTAAAAATGTAAGGTGGGCTGCAGGGGATTATTTAAAGTGTATCTAAATATTTGACATGTTTTTTCAAGATGACTCCCACAGATTTCTCTAATAGCCTGTGAGATCATATTACAGATGAGACTGGGAATAAAACACTTCCAGTGTCAGCTTCAAGCCAAACCAGGAACAACAAACTCTGACTTTGAAGAAGAAGACCAGCATTACGACACCTTCTTCGTTTCAAGAGGGTCTTAGGTAAGGTATTCAATTAAAAGTATTTGTAATTGCTATTAGGTGCCTCTGTTGTGGTGGAGAAAGTTTAACACACCATGGGGTTTGTCTCTCTGCTAAGATGGGAGCAAACTGGGAGCTGTAAAGCAAACACTATAAATCAGGGAAGGTTTTATGTCCATGTTATGTGCCACAGCTTCCTTCAGCAAAAAATGAATGGATCAGGAAGGGCAATGTGGAAGAAAACAGAGGAACATAAGGCCTTCAACTGGACTGCACTCTCAGCTCCTTCAGAGGTTTCTCTGCTCACTCTCTGGCTGGCAGGTTCCTAATGTTTCCTACAAGCATTGATCTGGGCATGCAGCTGCAGAAGAGAGGCTGAAGGAGGAAGTGCCCTAAGGAAGACACTGTTGAGGAGAGAAAAATTGGGTGTCTCACCTATCCATGTAAAGGCCAAGGGGTCACTACAGGAGCCAAACAAATGGAGAAACTACATCATTCTTCAGGCCAACGCTGGGTCTCTGTGGTTAAATTGTGCCAATGTCCAAGGTTGCAGAGGGTGCTGTTCCTGAGGGTATGGCATTTGTCGAACGGTCCTTGAGCTATACCTCCCTCCAGGAGTACTGGCCTGCAAAATGAGGTGAAAGAAAATGAAGCAAATAATCAAATCCACAGGCCTAGACTTGGTGTATGGTTGTAGTGTGGATCCACAGAAACTGCACTGCTGATACACCATTTATAGAGAATCAGTATTTTTCACGGAAAAATTTTGCTAAGCAACTGACGCCTATATAACTTAGATCAAAATGCTTATATAGCTTGAGTTATGCCAATATAACCTGATATTGCCATATGACTTGATATCTCTATAACCTAATCATGACTTTTTATATATCTGTATAACCTGATACCTATATAACCTGAGTCATAACTTTTGTACCATATAACCTGATACAAATAACTTTTTATGTAATGGCTAGTATGTAGTTAACTAGTTGCTTAATGCTGAATGGAAAAAAAAAATTTAAAAAAAAGAAGAAAAAACTTGCCAGCTGGATAGGTTTAGAGATAGATAAGTATAGTACTAATGAGAAATTGGCAAGTGCAAAGCCAATTAGCCAGAAAACAAAGAATTTAGGCTGGTTAAGACAAGACAGACCAGGGAACACTGTAACTGTGCATGCTCTGAAGACAAAGTTGAAAAGTTCAGATGCAAAGAAGACCTTGGAAGCCTTCATCAAAGACCCCTGACGACCCCCAAACTGGGGAGGTGCAAGCACAGTGCAAAAGGACTATCTAATAACCATGAGCTCATAGTATGTAAATTAGTTCCAGCGCCTACGAGATGATGTAGTAATAGTAGTGATATAGTAACACTAAGCAATACTTACTGTATAAATATATCACAGCACTTGACAAAGGGAGGTGAGTTAAGTGGAGATATGCCCCTCACTGTTGCCCGACAGAGAGAGGACACGAAACAACAGAGTTGTTTAGTGCGGTGCTTTATTAGGGCCCTGGGGCCTGAGGACTAGCGTCCAAAGTCAGAGCCCGCCAGGGTTACGTTTTCTAGGGTTTAAATACTTTTCTCAGAGGATTTCTTCACTCTTTGATCTTTTGGCTTCACTACCCCTACGTGATTTTCTCAAGGTTCTGTTAATCTATCTACATTCTTTAAAGTAATAAATTGTTACACATGGCTAGATAAGTCACATACATCATGGAGATAAACAATGAGCTATTCATAAGATAACATTTCTACTGTTTCAGCATGTTCTACACCAGCACACACAAATAACTAGATTAACTGAATACTACATATATTTGCCAAATTAAGGCCTACATACAGGCTAAGCCTTAGCATAACTGCTTCTAATACAGAAAATGAAACTATTTTGCAACAAAAATCCCCCCTTTTGAGCATCACTCAATTTTCTTGCAGGGATGCTCAAATATTCACTCGTTCTTTATCTTGAAATTTCACGAACTGCACAGTGTCCTTGTATGAAGGAGGTGGTGTCGTAGGAGCATGGGTCATGGCACTCAACAATCTTTTAGTGTGTAGTCATTCTTTAGTTATAGCTCCTGTAACACACTTAAAACTTTAACAACAATGATTACAACAATTAAAATTATAATTACATATTGAATTACCGATGAGATCCAGCCAGAAATTTGGAGCCCTAAAGACTTAAACAAGGCACCCACCCAATTATGTTCTGCCTTTGTTTTATTTTCTTTTTTTTTTTTTAATCTTTAATTTTTCCTTCTACGTTTTTCAATTGTGATATATCTTTTTTTTTTTACATCAATTGTCACGTTTGGGATATGGACACAACAATGGTCTATTTTGTTGCTTAAATATCCACACACTCCATGTTCCTTTAGTAACAACATGTCCAGAGTCATTGTGTTTTGTATAGTCATTCGGGTGGTAGCCTGTAGTTGTAAATTTAGGTTTTTGAAACCCTTCAGTGGCAGCGGCCAGCCTTTCTGTTTGTCCCATTAAGCAATAAATTATTTCCCTATTCTTATAAGAAGCAACCTTGAGCAAATAAGGATTTTAAGGCCCAACTAAATTTTACACCACTGTCTGGTTCGTGCCACTGGTCCTCTTTGTTTTCAATTTCTCGCTTATATCTTATTGCCTGGGGTTTCAATTTAGATTGCCTCCAAAAGGGACACAGAGTTGGGATTCTTAGTGTGATTTGAGTAACCTGTCCATCAACTGGCATATGTGTGGTCCACAATCCATGTCCTAACACCCAAACCAAATTTCCCGGACTTTTACTGTCGTGGTTTTGCAATTAACATCCTTCTTATCTATTCCTGTCATTGAGTGATTATATTCTCGACATTTACATCCCAATTTTAATAATACTCTAACCGGCATGAGTCCAATTTCCAATTCTGGAGTATTACAAGTGTATACTTTGGTACAATTTCAATGTTTCTTTTGCTGCTGAAGTTGCCTGTGGGTGGAATGTAACATGGTTAACCCCTTGTGTGTCTGATTAACCTTCCCTGTCTATTGAATACACCAATTAACTGTGTCAATGTAGCTGTATGTTTCTAATAGACTTGGTCCCCAAATTGTTCCCCATTCTTCTAAAGTAGTGACCCGAGTATGATTTTCACAAACTACTTCATTTTGAAGCACCACCCTTGTTGAACTGACATTTTGCACAAAATCATACTCGCACTATCTTACGTTCTTAAATCTTTCAGTTTTTGTAAACACTGGATTTGGCAGTTTATAACATTCCTCTCTACTTCCTGGAGTAGACCATTTTTGTTTTGTAGTTTGAGCATGATACTCTACTACCTTCTTTCTTTTCAATTCAGTTTTACAGATTTGAGTAGCGTTTCTATATGCCTTTGGTATATCTACAATGGGTATTACACCCCAAGGAACAGGTTCTCCAGCTGCTTGAGGTAACGGCAAACATGCTGTGATTTTAGACACATTTTGAACCATCCCAAAATCCTTAATCAATCCCACTACTAAGTTTTCCTGTTGTAGACTCTGCTTAAATTCTGGAATTATGACCTCCGTACCATTGGATACCTCTCGAATTTGCCTAGCCCGAGTACATTCGCGGGTTAATAAGACTGTGGTCCTCGCATGAGCCCACCAAGTATCTTTCCTTACCCAACAACAATAAGTTCTTTTATTATTTTCCTGCACATTTTGAATCACTAATGTAAAGGTCTGTCCCAATCTCTTCTTAATTTGGTATTTACTTCCTTGAAGGAGATTGCTTCCTTGAAACCACCACCCAAACTCCTTGAATTTAATATTTGTTATTACTTTACATTCTAATATTGTTGGAAGCCTTTGTACTGCTTGAAAAATCCCATGTGTTGGTCTTACCCTTTGCTCCAAGTGTGTCCTACCGATTACTTCCCTCTTTCCGTAATTAGCAAACCATCCACAAATTACTACACAAATTAATTCTCCTTCGTCCCTGCCTAATTTAGCCTGAGTGTTATTTAACCATCTTATTCCTCCATTATTTTTTTTAGAAAGGTGCTACTTTGTCCCTCTGGTTTTTCCCACCGATCTAGGGCCTTGTTTCTTTTTCACCAGGTAACAGAATACCTCTGTCCACATGCCCTTTTCATGGTCCAGGTACAGTTAATTCTCAAAGGAGGTCCATTCCACATGTCAGCTTCAGCTTTAAGCGAAGTCACGGTCACCCTGTCAATATTACTGCCCCATTTGTCTACTCTGAGTTTCATACGTCCATAGTCAGAACTGTTTTTCATTCCAACTAGGCATGTAAACATGTCCGTATCGTCCATAGTCACATTAGCAATTGTCAGAGTAGTGTTACCAGTGTGTGTGTCCTTATCCTAAACTGTGATGATATTACCTCGGTATTCTTTTGTTCCTTTTTTTCCCAATGGACTTTAATGTTTTCAGCTCCAATTTTCTGGTTACCCTGGATCTCACAGGTCAAATTTACAGTCATTTCCTCCATCACCCCAACCAGAGGTTCTGAAACAGAAACAATTATCATTTCATTAACAGGTAAAGATTTTAGAATTACTAACAAGGCAATTATCAGCAATTTGGTACGGCTCATATTTTCATCCGTGTTGGGGATATGATTTGAGCTTCCCATTGGGCCAGAACTTTCTTGACTCGGGTGTAATGGATCCAATTGTCGGTTCCAGCTACTTTGACCGCACTAAATGTTGTCAGAATCACCAGATGCGGGCCGTCCCATGTTTCTCTCAGTGGCTCTGTGGACCAGTTCCTTATATATACATTGTCCCCCGGTTGTATGTCATGAACCGGATTTTCCAGAGGCAGAGGCCGATTCCAGTGCAAAGCTCCCCACAAGGAGCTGAGAATTCTGTTAAGAGACATAACATAATTAAAGATCACCTGATCTCCCGATATATGTGGATCTCCTTTTAGGGTAGTAGCATGGTATGGTCTGCCATACAGTATTTCATAAGGACTCACTCCTACCTTTTCTCGGGGTTTAATCCTGACCCGTAACAATGCCAATGGTAAAGCCTGAGGCCACTGTAACTTAGCTTCTTGGCAGATCTTTTTAATTTCGCCTTTTAACGTCTGGTTCATTCTCTCTACCTGCCCACTAGATTGAGGACTCCAAGGAGTATGCAAATCCCAGGTTATGTCTAGCATTTTGGCTACTTCTTGTACTATCGTAGTAATAAAATGGGGTCCCCTATCTGAAGATAATCCTAACAGTACCCCAAATCTTGGAATGATTTCTCTTAAAAGAGTTTTCACTACTTCTTTTGCTTGATTTGTTTTGCATGGAAATGCTTCTGGCCATCCTGAAAAAGTACACACATAAACTAGCATATACTTATACCCTTGGGACCGTGGTAGCTCCAAAAAGTCTATTTGCCAATAGTCTCCTGGTTCAGGTCCTACCTGTAATTTTCCCAACTGAACCTGTTTTCTAACTACAGGATTGTTCTTTAAACACAATGAGCACATTGCATTCACTCGTTTTGCCAATGTTAACATCCTATTAGAGACTATTTCGTTTCTTAAAAATTTTACCAATACCTCTGCACCCCAATGACACTTATTATGTTCCATGATTAAAATGGCTTTCATTATATTTTCTGGTACCACCACTTGTCCTGTGCCAGTAACATACCATCCAGTAGAATTCTTTTGTGCCTTTAGCAGCATTGCCAGTTTTTCATCATCAGGTGCATATCGTGGCTGTTGAGTCAAGTAGGGTGTCACAGGGTTTACCTTGACTGGTATCAAGGCCATCTGAGTCCAAACCTGTCGAAGCCGGCTTCCCCGGGCGTGTGAAGTCGGCTAGACGATTCCCATCAAATATTTTCCCTTCTTCTCTTCGATGTCCTCGTACATGCATCACTGCCACTCCTTTTGGCCTGTGAACTGCTTCGAGCAGAGCCAAGACTTCTTCACGATGTTTAATTAGAGTTCCCTGTGAATTAAGCAACCCTCTTTCTTTCCACAATGCACCATGAATGTGAATTACTCCAAAGGCATATTTTGAATCAGTCCAAATGTTCACCTTTTTCCCAGTGCTCAGGGTCAAGGCTCTAGTTAGTCCAATGATTTCAGCTTTCTGTGCTGAAGTTCCAGGGGGCAGTGCCTTTGCCTCTATTACCTGTGTAACAGTCACTACCGCTGCACCCTCATGCACCTGGTACCGCTTTTCCATAAAGCTGGATCCATCTGTGAACAGTTCCCAGTCCACCACTTCCAGCCGGGCGTATGTCCTTCAGATCTGGGCGGCTGGAATACACTTGTTCTATTACTTCCACACAGTCATGTGCGAGCTCCTCTCCCCTTAGCTTCACTCGCGGAGAAACTCTGCTGGATTGACATGGTTAGTTGTCTCTAATTCCACATCATCCTGTTCCCTCAGGATGGCCTGGTACTGTAACATTCCACTAGATGACAACCAATGCGACCCTTTTTTGTTCTTAGACTGTCAAAACCATATGGGGAGCATATACAGTCATTTTTCCCCTTACTGTCAACTTCCCGAGCTTCTTGTATTAGCAATACAGTAGCCGCCACAGCCTTTAAGCAGGATGGCCACCCAGCGCTACCGGGTCTAATTGCTTCGAGAAGTACCCCACTGGCCGTTTCCATGATCCTATTCTTTGAGTCAGCACACCAATTGCCAATTGCTGCCTTTCATTCACATACAGCTGAAAAAGGTTTATTTAAATCTGGTAGCCCTAAAGCAGGTGCTTCTTTTAAGGCCTGCTTCAAATTTTGAAATGCTTTCCTCCGGGCAGGAGTCCATTCCAACCTTTTGTTCTTTTAAGGCCTCATATAAAGGTTTTGCCATGAGTCCAAAACTTAATATCCATAATCTGCACCAACCCACCATTCCAGAAACGATCTTAATTCTTGGTGACTTCTAGGGAGTGGAATTGAACAAATTGCCTCTATTCTATTTGCACTCAAACGGCGCTGTCCTTGGGTAAGTTCACATCCCAAGTATAACACACCTCACAGACCACTGGGCTTTTTTCCTTTGAAACTCGATACCCTGCTTGTCCCAGCATATTCAGCAAGGCAATTGTCAATAGAGCACACTTCTCTCTCCCTTCCATAGCAATTAGTATATCATCTACATACTGCAAGACTGTATAAGAGAAAGGAGACTCCTTTACCTGTGTCATTTTCCATTCCTCTAATTCTTTTGCGAGCTGGTTACCGAAGATGGTTGGACTATTCTTGAAACCTTGAGGAAGTCGGGTCCAGGTGAGCTGTTTCCTGCGTCCTGTAGCTGGATCATCCCATTCAAAGGCAAAATACTTCATACTCTCTTCAGCCAATGGAATGCAGAAGAAGGCATCTTTCAAGTCAATTGCAGTAAACCATTTAAATTTCTCTGATATGGACGTTAACAGAGTATAAGGATTGGCAACCACCAGGTGAATGTCTTTAACTATTTCATTAATGGCTCTCAAATCCTGCACTAACCTGTACTTACCATTTGGTTTTCGAACCGGAAAAATTGGGGTATTATATTCCGATTCACATTCTTTTAACAATCCTAACACTGTGAACCGAGAAATCATGGGCGCTGTTCCCTGTTTAGCTTCTAATTTAATGGGGTACTGCCGTACCCTTACTGGCTTTGCCCCTTCCTTTAATTCTACTACTGCTGGGGGAGCTGCTTTCGATTTTCCAGGAACCCCTGTTTCCTATATCCATGGCATAACTGCTTGCTCTATTTCAACTGGAATCGGCAAGGGATCTATTTCATTAACCACAAATAATTTCCCTGTTTCCTCATCCGGAATTTTTGATTTCACCCGACCATTTTCAAAAATAATTTTTGCATTCAAAATAGACAATAAATCTTTTCCAAATAAGGGTTCAGGACAATTTGGCATATACAAAAATCGGCGATCCAACTCCTTTTTCCCAAATTTTAAACTTATCGGTTGCAAAAAGGATCTTTCTTCAACTTGTCCCATAGCCTCTACTACTTGAACAGTGGTGTCACTTAAAGGTCCCAGTCGTTTATTTAGCACTGAATGTACAGCCCCAGTATCTACCCTAAATATTTGTTCCTCCCCTTCCACCTTAATTTTAACTTTCAGATCCTGGTTTAGTCAGCTTTGATTCTGGTAGCTCCCCATCATCATTATTTGAGCTTGAGCGGCATCTGCTGGCGAAAGGGGGTAGCTGGGAAAACCACCATTATTTCCTCCTCCTCTTTCTAACCCTGCTTTCACCGGGCACTCATTTTTCCAGTGTCCCAACTGCTTACAAAATGCGCGCTGATTTGGGTCCAATCTCCCTTGCCCGAAGTTCCCATCATTTCCCATTCCTGGATGGAATCCTTTTCCCCTTCCTCCGAATCCTCCACGACCCCTACCTCTATTTCCTTTACCTCTACCACGCTGTCCTCCTGCTTGTTGTACCAATGTTATGATACTAGCTTGTTGACGTTTGGCTGTTTCCTTTTCTCTGTTATTATACACTTTTTATGCAGTTTCTAGCAATTTATCTAGCCTCCTGGTATCCTCTCCCTCCAACATTTGCAACTTCTTTCTAATATCATCCTGAGACTGTCCAGTAAACAACAAAGCTATCTGTAACTGTCCCGCTTCTGATTCCACATTCAGACTAGTATATCGTCTAGCCGACTCTTTCAGCCTTTCCAGGAAAGCTGATGGGGATTCATTCTTCTCCTGTTTAACTGTATATAATTCTGACCAATTTAATGTTTTCGGCATTCCACTCCTAACTCCCTCTATTACCAATTCTTGAAACCTTTGCAGCCTTCGATATCCTTCCCCTGTGTTGGGATCCCATCCCGGATTATCCTGAGGGACCACTTCATTCACTGACAATCCCACTATTCTCTGAGTCCAAATATCCTCTCTAGCTTTTTCCTTAGCTGCTCTTAATACCATTTTCTTTTCTGTGGAATCCATTAGTGTATCCAACAACACCTGTAAATCATTCCAGTCTGGATTCTGAGTTCTAACCACCATTTTCACTACCCGTGCAGTTCTCTCAGGATCTTCCCTATAGCTACCAGCCGATTGTTTCCAAATTACCAAATCACTAGGAGAAAACGGAACCCTCACTATAACACGTTCTCCCTGAGGTCCAACTGCCTCTCGGAGCGGGGCAATCAATTGTGGCTCCGCCTGGTTCTTCCGACCCTGACGGGAACGGATGCCAGCGGAGTTCTCTGAGCACTTCGGGAGGTGTCTGGGGAAGGCGTGAAGACGGAGGGCTGTTGAAAGCCGAGAGGCTCCCGGTGTCCTCGGGGACTCCGTAGCCTCATCCTCCTCATCCTCATCACTCTCCCCCACTTCTCCCTCGCTCATGGAAGGGGCAAAAGGACCTGGTTGATTAGAAGGACCGGCAACATATAAAGACATATCATCTTCCTTTTTATCTAATCTTACTGCACAATCCATACACAATCCCTTCTTTTTACAACCCACACATTCTTCAGTATTTTCATCCTGCAACCCAATCATCAATATCTCACATTCTTTCAACCATTTTGGCTGTGCTCCTAAATAATAAAACAAGTCCAAATATGGCATTTCGTCCCATTTCCCATTCTCCCTAAGATACCGCATTAAAGGGGTTATTTTTCTTTTTTCTATAGTCCCATTCAATGGCCAGTCAGGCCCCCCTTCCGACTCATAGAGAGGACACCAATGATTGCAATAATCAGTCAATTTTTCCCTAGTTAAACCTTCTTGTCCAAACCTCCCTTTCTTCCAGTTCTTTAATAGACATCCCAGAGGGATATTTTCCGGGACCTTTTCATTTGCTTGTACCAGCGCTTTAAAGGTTTTGAACGGCATCATTCCCAATAATAAGAAAAGAAATCAGAAAAATATACAGACAGAAAGAATAGGATAGACCAGACCAACCAACCGAACCTTGCTACCTTCCGACGCCGCGGGGGAACAAGTGCCGGACCAGCGAAGCTTTCGCCGCGTCTTACAGCCGGCGCCCAGGCTTTACCCAAGACGTCTTTAGCCCAACCCAGCGGAGCCGATGCTTCGTCTTATGGGCAGGCACCCAGTACCAGAAAATAAAGCACCTTCGGGCTTACCTCCTGCAGTTGTCCGACAGGTGCGGGGTCGGGCACGAACCGATGACTCCCCGAGAATCACTCGGTGCCGGCGTGGAGTGGATCAGGACGCGAACCGCCCCTGCCACCTTCGGAGTCCTGCCGCGGTCGCCAGAAAACTGTTGCCCAACAGTGAAAAAGAAACACGAAACAACAGAGTTGTTTAGTGCGGTGCTTTATTAGGGCCCTGGGGCCTGAGGACTAGCGTCCAAAGTCAGAGCCCGCCAGGGTTACATTTTCTAGGGTTTAAATACTTTTCTCGGAGGATTTCTTCACTCTTTGATCTTTTGGCTTCACTACCCCTACGTGATTTTCTCAAGGTTCTGTTAATCTATCTACATTCTTTAAAGTAATAAATTGTTACACATGGCTAGATAAGTCACATACATCATGTAGATAAACAATGAGCTATTCATAAGATAACATTTCTACTGTTTCAGCATGTTCTACACCAGCACACACAAATAACTAGATTAACTGAATACTACATATATTTGCCAAATTAAGGCCTACATACAGGCTAAGCCTTAGCATAACTACTTCTAATACAGAAAATTAAACTATTTTGCAACATCACTACCAATAAACAAATACCTGCTCTGTAGACATTGGTCTATGGGGATTTATTTCCAGTCTCTCTTTTGGGCATCAGAGAAGTTTGCATGTCATTGCAATACGGGTGGGTATCCCAGTGGGACTTTGGGGGGAAAATTTGAATTGTAGCTGTGCACCCCAATGTGGGCATGCTTGGTCTGACAACCATTATTTTCACATGTACCCTGTGTTACAGGACGTCAGAGCGTGCTCTTTCATTAAATCTGATACTGTAGCATCATATTTTGCCTTTCCATATACCAACTGAAAAATATGTTTCCATGCTAGGTTTTCCAGTGAGGAAAAGCAGTGTAACACTTAGGAAGTCAGTGAAATGGCACCAGCCTGACATAGCTCAAGGAGCACTTCGACGATACGCTCGGGCACATGGTGTGACTTTTGGGAATGGTGCTGTGCAGGCCCAGGAATAGGACTCGATGGTCCTGACGTACCCCTTACAATTCAGCATATTCTGTAGTTCTGTGAGCTTTCTAACGCCTGAACATCACTTACAGCTTGTTACCTGCTTGCTTAAATCTCCCTTCTTGTGGAGAAGACTTGAAAGCACACAAACACCAAACATCAAAGAACGCCTTTTCCTAAAGAAATTTTCACACGCTCCGTTTCCCAGCGAGCGGGCTGGGTTGAGGGGGGCGGACTACATTTCCCATGAGGCTTTGCGGGGCGCGGCAGGAAATGCGTCATCTCCGGTGGCCGCGGGAAGGCGCCCGGCGCCCCCACAGCATGGCGGCGGTGCAGGCGCTGCGGGCGGCGGCACGGCGGAGGCCGGGGCTCGGCCCCGCGGGGCTCAGAGCGTTCTGGGGCGGCCGCAGGTACCCGCAGGGCACAGGGCGGGGGGTGGCTTCTGGCCTTCTCCGCATCCTGGGGCTGGCCCTTCACCGGGCCGTAGCTCTCTGGAGGTCACTTAGCCCGACACCCCCTGAACAAGTCCCTCAGGATTTGTTCAGGCGGCTTTGGAACGTCCTTAGGAAGGGAGACATCGAAGGTTCTCTGGGCAACCAGCGCCCACCGAGGTGCACTGCTGGCGGGCGGTGCAGTGGTGCGTAGTTGGAGCCTTTAGAGCTGTTACTGCTTTTGCTAGGAGTGGGAAGGGAGGGATTTCACGGGAATGAAGTTCCTCTGTAACATTTTGGTTGAAACCACGCATGCGTTATTGACTAGATTGTGGCGTATGAGAAGGTAAAATATTTTACTTAAAACTAGTGGTGATGGGTTTTTCACATGTGGCCAGTGATTTCTGTAGTAGTGTTTATTTTCTTTTATGCTTTTTATTCACAGCAAATTAGAAAATGGAGCTGTAACAGAAAACAAGTAACTAATCTTGTTAAAATGCTGTTTTTATTCTGATCAATGAAATAGGTGGGTGGTGATTGCTCTGCAGAGGCAGCCTGTGTGGGGAGCATCACTTGGGGAAAGCCTGTGCACTTCTGGATAACAGACCTGATGAGCCCATGGATGTGTGAAGTGACTGGATTGAGTCTGGTTTAAAACACCACAAATACAAAAATGCTCTTACTCTGTCTTGAGTAACCCAGAGGCTGAAAATGTTTCTGTTCTGTTGCCAGCAGGAAGGACGAAAGAGAAGTGGAAGCAGACCGAGCAGTTCCTGAGAAGGAGGAGAGGAGCAAGCCCAGGCTGATCTGTGCCCTGCCACGCCGCCGGAGTTACCTCCCTCCCGAGGGCCTGCAGAGCTGCCTCGAGTCCCACGTCAGGGAGGTCTGTGGGCCCTCTCTTCCTGAGGACTGGCAGCAGACTCCCCTGCAGGAGACCAGGCTGAAACATGGCCTGCTGGCCCGGCTGGCAGCAGGGCTGGGACACGCTGTCCCCAACTCCCAGCTGCACCAGATGTGCTGTGCCGGGGATGTCCTGGGCTTCTATCGCACCCTCGTGAAGGACGGGAGCAAGACTGATAAACTCGTGGCCACAGAGCTGCTGCCCCCAAACTTGAAAATCATCTGGCAGCACTGAGTCCTGCCACGGAGCATCCCTGTGGTGCCTGGCTTGTGCTGCAGGGCAGCAGCAGAGCCCTCTCGTTGGGGTGAAATCTGTATTTCACTAATAAAAGTTCCCTGAGCTGTGCTCAGATTTGGCTCTTCCCATTCCCTTTTTTCCCTGCAAACCCCTTCTTGCAAGGGCTGGTGCAGTGTGGGCACTGCCAGTTGCCCCCAGCCCTTTCCCTGCTGCTGGGCTCTGAGGGGATCCAGTGGGGATTGACAAGGGGGCCATCTCCACAGTTTCTGCTCTGCACCTCTGTGCTGGTTTTGGCTGGGGTAGAGTTAATTTTCTTCCCAGGGACTGTTACGGGGCTGTGTTTTTGGCCTGTGCTCAGCTCAGGGCTGATGCTGCTGCTTTTTTGCTATTGCTAAGCAGGGCTTGCACAGAGCCAGGACCTTTCCTGCTTTTCTTACTGCCACACTGGTGAGGGGACTGGAGGTCCATGGGAGGGGACACAGCAGGACAGGTGACCCAAACTGACGCAGGGGATATTCTAGACCATATGGCATCAGGCTCAGTGTATACAACGGGGGAAGAAGAGGGAAGCAGGGGCCATTTGGCGTGATGGCATTTGTCCTACCAAGTCACTGTGATGTATGATGGGACCCTGCTCTGCTGGAGCTGCTGAATGCCAGCCCAGCCACGGGAAGCAGGGTATTCCTACCTTATTTTGCTTTGTTGTGTGTGCAGCCTTTGCTTCCGCTGTTAAACTGCCCTCATCCCAATGCATGAGTTTTCCAGCTTTTACCCTTCTGGTTCTCAGGACCATGGCAGTGTGCTCCCCACTGCTCTCTCTGGCTCACACAGATCTCCTGCTTTTCTTCTCTTTTGCTGCTGTGAAAGCCAAGCCTCTGTGGCCACTCCTGGGATGTGCTTGGCAAGCGTTGGAGCAATGCCAAGCTTTGGAATGCTTTTTCCAGGACTGATGAATGGCACTGTAGGTGTCTGCCTGGCTGGATTTCTTCATCTGCTCCTGGTTGGCCCAGATCTGGCTGTCAAATCTACTGAAGGAGTTGCCAACAGGACTGGTGTGAGGATTAGTCTGGTTACCTGTGCTAGCCTTCAGGATGCTGTGATCTTTCCATTTCCTTTTCTTCAAAGGAAAAAAAAAATATGAAAATTCATTCAATTCACCTGTTTCACATCTTACCATATGTCAACAAGAGCTCTCATGAAATGAAACACTCAACAGTAAAAATTTATGTTTTCTTTCCTGAGTATGAAGCTTGGTGGGTTTTATAACATACAAGTCAGTTGAGTCTTACTTCTGATTTATTTACGTTTACTTTCACTTGAAAACATCCGAACACTACATAATTGTATTATACTGTGGCCTAAGTAATCCATGATTTTATGGAACATAAAATCACCACCAGACTTTACAACTTTACATCCCTGAGTTGCAGATCAAATGGGATACAGTCTCCTTAAGCATCCAAGCAATTTCTCTTTAAAAGGAAAAGGTAACCATTTCATTTTTTTGTCTGGAGATCATCTGTCTGCTTTTACTATTCAGCATTTACACAGTGTTGGTCTGTTACAGGCCAAGTCAGAAATCTTAAATCAAAGTGATGTCTTTGGTATGAAGTGGTAGGGTTTTGTTTAAATTATTTTCCTCTTTTTGTTTTTTTTTTTTTTTTCTTCTCTGCTTGGCATTTTGGTTTTTTTTTTTTCATGAGTTCACACAAAAATTCCTGTACATGAAAGAGCAGTTTATATTGTAATCTTTCCAAAAGTACAGTCACACAAAGCAAAACAAGTGTTTATTAAATTTTGAGGGAGAAAAAGGTATATTTCAAAAGCTATGTTTCACATAACATTTTCCACTACTAGAATGCTGTCAATAAGTCTGACTGTAATGATTGGATTTCCTCTTCCTGGAGATTTCACACCCTTATAAAAAGACAATTCCCTGCAGCATAATTTATATCTACACAACTGAGTATTCTTTGGGACTCTCTACTTCTGTTGGCAAATGGGATAGTGAAATACCAGGAACACAGAATTCACTAACTGTTTCTACAGGCAGTCAGATTATAAAGGAAAATATAGACAAAGGTAATAAATTCATAATGGAAAGCTGGACAAGGATACCAAACCTCACATCTTCATTTCCCTGTCTCCTGAAGCTGTCAGCTGCCACCTGCTGACCAGGTGGCAAACTCTGTTCCAGAATCAGTAACAGGCTCTTTTCAGCTCACAGGTCTAGAATCTGAGCAAGGCAGGAAAGCCAAAGGTTCTTAGAAAAACCCCCAAGAAACAGTAAAAGAGTAGAAAAAATGGTCTTTATTTGCTGTGTATATTTGTATATTTATCTGTGCCTGGGCAAGGTGAATGCTTGTTTTGTGTGAGCTCGATGAGGAATTGGGCCAAAATCAAAGTACTTTGGAGGATGCAGTGCAGCCTATTTCCTGTTGTATGTCCATGAACTGGACTCATCTGAGAGTACTGACCGTGGTATTAACAGACAGATAAAAACAAAGACAGACAGATAACATTAACTTTGCCCCTAATATGTGTGATAATTGATAAAAGATTTGTGTTAATAATAGAAGTTTTGGAGTTTGTATAAACCAGAATATTTGGATAAGACATGGACCTAGCTAAAGGGAAATATATGATTAAAACCATTCTGTTTAAATCCCCGTTATGAATATTGTGTTTTTCTAAGTAAATTGTATTTGATACCAGTTTGTAAAACAAGGTTTTCCCACGGCCTGAAAGGTTTTGCAAAATCAGATTTCCTGCCTTTGTGTAGTCAATTACGTCCTATCTGCTAAGACCCGACTTCTGCTGTTCTGTATCTGCCAAGACCAGATGGTTATCTATGAGACTTGACGAAACGTCCGGAGATCTTGTGTCACACAGAGGTCCCACGGATGTTTTTTTGACCACCACTGCTTACCTGGCAGAATTATGACGACAAAAAAAACCAAAATCAAATATTGATTACTACAAGGAAGCCATACTATAAAAAGGAGCTGCGAACCAAGTTCAGTGGAGCAGGGAGTGGGCGGTGACCTCTCACGACTCCCCAGCACTGCGTTGCTCTGTCTATATAAAATACAGCAATCTAAATTTTGCTGAACATCGAGACTTTTGTTTCTCATTTATAGCATATGTAACTATTATAGAGCCTCTAAGATTTACTAACCACAATAAAGGATGGAAATTTAATGAACAAATATATAGTCTACAAGGGACGCAAGAGTCAGAGATCACAGATAATAAATATGTGTCTCTGTTCACAATATGTGCACCTGATGTGCCTGTCTTCTGCTCTTTGGATTGTTTTCGTTTGGGTATTTTTTCAAGATAGTTGAACAGATGGCTGAATACAGATAGCTGGCTGAGACGAATGGAAATTATTTTAATACCTACAATAGACAGCAGGGAAAAGGAAGAAAAAAAATGGGAGAGAAGGAAATAGGCCAGATGAGGTTCTAGTAAGTTAACGTGAAGGAAACTACAACAAGTGTTGACATTCTGGCATTCAAAACTTGCTTTTACAGCGGTTTAAGTGGTGGAATGTTAACATTCTTCACTTTGTCCGAGTGAAATACTCGCTATGAGTTTTTCTCTACTTCAGCTTGCCAAAACGTCTGTGTTTGTGTTTACATGGGTTGGCAACAGCGGGTTATCCTGCGGAGCGGAGAGCTCCTCCCGAGCCGGACGCCGCGTTCCCTCACACTCCGCACCGCCCCGCCGCCTCACGCCATGAGCGGGAAAGACTCCTGAGGGGAACAGGTCCTGGCAGCTGCACGGGCATCCCAAACAATTCCCCCGCGGCACGGAAGGGGGTCCCGCCGAGCTCCCCCGGAGCAGAGTCTGCCTCCTCTTCGGTTCCGGTTCCGGTTCGGTGCCGGTTCCCGGCTCGGTGACGGGCGGAGCGCAGCGGGACCCGGCGGAGCGCGCTGCACACGCAGCTGCCAGGACCTGCCCAGGGCGCTGCTGCGCATGTGCGGCCTGCGCTGCTTCTCGGCCTCCGGATCTTCCTCCTCATCGCTTTCTTGATCTTTTTCCTCTTTTTCTCGTTCCCGCGCCTCTGCCACCGCCGCCATGGGGAAGCTGAACGTGGTGATGCTGCGGTACCTGTCCCGGGAACACTTCAGGGTGCTGACCGCGGTGAGCGCCGGGCCGTGGGGAGGCCCCGCCTGCGGTGCCGCTGCCTCCCCTGGGGCTCCGTGCTGGCCTGTTCTGGGGAGGGCCCGGTTCCGGCGGTGTTTCCCTCGGCCACCCCGATGGGAGTGATTCGGGGGCGGCGGGGAATTCTTGGGGATGCCAGGGAGAGTCTCTGAGGACGCCCGGGTGGTCGCAAACCCATCACAGTGAGGCAGCATCCCCAGCGTCTCTGCTCTCTCTGTTCACCGTGAATGGGATTGTGTGGAATCTAATTAGCCACTCCTGTCGTGGCTGGCACTGAAAAACTTCCCAGGGTGGGTTGTAAATAAGCTGCCAAGGAGCAGTGAAGCAAATGGAAAGGTTTGTTAAGTTTTGAAACGTAGAAAGTTAAGTCTTAAAATCTGTAGTCTTTAAAAATTGCCTGTTTGAAAAGGGATTTTGTTCTTGAACAGGGTTTGATATTTCATTGTTGAACACAGGGCTGACAAATGTGTTTTTAATTGCTCTTTTAGGTAGAAATGGGCATGAAGAACCATGAAATAGTTCCTGCTAGCCTGATTGCTTCCATTGCCAGCCTTAAACATGGTGGCTGTAATAAAATTTTGAGAGAGCTGGCGAAGCACAAGCTTCTGGCTTATGAACGAACAAAAAGTGAGTTTGAATTTTGTCTTGGACTCCCTTTCGTGTCCTGTCCCCAGTGTCTCACAGTGGTAGCTGCCAACAGGTTGGGATGTAGAAGTGCCCAGAGTGTTTGCTTTGCTTTCTCTTGGACTCAGCCTGGAAATGTGGGTTTGTGCAGCACCTGATTCTGTGTTTGCTTGTACCTTTAGAAGAGATAGGCAGCAAAAAGAGGAACAGTTAGCTTTCTTTTTTGTTCAGAATGAGATAAAAAGAAACATCACTTGAAGCAATGAGTGATATCCTCACATTTCTGGAACAGATTGCACAATCCTTGGACATTTCACTGCCTCAGGAACAGCTGCTAAAAGTTTTAATCTTAGCTTTAGTTTTTTCTTAGCTGCAGTATTTATTATCTGCCATATGACAGAGTTGTGCAGGCCCTTCCCTGTTCCCTTCAGCTCTTTGGATCTGGCCCTGCAAACACAGTGGAGACTCCTATGGGAAATACCTCTCCCTTTTGTCCCAGTTCTTCAGTGGGTTGAGGGTTGCTCCAAATCCAATTTAAACATCTTCACCGTTCAGTCAAATTGGGGTGGTGAGAGCCAAGTGATGAAATACTAGTTGGGTGAAACAATAAACAAGATTAAACTGAGATTTATTTTAAATGTGATGGGTGCATAATAAAGAGTGAAATGTATTTTTTTTATCCAGCTGTCCAGGGTTATCGGTTAACTAATGCAGGATATGACTACCTGGCTCTGAAAACTCTCTCTTCCCGACAAGTCATCAATTCTCTGGGAAACCAGATGGGTGTTGGCAAAGAATCAGGTAAACAAAAATAACATTTTAAAATAAGGTTTTAAAGCAAACACGTCTATAATACTGCAAATACTTTGCAAGAAACTGGGATACTTTTCCTCTGGATAGGCAGATCAGTTAATGTCAAACACCAAGATGTATTTGGACGTAGTGTTCAAGTGCTCTGTGAGGCTTCTGGCTACATTTGGGTGTTTTTTCACAACACTTTAGCTGCATTTTGCCCATATTGTCTGTTTCTTAGTTCATTATTTAAAAAGGTACTTTGCAGGCAGCTGTTGCTTGTGTTGTGCTTTGTGAAGAGTTTCAAACCACTTAAAAAGATATTTTCAGCTTTTTCATCCCACTTAAAAATGAGGCAGTAAAGTAAAATAGGCTCGAAACTATCGGACCACTATCTTGGTTCCTTTTATGTTCATGTAGTTTGACACAGAATGTAACTTGTTTAATTGGAGAAGGGGATTATTTGGGATAAGAGCTAGAAATTAAATTTAGGGTATTTGTTAACACTTTAGATTAAGAGTCTGGTCCCTTGGGTTGTCTGTCCATTCATCAAGAAGGAGAAGCTCTTCCACGGTGTGGTTAAGAACACCAGAACACTGAAAAATACTTCACAGCCTGTCAGAATTTCTTCTGTTGGAGTACCATGAACTCTTTAACAATAATTTCTTCACATTCAATCCTCTGGTACACACTATGTAATCAGCTCTGTTTGCTGAAACTTGTGGGTCAGAAAGGGTGAGGAATGAGGTAACAAGCTTTCACTGCACTTTTTCAGTGGTTTGTTAGATATCATTAATTTCTTAGATCTGTGCTGTTGTGTATTTTCTAGATATTTATATTGTTGCCAACGAAGAGGAGCAACAGTTTGCACTGAAATTGCACCGGCTGGGGAGAACCTCCTTCCGTAACCTGAAAAACAAACGTGACTACCACAAGCACAGGCACAAAATGTCCTGGCTGTACTTGTCCCGGATAGCAGCAATGAAGGAGTTTGCCTACATGAAGGTAGGTAGCCACTCACACCAGTGCAAGTGGCCAGCAGTGGTGGGAGAGGCTGAAAGATGCCTCTCAGACTGCTTTGATCATGTTGTATTTGCAGTACTGGTAGGATTTATTCTTCATTTTTTCTCTCCTCTAATGGACTTAAATGATACATTTCAGAAAGTTTTGATACAACATGATTTGTACTCTTTCTAGTGCCAAAGTTAAGCTTTGCCATTGAAATCACATGGAACAGATCCAGGTGTCATGACAGAATTTCAAATTAATGATGTTACTTATGGATAGATAGTCTGTGTATCATCAGTTCTGCAGTTTTCCCTTCAAAATTTATAGCATGAACTCGGAAGCAGCTGTCATTTCTTAAAATGATTTTTTTTTTATTTTACCAAGCTTTCACTTGTTGCTGTGCTGTGAGAGAAATCTTTCAGATCAAAACTGGTATTTTGATCTAAAAAGGCACACTTAGTTCTGTGCTGTGAGAAAAGATTTTATTCCCAAGCTTGTGCTGCTTCTTTGGAATTCTGTGGTTTTTTACCTGTTTTTTTAGATACTGTATAGAGGTGAAAGATGATAGCTGAAAATTAATTATTAATAAAAAACTAGTTTTCCTTTCTCCTTTTGTGCTTTTGAAGAGTAATATATAAATGAAATATTATTTTCTTTTTCTTGTAAGAAAGAACTATGATGGATTGTCTCAGTGGCCTCCACAGAGAAAGATCTAGAATCATAATTTTGACAGTCCAGCTGGTAAACCCTTAGGTGATCAGAACTTGTAGGAATGTAATTGTGGGGGGTCAGTTTACCTGAGCAGAGGGTTGGGGGAGGTTTAATTGAATGCTGAAAAACAGTATTAGCTGAATTGAGTGCTGAAAAGCATTAATACTAGAGTAACAAATCCTGTACTTATGTTGCTTTAACTTAAGAGTCTTAGAAAAGTTCACTGGTAACAACAGAATGAGTAAAAAAGAATGAACCCATAAAAAAGTTGAGTGGGTCCAGTGAATGACTGAGTTTGTGCTAGAAAAGGCAAACAGGAGAGCTTCAAAGTACCTACCTTTGGTTGATCTTAAGTGTGGTGTAATGCTAATTATTACCATTTAAGAATGAACTTCTTGTGTTTACAGCAACTGAACATAGACTGACTAATCAGGCAGGAGTACATTGGCGGCAGCTTAGTGTGGAATTTTTTTCTGATGCTAGACCCCATTTCCAGTTATCTGCTACTCATTCCATAGGCTAATGTACCAGATAAGGTTCTGCCATTTCTCCAGTCTGTTGTGGCTTTTTTCCAGATGCATGATAATTAAACTGTAAGCAGTGCACTCAGTGTCTAAACTTCAGAATTTTATTATCTTCCCAGTGAAAGTTCGAGTGGCTCTGTGGCTATTTTCCTTCTTATATGTGTGATTTGGGCAATATATGCTGCTATCACAGTGATACGTACTGCACGTCCTAGCTGTGGGTTTGTCAATGTGTGTAATGTTTCCATAACTGTTTAATTTTAAATTTTCAATGTGTTATCTCTTTCCAGGCTTTGCATGACAGAGAATTTCCTGTTCCAAAGCCCATAGACTACAACAGGCATGCAGTTGTTATGGAACTTGTTGATGGATATCCTTTGTAAGTAATGAAGCTTGAATTCTCTGTGTTACAGAGACCGTGACAACCTTTAGGAAAAGTAACAGGGTTTGGGTTTTTCCTTGTTTTCTACACAGAAATTGCACATTCTATATGCTACTTCATGCATAGAGTATTAATATCCCTCATATTCTGAGCTCCAGTTTGTGATCCTTGCCCTATTAATACAGATGAATTTATATCTCATTTCTGCACTGTTTATATAGACTGCCACATATAATCTGGTTTTGCACCTTTGAGAAAGATTATTTTGCTTGAGTTTTTCAACCTCTAGGAACATTAAATATTGACGTTTGCAGGTGAAGGGTTGGTTTGGTTTTGAATTTAAAAAGCCTGCCTTTTTCATACAATTACCCAGGTCTAATCCAGAGATTTAAAGTGTCTAGTTACAGAACAAACCAGTCCATTCTCTTATGTAGGATTCAAGATCTTAAGTTTAATCAAAGGGGAATTAATTTCAAAGTAAAACATTGAAGAATAATGTGGAAAAGACTTCATTGTGTTCTGTCTTCCCACCCTCATTTGTTAAATAGTTCCGCTATTTAACAAACATTAATTTAACAAATATTAATTATTAATTTTCCCACAAATTCATTTTGTGTTAACAGAACACCTAGTTCCTTGTGGCAGTTGGCAGTGGAAGTTTATTTTTTCTTCTTCTCCTAACATAATCAAGGTTTTGTAAAAGAAAATTCCATGGGTCATTTGGATTTCAGTGTAAGAAGATTTAGCTCCTACTGACACGATAAGATTATCTAAAACAGGAGAAACATAAAAGTTTGCTCATAATAATGGATTATGACAGCAGTGCTCAATGGGAGACAATGAGTGTCAGTTTAGGTGAGTTTTGGCCTGGATATAAGGAGGTATTTTCTCTTCTTGAGGACAGAGAGGCGGTGGCACAGATTGCTTGGGAAGGGCTCTCCATTCCTTGAAGTTTTCTATCCTAACTAGACAGAGACCTGAGAACTCTGGTCTGATCTCAGATTTGACTGAGCTTTCATGAGGGTGCTGGATCAGAGACCTGAGGGCCCTTTTAATTACTCTGCCATTCTGTCGGATGTATTTTGTATACTTTATCTGCATTTTTAAATTAAGTCTTTCAAGGTTCAAAATATTTTATTTTCCTTAACTTTTCAGGTGCCAGGTCCACCAAATAGAAGATCCTGCTGCTGTCTACAGTGAATTAATGGACCTGATTGTAAAACTTGCCAATCATGGTCTGATCCACGGGGATTTCAATGAGTTTAATCTCATCTTGGACAATAACGACCATGCCACTTTGATTGACTTCCCTCAGATGATGTCAACATCACATGCAAATGCTGAATGGTAGGTTTAGATTTAAAGTGTTTTCCAGGTGAATCTGACAAATGCTGATGACAGCAGTCAGCCATGACTTGTTTTTTCCCTAAGTCTTTTCCTGAATATTTTTCTGCCATTGTTGTGATGTAGCACGAGTAATGTTCCAAATGAAGAATGAGTAGAAATGTCTCTGCTGAATAAATATGTGATTAATTGCTTCTCAGAGATAATGATACTGTTTGGTTAAGAAATACTCACAAATGAATGTATCCAGTTTTTCTTCCTAGGCTTTTGGCTTGAGATCACTCAAGCCAAATAGAAATAATTTTCAAATAAAACCATGTAGGGTAAATGCTTCTCATTGCAATAGACTTAACTGGTTTTTTGTTTGTACAATTGTATTTTTACAGGTATTTTAACAGAGATGTTAACTGTATTAAGGAGTTCTTCAAGAAGCGTTTCAACTATGAGAGTGAGCTCTTCCCAACCTTCAAAGACATCAGGTAGAAATGACCAGCTGAAATTGAGTTCTACTTATGACACTAGTGTATGTTTTCTGAGAAAAGTGGATTCCTGTGAGAGATGCCTGTGGGAGAGATAAAAAAAAAAACACTTAGGCCAGACTATGCAATTTTAAGTTACATCTTTCTCATTTCTATTGTGTTTTCTTCAAAGTTCTTGTAAGTGGTTTTCAAGCATGCTTTATAATCCTCTCCTGCCTTCTTTGTCTTCTTGCAGCCAAAGAATAGAGGTCAACCTGAAAGCTTGATCCAAATGGTCGATGTCTAGGAAATTTTAACAGTGATGCAGAATCAACCTGTTTGACAATTCTGATGTATTGAGGATTAATTTGGGTTTCCATTTTAAAACTATTTTTTAAATACTTATAAATAGGATGACTGTCTCCTCAGGCATTATTACATTTAAACTTTTTTTCCTAAAACATTTTGCTCCTTCTGGAAAGTAAAACTAATTTTTCACTTCTTTTAAGACTGAAACTGTTGCAATGAAAATGGTTTTATTTAATCCTGAGTACTTTTCCTAAGGAGTTCCACTCTTGAATCAGCCTTTGTATGTCAAGTCCTTTATTATTATATTTGCTTAAGCATGATTTGAACTTAAGCCTGAATGTTATTCCTGCTAAAGTAAAACAATTTTCTGTAAAAAAAACCCAAACATAAATGCAGGTGGTGGAGATGGAATCATCTTCTGGAGGAGTTTTCTTCTGTTGGATTACATTCTAAGTTAGTATTTCATGTAAAGCTCAGCACCATCATGTGTTCTGTGTGTTTCAACAGAGGTATCTTCTTTGTTAGTAGTGTGGGTAATTTTACTCTAGCTTGGTTAGCATTTTAAACCCAAAGTGTAGTATATTGGTAACTTGGCTTATTAAGTTTAGCATATTAAAAGAAAACATTCCTCTTTTGCAGGAGAGAGTGTTCTCTGGATAAAGAGATTGCTGCCAGTGGCTATGCAAAGGAGATGCAGGAAGATGGTGAACTGCTTTACTCCGCGAGTTCTGACGAGGGTGACAATATGGAGGGGTTAGAACTCGCAGAGGATGCTGAGAAAGAGCCCAACTTCTTCAGCAAGAATGAAGAAAACAGTGAAGAGTTCACATGTGAAGTGGGTGATTTCTCTGAAAGCAGAGCCTCTGACACCACGAGCAGCAGTGAGGAGGAGGCTGAGGCAGCTGAAAGCAGTGAGAATACACAAAGACTGAATATGGCAGGGTTGAGTACAGCCTTGGAGAACGCTGAAGGGCCAGCTGTGCCTTGGAAGTCCAGCGAGGATGCAGAGAGTTCTGCAATTATTTCTTTCAAGAACAAAAGATTAACTGAAAATGCTGCTGAACTGGAAGGTCAGGCAGGTCAAAGAGAGTGCTGGGAGGGTAAGGAGAATGAAGACGAATGCCCTGAGCTGGTCAAATCATCAGCTTTAAATGAGGAATTCAGTTATTGCAGGTAAAGATTCACATTTACTGTCGCGGAATGTAGTCCTTCCCTTGCCCTCAAAAATGTAAATGTGTCAAGTAGCTTAAAAAGGACTGCTCTTCAGCTGTCCTTGTTTAAACTGAAGGCTAAAAATTCAATTTATTTTGTAAATACAGTAGTAAATACTCCTCCTATTGGTGCTTTGATTGTCCAGCTCTGTTGTAGTATCTAATGAGAAAACAGTCTTGCACTTCAAAGACCAACCTGTTTTCTGTGGTGGATTTTTCCCCCTTTTACTTCATTTCAGCTAATACTGATAATGAAGTAGGTATTGATGTTAAAGTACTACTTCTAAATAATTTTCATGAGTAAATTTATAATCCAGATACTTTGTGTCAAAGCCAAATGTTCTGCTGCTCTATCTGAAGTTATCAAGAACAAACTACTTGGAGTGTTTTATTCAAATATATTGTACTGTATTTATTCTGTACGAATATGCAAATATATTTTACTGTACTTATTCAAATATATTGTATGTTGTTTTGGCTTTTAATTTCTTTCCTAACATACTTAGAAATTCCTGCTTGCCTTTAGACTTACCCCTTGAGTGTGAAATTCTATTTCTTGAGTTTGCCAGCCCACCGGAGGCCATACTCCTCCTCATTTGCTTTTGCTTTTCAGTTAAATATATTTAAAATGTTGAGCAGGATCTGAAGTGTTTTGGTGCCCTGAGGTTTCTCTTGTGCTCAATATTTACATGGCTTTTATGCAACAAATTCTTCTTTCACAAAATGCCTCTCTTGAACTACCAGTATTAATATTTAAAACTTTGCATGTTTTATTGTGAGTTTTCAAGTTGTAGCCCAGAAGGTGAAGACTCAAACAGGACAAGAAAAAAAGACTCATAAAGGCAAAGATGTGTTTATCTTGCTAGTGGAATAACACATTCATTTATGTGTTTCAGTAATGAAGAGTGTATTGCTGCCATTGCTGGGCACAGAACAAGGACTAAGAGCATCACGTCAGTCAGAAGTGTTGGGAGCTGTTCAACCATTCCTCCGGTAAATATTATTTTGTTATGTTGTCATCTAGTTTGCCTTCAGACCACGTCAAATTGCATATAGCTGTTAGTACCTCTTTCTGAAATTGTTCTCTGGCATTAATCGTCTTTAAAAACAGTTATTATCTACCTCTCCAGTGTGCATCTCCATTCCCACAGAAAAATAGGACTGATACTGCTGTAATTGTAATTGTTTCCAGGACTTTCCTTCATATTTTGCTTTTTGGTCTCTCACCGAAGCTCCATATCAACACTAACAACTCTCATTTACCCAGTAACATTAATATATGTTAATGCACTAACAGCATCAATTCATCCATTTCTATTGCTAGCCACAATTAATATTTTTTATTTTGAACGTGGATACTTGAATGAAGATTCAATTTTGCCTTTCTCACCTATCTTCTTAGAATTTTTTTTCCATTTTTTTCTGGAAGATTTCTGTGAACTCACCTTCAACAGCGATTTCTTTGGCAGTTTGAATTTGACCTTCTGAATTACATAAATCAGGACTTTTCCAGCAGAATTTAATGTGCTTTTCTTTAACCCCAGAGTAGGCAGTAGGTGATACGTCTACTTGGCATCAGAAATTTTGGAACATGTCAGTTGTGATGATGGAAAGATTGATGAGTCTTTCCATTAAGTGCTGCAGTTCAGCAGTAGAACTTGGTGAATTTACGTTAGATTACATGTCATAATGTTATGCCTTGCAGAATTTATTCTAGCAAGTTTCCAGCAATATATGATTCTACTATGATGAAATAGATGAAAATAATTTGATTTCTCTTTTTCTTCCAAGAAAAAATATGCAAGTATGCATTTGGCTGCAGTGTGGCAACTTGAGCTGGGACCATGTCACAATCATGGCTTCGTTTATGTTGTGGGCAGATATTGCCATCACAATTTGGAGAGCAGAGCTCAGAATGAGCCACAGGTGCAAATAACAGATGAAATTTTATAGAACTACTCCAGTTTGATGGAATGGGAAAACTGGAGGAAGAGTTGTGAATCAGTAATTCCCCATCTCTCTTAGCCACACTTGTATTACAGAGTGTATTTTCCATTAGAACAGTCATATTTTTGTAATCTAAACTTCAGAATAACCAGGGGGCTAAAAAAAAGCACATACCAAATAATTACTGCTGGACATAAAATGTTCTGCAATATTACTAGCTTTTGCATTTTTGTGTAAGTCCTATGTTCTGCACTGAGAAGTGTGGGTCCTTTAGCATCTCAATAAGGAACACACCTGAAGTTTAATTTTAAAATAAAAATTTAAAAATTTAAAATATTATTTATTATAACTAAGACTATCAGAAGACAAAAGCACAGATAATCCCATACCTCTTTAGGTGTTACGAGTCCTGAGGATGTAGCACACACATAGCACTTCATGCAGACCTTGTCCATAGCAGAGAATTTCCTTTTTCAGTCAGCTGAACTGCTTTATTTTCTTACAAGGAAACAACTCTGTTCCTTTCTACAGTCAAGGTGAACATGAATCATGAGTGTTCACGTTGGTCCTGAAAAATTCTGTTATCATGTCATGTCTTACTTCTAAATGATTTAAAGAAGCTTTGATGTCAAATTGTGTGCTTGTCTGTAGGAGCTGGTGAAACAGAAGATCAAGCGTCAGCTGACCAAGCAGCAAAAGTCTGCTCTGAAGCAACGGCTGCAAAAAGGGGAGGCAAATATTTACACCAAACAACGTCGAGAAAATATGCACAACATTAAGCTAAGCTTGGATGCAGCCAGTTTCTGGGGATAATTTATTAAAGCTCCCATGGAACATGAGGAATGTATACAGCTCAAAGGATCATGCTAATTTACCAGTAATCATTTTATGTAAAGGAGCAATCTCTGCTATGCAAACCAGATGTTTTTCTGGGAGGTAATAAATCTCATTCCTGTGACTTTGACTGGGAGGTTGTGCTTTGTGTTTCTAGTCAAAACTGGTGACTGTAATTTACATTATATCAGTAGTATTGATTGAGAGTATGACAGGAATTTCCCACAGTGTTTTCTCATAACTGAATTGCAGTGTGTTTGTTGCACACAGGCACAAAAAGCTTTTTTTTTCCTCAGATGTAGATGCACAATTATTTGCATAAATGTAAAATGGAAATAGTTTTTACTAAGTTAGTTAGATGTGACATTACTTTCTTTTAACTTTTCTTCAAAAACCTGGGGATTTAGTCAGATGTAACAAAACTTGGTTTCATTGGCTGAAACAATAATTTAGTGCAGGATATGACATGGGCTGGAGCTTAGAAACATAAATAGGAGAAATCATTAAAATATTTATTGGCACAAACACATTTTTGAAGTGCTGTTCTACGAAACAATACTGGAGCACAAAAAACCCTACTGCCATTCAAGTACTTTATTCTGAAGGTAAAAGTAGCTTACATTAGATATAGAAAATGAATCATAAATAATTACAAAATACAACTGACAAAGATCTGTAAAAGCAGTATTCAGCAGTCATTTAGAAATCTTTCAGTATTTTGCTTGTGAGAGTGTTCACCCCTCATATGTCACTGTCATTTGCACAAAGTGCTACCTCAACATGATTCTATTAATATTTCTCTTTTAATCATCAGTACCAGCAGAGCTGACCAACAGGAATTTAGTCTCATTTGTGTATCCGTTCTGATTAGTTTTGGAGTTGTTTGATTGATAGTTTGTTGTTTGATTTTTTTTTTTTTAATATTCAGTGTCTTCTCATGACCTAGACAGTACTCAGTAGGGAAGAAACCCCAAAACATTAAAAAACCCCTAGAATATAACCCATACAGACACAGTGTTCATTCTTACACCAGGAGTGTTCACGAACACCAGAACATTTATCTTCCTCGTCACTGTAAGCAGACACTGCTGCTATTTTACAAGAAATATCAGAAAGTGATGTAACCTGGAGTTTGGGGTGTTAAATATGAAATCCTTTAGAAGATACAGACAGCTGACTTAGTCAGCAGTCACCAGACTGACTGGTAGTTAAAGCTGCACAGCATTTTCTCAATCAATGGACTTAAGTTTGGGTGAATGGAATGAGGAAAAAGGCACAGACAGAACATTTTATCATCAGCATCCAGACACTGGTAAAATACATAAAAATTTGAAGGCAGAGTAGGTGTTCAGATTGCACACACGTACATTTTCTTCAGTGACACACTGCTCCAGACCAATCCATGACCATGCGTATTCCCATTAACACCTCTGATGATCATAACTCTCTGACAAAGTAGTGACTTTCAGCACGTCAGAGCAAGCTGCTCCCCAAGAATAAACACAAAATGTAAGGCTTTAATTTAGGAAACCATAATCAACTGGAAAATTTTTTTTAAGCAACAAGGTAAAAGTAAAATCTATTTTACCCAGCAGACTTGGTGCAGGAAGAGTCAAACAGCCAGTGAGAAAATAGCAAAATTAAGGAGCAAAAATTGTAGGAAGTGACAGCCTTCTCCAAATTTGCTTCCACTTTGTGTAAGTAACTGCAAAACCAGCACCCAAAAACCCCCTCAGTAATATGCCAATGTCCAGTGCAAAGCCCTTTTAGTTAATAAAATAATTCCTCAAAGTGCATGTTAGATGTCGTGCATCTCTCACCTACGTGGTAGGATTGCACAGAAGCACTAGTACCAGCTTACATCAAAAAGAGAACAGTTTCAGTATTAACACCTTGGAGGCAAAAGCCATAGTCTGTGGAACTATCATCAAGGACTCCTGACACTGGTGAGGTGTCCTCTGAATTATGAATTTATCTCCTTTGCTTTCATGTCTCTTACCACAGGTGCTGCAGCACATGCACTTAATGGGGATTGTGATGTAAAAATTTAGGAAAGGAAAACCCCCTTGCTTTTCAGGTTATCCACAGATGAACTGGGACCAGAGGTGTCTACATCTTCCTGTCTGAGTCCATGTGAGACCTTCACAGATAATATTTTAGAGTGAACATTGCAGAACTCTTTAAGTTTGCATTAGAACTCTCATGAGCACAGATGCACAAAAGGTGGAACATTAAGAGTGGGTACATTCCCAATTTTAGAGGCATAAACAGTATGGTTTACTGATCATTGTGACAGGATAAGGGTCATAAACAATTTTTGGTAAATACACTGATACAAGAAGGCACAATCAGAATCCCCTTGGAATAAAGGTTACCTGACAGGCACCCCTGTGGAGAAGCAGTGGGGTACAGCCCATCAGCCATGCCAGGGTATACAAGGCAAGTCTCCTCTGACCCACCTCCCCTCCTGTGTTGTATTTATAGTTTTCTTTGGGGATGAGGAAAAGACAAAGTTCCAGCTGCTGTAATTTCATGATTACAGGGAGACAGAGTGACTTTCGTTCACACATATGTGAAGCACATACAGGTTTACCTCATTAGCAGGTGTGAAGAGTTTTATGTATCTTCAAGCCAATGAAACAAAATTCAGCTCTTGGTGACTGGATGGGTCCTTCCTTGGCTTAGCTCCCACTGGGTGCTTTGCTTTAAACAGAGCATGGCCACAACACCTCCATGCCACTCCATCCTTCGTTTCCTTCCTCTCTCGGGGCAGCATACCAAGCTCCCTCAGTGTCTGTGCTCCTGGAGCTGCAGTTTGCTTCTGGTGAAATACTGCCACCACAAACACATCTTGTTGCTCAGACTTACCTTTTAGTATTTCTCCACAATGACTGAAGCAAAATGCTATATTACAGCATCTGTACTCTAAAGCTACAGAAAATACATGTGAAGACTGCACCACAACCAGATAGCATTGTTGTGTGGCAGTGGCAACAGTCAAAAAGCATCTTCTGTTTGCAGTGGTGAGAGAATACAGCTCCACAAGATATGTACACGCAAAGTGTCTTACCTGGAGAGTTCTCTAAGAGTGCACACTACTGGACAAAAATATAATCCAAAAAAAGACGAGAACTAGTTCTCTTCTGACCCGAAAGCACAGGACAGCCTACAAACAAGCCAGAAGGCACTAAAATTTCAGAACACTTTATAAGAGAACAGTCTCCATCCAAATCCCTTCTTATAGTTCCATTACATTATTTTCCTGTTGGCTTTCAAACCATGTTGTTAACATTGCTCTCATGCTCACAACCAGGTGAGAAAGAGGGGGGAAGACACAGCAGAACACAAAGAGCAACTTTTTTAGGCATCTCCTAAGTGTTTATTTGTATTACTTTGCATAATTTCAAGCGCTTTCGGATGCTGAGATGTTTATTCACTGGGCAAATGAATAAACTTCTGCAGATATTTCCATGATAAAGCTATTCCCAACTATCCTAAAAAGGGATGGCTAAGCTACACTTGGTACTCAGTAGGACTCACAGATTCTAAGGTCTTCACCTGAGCAAGAAGGTCAAGGATCTCACAGAGGTTTTTTAACATTATGCCTTCAGCTGCACCAGCAAGTCTGACGTTTTCCAAACAGCACAGAAAGTATTTGGCTTAAGCTGCAACTTACTTTACAAGGTTTCTCATCATGTTTATAGAAGACCCCTGTACCCTGAGCCAAAATGGTTCCAGTGGTACATGTAGTGTAACAGCTGATAAAGCTCCAGGCGTTTCTCAAACCCTACGGCTCTGGGGATTTTACTGTGATAAGTATAATAAAAAGAACTGCTGAAGCCACCAAACATCCCAACTATTGCAAGATCATACTCTGAATGGCTGTAGAAAGAAGCTGGATCAAAGATAATTGGACCAGAATCATCCTCAGCTACATTTCCTCCCCACAGATCTCCATGCAGGAGAGAAGGAACCATTTCTATACCACAGAAAAAACTGGGTATCTTTACCTGCAGGAGAGAAAAGCAAGACATGGAAATTACTACAATCATTCACCTCAAAATGTAGAGGCTTATCTTCACACTTTAAACTTTTTAAAAGTCAGTTAAATAAACCTGTAACTTCAAATAACACAGGATCAAGTTAACAGAGATGCTGAGCAAATCCAGAGGATTCCTGTTGTTCATAAAAGCCGGCAGCAGAATAGTCACCCAAATCTCTTTTAGGATGACGGTAAAGAATTTAAAACTGCATTTCGTGCTGTAATATTGACCAGATTTAATAACAACAACCACCACCAGTTCATCATTAGAAGGCTCAGGCACCTCTCAGCAACCTTGAGGAAGTACCCAAAGAGCCAAAACTGCAGTCACTTAACCAGATGCAAACAGTAAATCAACCATGTGCAGAACAGTACTGCTTATTTACATTTCTCATCATGGAAGCGTTCCAGGGAGTGGGAAATATGATCTCCATCTGTAAGATTTCCCAAACAGTAAGGCAAAGTGCTATCTGGGACTTTGAAATTCACTCTGGAATGTTTGCATAGGGTGTTGTGGCAAAAGCCTTTACACCTTAGAATAAAGGGCATTTTAATCCCTAAAAATTAGTCTTACCAACAGAACCTGGTGCAAACCAACGAACAGGTACTTTGTTTTTAAGAAAATAAAATCTAGATAACTGATACCTAGCTGTCAGTCTAATGAGAACTGAGAGAATTGCCTGTATCTGCAGCTGTGCTCAAAGTTCCTTTGCTTCCCTGTCTCCTGAGTTCGTTTTGATCAGGTCCATCTGGGGCTGGATCCTCTGTCTGATAAAGAAACTCACCCAGTCACTCTGCCAGTTGTTCACCTGAGGGAACAGCACTGCAGATGTCAGTTCTACACCACACAAAAGGAATATTTTCTTCTTTTTCAAATAAACCTTTGGAGGATCACACAGCCTTTGTGCTGGTGCCATTTAGTTGAATGTTATCTTAAAACATTAAATTGGGGGAATAAATAATTTTCCCTCTGTGATTAAAACCCCAAAATTTGAAGAGCCATTGTATTCAATGCAGGTTTAAGTGCTGTCCAAAGCAGTACTTCTCTTAGCAGGACAAATCATGCTTTTTCTTATTCATGGATCCACAGAAATTCATTTATTTACATTATGATAATTTTGACCTTTTGTGTCACCCAAGGAGAAATTAGGTAAACTTAAAATTCTATCAGTCTGATGAAGTACAAACCTACCTGCAGAAGATAACCACAGCAGGTAACAGTATGAAAGCCAAACCCATCCACAAACTGGAGTTCCATATGTCCTTGTCCTTTACCTTTCCAAACAAAGACAAAAATTCAATACCAATGACAAAATACTGAGCATCCACAATGCAAATGAACCGTAAAAATTATATACAGGTGCAATGCTGCTTCCACTGAGAATAAAACAAATTGCACTTCAATGTTCCTTTTGTTACAATGGCTGCTGCTGCTGGCTTTAAAATTTAAAGCTCAGTGTAAAGAGCCATATTATACTCTTTATTTTTGTATTTTGAGGTACTGTATCTCTTCTGATACCATGCCCTTGTAGAGACTGTGGTTCAGGCTCCCAAATTGAATGTGTGTTTGTTCACAGAGATCCAAACAGGGCAAACAAAAGCAAAAAGAACCCCCCATTTGTGTGTTTAATCCAAACCTAATCTCATACTATCTTTAGTGGAAGAAGATGAGCTGTTCTGAAGTGGTAAAAGCTATTTTAATTATTTTGTAAATTATTATTCATTAGGTTAAATTTGCAAACAGCTGTGTATTATACCAATTGTACTCCCTTCTTTCTTCATCTCTCTAAGCTGCTGGTTATGAAGGTGAAGATCAGCCAGCTGAGTTCCAAGCAGTGCTGAATGTCTAAGAAACAAAAAAAATGTTAGCAACCTTGACACATGAACGAATACAGACCTTGATATTCCAGGAGTTACTTGAAAATGTTTATGAAGCAAGTAGAAGTTCTCAATTTCTAACAAACAAACTTCCAAAGTATTCCAGTATTATAAACACTTTGTCTTCCTATCAAGACTGCATATTAATATAGACAAAATGTACTTACGAGGTTGTTTCTGACAACACTATTGAAAGTGAAGTCTTAAGTTTACTAACAAGGATAAACTATCAATTCTAATTCCTGTGTGATATCACTTCCATAAGCATTTTCAGTAAGTGTAAGAAAGCATGCCCATAATGTGGAACATGTTATGCCTTTTTTTTTTTCTTCTAGCAAACTGTCCTTGGAAAATAGGAAGCAATAGAAAACAAAGCTGATCCTCTTCTTTCTGTCTCTGGCTGCTCTTCTCTAAAAGGCCTCAAAGGTGGGTGTTGGGTAGGACTACTTTATTTTATTTTATTTTATTTTATTTTATTTTTAATAAAAGCTGATACTCTGCAAAGTTCAGAAAAGTCTTGTAGTAATTGCAAAAAACTCTTACAGCCAGTTGTCCCCTGTGTTAAAAAAATTATGTTCCTTTTCCCTTTTTTTTTTTGACCTTTCTCTATTGTCTCTATTCTAAAGGCACTGGCATTTAAAGCAAATTTGGTTCTTCATTTTGTACCTAGATTTGTAATCTAAAATTTGTAGAGTTTTTGTAACATAGATTGTAGCTATCCCCCAGAATTTGCACCCCAATGGTACCACTTGAAATCCAAACCAGCGAGATCTCTGCCCTTTCTCTTGGGACCCACTGAGAGCTCTTCATAAATCAGAAACCCTAGTGTCCTGGTTTGAAGGACAGGTGTCTGCCAACAAAGGCAGAAGTTTTCCTTTAAAGTAGAGACCTTAATCCACTCCCCCCCGAAGTATTATAAATGTTTGAATCCAAGACTGTGAGGCAGACATAAAGGGGTAGGAATAACAGCTCTTTTACTAATATATCTAACCGTACAAGCAGAAATAACAGCAGTTGTTAAAATTACCAACAACACAGAACAGATAACTCGGTTCCAGTCCTTTCTTTAGCTGTGGGCACAATCTCTCTCTGCCCTCGGTCCCGGTGCTCCAGGTGGAACAAAGCCCGGCAGCTGCAGAGAGGCGGGAGCGCGGGCGGGAGGGGCGGCAGCGGCCACGCCGGTCTCGGGTAGAGCGGCTGGAGCGGCAGCTCCTCGCTCACCGCTGTGTCCGGGTGATCAGCTGTGTCCGCAGGGGCAGGAGCTGCAGCGGGGCAGGTGCAGGGCAGGTGATCGCAGGGGGTCTGGCTCTCCTGCCTTCGGCCGCAGGGCTGCAGACGGGGCGTCCTCCTCTGAGCTCGCAGAAACACGAGTCCCCTCCGGAAGCTGCTCCCACCTACCCCTTTTGTAAATTCCTGGGTGTAACTCGGCCAGCTCCATTGGCATGATAATGGGAAAAATTCTTTAAATTGACACAGTAAGAGAAAAACACTCAACCCCCAACATTATTCACCCCGAATTTTTCCCATGCCAACATGCTACAGCAAATTAAAACCTTTAAATCATCGACATACATGCAGTTACAAGCACAGTATCATAGATAGTTCACCCTAGAACAAGGTCTCCTTGGGGTATGCATCGGGTCTCTCCATCTTTTTGCATCACCCACCAAGTGCAACCTGGTCCTTGAGCGAAAACCACCCCACGAACAGGATTGTCTTTGCTGGAGGCAGAGTTCACCCAAACAGTTTTCCCTAACATGCCTCTCAGGTGTACCCCTGGGACCTTATCTCCATCTGGTGTTCCCAAGGGCTCAGATTGGGCTGGGCCTGCTCGGTTAGTGGAACCTCGGGTATTCACTAACCATGTGGCCTTTGGTAGATTGATCTCCCAGTTCTTGAAAGTCCCCCCACCAAGTGCCTTTAAGGTGGTTTTAAGCAGGCCATTGCACTGTTCGACTTTCCCAGCCGCTGGTGCGTGGTAGGGAATATGATACACCCACTCAATGCCGTGTTCTCTACCCCAGGTGCTTATAAGGCTATTTTTGAATGAGTCCCGTTGTCTGACTCAATTCTCTCAGGGGTGCCATGCCTCCAGAGGACTTGCTTTTGCAGGCCCAGGATGGTGTTCCGAGCAGTGGCATTAGGCACAGGGTAAGTCTCCAGCATTCTAGTGGTGGCTTCCACCATGGTCAGCACGTAGCACTTGCCCTGGTGGGTCTGAGGCAGTGTGATGTAATCAATCTGCCAGGCCTCCCCGTACTTGTACTTGGACCGTCACCCACCATACCAGAGGGGCTTCACCCGCTTGGCCTGCTTGATGGCAGCGCACGTCTCACAGTCATGGATAATCTGAGAGATGCTGTCCATGGTAAGATCCACCCCTCGGTCTCGTGCCCACTTACAGGTGGCATCTCTGCCCTGATGACCTGAGGCATCGTGGGCCCATCGAGCCAGGAACAATTCTCCCTTGTGTTCCCAATCTAAGTCTGTCTTTGACACCTCTATCTGTGCAGCCTGATCTACCTGCTCATTGTGCCGGTGTTCTTCATTAGCCCAACTCTTGGGAACATGAGCATCCACATGATGGACTTTCACGGGCAGCTTCTCTACCCGAGTGGCAATGTCTTTCCACTCATCAGCAGCCCAGATTGGTTTTCCTCTACGTTGCCAGTTCACCTTTTTCCACCTGCCCAGCCACCCTCCAGAGCATTGGCTACCATCCATGAATCAGTGTAAAGGTAGAGCTTTGGCCATTTTTCTCTTTCAGCAATGTCCAAGGCCAGCTGAACAGCTTTGAGCTCAGCAAGTTGACTTGATCCATCTTCTCCTTTGGTAGCTTGTGCAGCCTGTTGTGTGGGGCTCCACACGGCTGCTTTCCACTTCCGATTCATCCCCACAATGCGGCAGGAACCGTCGGTGAAAAGGGCATAGCATTTTTCATCTGCTGGCAGTTGGTTGTACGGTGGGGCTTCTTCAGCCCGGGTCACTTGCTTCTGCTCCTCTTCGTCAGCGAGACCAAAATCTTCACCTTCCGGCCAGTTTGTAATTATCTCCAGAATCCCAGGGCGATTCGGGTTGCCAATACGGGCGCGCTGCGTGATGAGGGCAATCCACTTGCTCCATCTTGCGTCGGTGGCGTGGTGGGTAGAGGGAACCTTTCTTTTGAACATCCACCCCAGCACTGGCAGTCGGGGTGCCAGGAGAAGCTGTGCTTCCGTGCCAATCACCTCTGAGGCAGTTTGAACTCCTTCAAGGCAGCCAGGATTTCCTTCTCTGTGGAAGTGTAATTGGCTTCAGACCCTTTGGAACTTATGCTCCAGAATTCCAGGGGTTGGCTTTGAGTTTTACCATGCACCTTCTACCAAAGGCTCCTGGACAGACCATGGTTCCCAGCTGCAGAGCAGAGCACATTCTTTACCTCTGGTCCCGTCCTGACTGGGCCAAGGGCTACTGCATGAGAGATCTCCTGCTTGATCTGGGTGAAGGCTTGCTGTTGTTCAGGGCCCCAGTGGAAATCGTTCTTCTTGCGGGTGACCAGGTAGAGAGGGCTCACAATCTGGCTGTACTCAGGGATGTGCATTCTCCAAAAGCCTATGGCACCTAGGAAAGCTTGTGTTTCCTTCTTGCTTGTTGGTGGAGACATTGCAGTGATCTTATTGATGACCTCAGTCAGGACCTGGCGCCGTCCATCTTGCCACTTCACTCCCAGGAACTGGATCTCTCGGGCAGGTCCTTTGACTTTGCTCTTTTTAATGGCGAAACCGGCTCCCAGCAAAATCTGGATGATCTTCTCTCCCTTCTCAAATACCTCCACTGCCGTGTTCCCTCACACAATGATGTCATCGATGTACTGCAAATGTTCTGGAGCCTCACCCTTTTCCAGTGCAGCCTGGATCAGTCCGTGGCAGATGGTGGGGCTGTGTTTCCACCCCTGGGGCAGTCGGTTCCAGGTGTACTGCACGCCCCTCCAGGAGAAAGCAAACTGAGGCCTGCAATCTGCTGCCAAAGGAATGGAGAAAAACGCATTGGCAATGTCAGTGGTGGCACACCACCTTGCTGCCTTGGACTCCAGCTCGTACTGGAGCTCCAGCATGTCCGGCACGGCAGCGCTCAGCGGTGGGGTGACTTCATTCAATGCACGATAGTCCACAGTCAGTCTCCATTCTCCATCAGGCTTGCACACAGGCCAGATGGGGCTGTTGAAGGGTGAGTGGGTTTTGCTGACCACCCCTTGGCCCTCCAGCTCCCGGATCATCTTGTGGATGGGGATCACAGCATCTCCATTTGTCCGGTACTGCTGGCGGTGCACTGTCAAAGTGGCAATTGGCACCTGTTGATCTATCACTTTCAGGAGTCCCACTGCAGATGGGTTTTCTGATAGTCCAGGCAAGGTGTTCAACTGCTTAATGCTCTCTGCGCTACAGCAGCTATTCCAAAAGCCCACCTGAACCCCTTTGGGTCTTTGTAGCAGCCATTCCTGAGGAAGTCTATGCCTAGAATGGCGGTGCCCCTGGGCCAGTTACAATAGGATCTTTCTGCCACCCCTTCCCTGTCAGGCTCACGTCAACTTCCAGCAAATTGAACTTTTGTGATTCCCCTGTCACCCCAACAATGGAAACAGGTACCTTCCCCACATGTTCTGATGGTATCAGGGTGCATTGTGTACCAGTATCAACTAGCACCCTATGTTTCTGTGGCTTGGATGTGCCAGGCCATCGCACCCACACTATCCAATAGATCCTGTCATCCCATGCCTCTCCCTGGCTAGAGGCAGGGCCGCTCTAGCCCTGGTTATTGTTCCTTTCCTGGGCATACATAGTGGAGGTTCCTTCCAGGGAATCTGACAGATCATCCTCCCTTCTGTAATACCCTGCACCTTGGTTATGGGAGGTCGAGGCTACCTTCATTTTAGCACGGTTCCCCCGGTTAGCATTTCCCTCTTTGAGCTGACACACCCGTGCTGGCAGGACAGAAGTGGGTTTCCCATCCCACTTGCCCATGTCTTCCCCATGGTCTCGCAGAAAGAACCACAGGTCAGCTCGGGGGGTGTATCCTCTCTCCCTAGCTGGGCGGCGTTGGGTTCTAACTTTGGGGCCTGTGACTCGTACTGGTGCTGCATTGATCTTCCTCACCTCATCCCTCACCTCCCTCATCTCCTCCCTTATCTCCTCCCTCGTTCCCTCCATCCTATCTTCGACCTCTTGGAGGTCCCTGGCCACGGCAGAGACATTGGCCTGCATTGGGCCATTCATCATACTCTCAAAATTTCTGAGTTTGTTGGTAACAGAACCCACTGTCTCTTGGTGGCTATCAGCATTAATCATTGCAATGAAGGTGGTATATTGAGATGGCCCCAGGGTTGCCAAATTCCACAGCATCTGCCCTGTGCACCTGACCTTGACAGGGTCATTGTCATGCTGTCCATCTCTCCCAAAGAGTACCTCTAATACTGCCACTTCTCTCAGCTGCTGGATCCCTTCCTCAAGGGTCTTCCAGCACATTCTACGGTGGTGCTCCTGCATTCTCTCTTTGTGGACAAACCTCTCTCTCACACTCATTAAAAGCCAGCCCAAGAGGGAAAGGAGGCCTGGCTCCCTTACAAATATCTGGTCCACACCTGAGTCCTGGGCCAAGGATCCCAAATTCCTGGCCTCAGTTCCATCCAGTTGCACACCTGTTCCTGTAAGGTCCCAGACCCGGAGTAGCCAAGTTGTAAAAGGCTCACGGCCCCGCCGTGCAATGTCTTTGTGCAGGTTACGGAGATTATCGTATGAGAGGGACTCGGTGATGATCTCAACCTCTGGCTCCCTTGCTGGTTGTGAGGACCCTCCTGGCTGATCCCCATTATCTAGGTGCCTCGTTTTAATCTTAGATTTCCTAGTTTCCACAGGGGCAACTGCTGCTGGCTGTGGCTGCCCCTGTGATTCAGCTGGGACCTGGACAGATACAACATCTACGGGTTCCACTGCAGCACCATCCGACTCTCCCTCTTTAGGGCAGGGGGAGGGTTTCTCACCAGCTGGGGAAAAGTGCTCATTCAACATCTGGCTGTGCTTCTTTAACATCTGGCTTTGCTCCTTCAACATTTGGCCTATATCCTTCATTAGAGCCCCCACCCACTATGGGTGGTTCATTTCTGCAGTGGGCTGTGGGGCAGCATCAGGCTCTGGGGTAGCATCCCTAGTCCCTGGGGCAAGGGAAGACTCTGGGGCAACATCCCTAGTCCCTGGGGCAGGGTTAGGCTTTGGGGCAGCACCTCTATTTCCTGGGGCAGGTATCAGGGTTGTTATCCAAGCCAATATTCCCTTGTTTCTGAATGCTGAGTAGAACAGGCCTATCAGCAACACCAGCCACTGTATAATAACACTAGCAATTAAAGCAGATCTGAAATCCTTGAAAACTGGTGGGGTAGCCTCAAAAAACTGGGTGATGGGTTGGGAGAAAATTTCCCTTGCATTCATTACTTCACAGTAAGTACCATTATTGAAATAACCCCAGAAACACGCAGTTAGAGTACGATAGCTCTGGATCCATGTGGCTAATTCCAGGAAATTAAAAACCCATGAATTCCTGACATAATCAATCCACCAAATTAATCAGATAATAGCTACAGTAGCTTTGGTGAGAGGGCCCATATTCAAATAAGGGCTTGCAAATGGGAGAGAAATATCTGTGGCCACATGAAGTCCAAACCAGATTAAACCCGACAGCATGTTGCCACTTAAGAGAGCTGTTACTCCTCTCTTAACTCTCCTCTCAGTGCCCTCTGTCCCACGTCTGGGCTCCAAAATCTGTTCTGGTTTGAAGGACAGGTGCCTGCCAACAAAGGCAGAAGTTTTCCTTTAAAGTAGAGACCTTAATCCACTCGCCCCCCAAGTATTATAAATGTTTGAATTCAAGACTCTGAGGCAGAGATAAGGGGGTAGGAATAACAGCTCCTTTACTAGTATATCTAACCGTACAAGCAGAAATAACAGCAGTTGTTAAAATTACCAACAACACAGAACAGATAACTCGGTTCCAGTCCTTTCTCTAGCTGCAGGCACATACTCTCTGTCCTCGGTCCCGGTGCTCCAGGCAGAACAAAGCCCGGCAGCTGCAGAGAGGCGGGAGCGCGGGCGGGAGGGGCGGCAGCGGCCACGCCGGTCTCGGGTAGAGCGGCTGGAGCGGCAGCTCCTCGCTCACCGCTGTGTCCGGGTGATCAGCTGTGTCCGCAGAGGCAGGAGCTGCAGCGGGGCGGATGCAGGGCAGGTGATCCCAGAGGGTCTGGCTCTCCTGCCTTCGGCCGCGGGGCTGCAGACGGGGGATCCTCCTCCGAGCTCGCCGGAAACACGAGTCGCCCCTCCGGGAGCCGCTCCCACCTACCCCTTTTGGTCAGAGTCATCAAAGGTCATGGGTGTGACCCGGCCAGCTCCATTGACATGATAATGGAAAAAATCCTTTAAATTGACACAATAATAGAAAAACACTCAACTCCCAGCACCTAGCAATAAGCAGCATGAGTACAAGACTTTAAAATAGCTACAGAAGTCCTGAAAGTGAGATAAGAAATTGGTCCATGATCACCTCACTAGTGGAATCAAAGGGTTCTTCATCATATTAAGTGCTAGTCACAGAGAAGGGTCAAAAATTTGAAACTGTCAAAATGAAGGTTAGGAGTTGCAAAAATATTGAAGCCAAGATTAATTCATCTGGGAAAGTGCCTCTGCATACTCATGGCAAGCATTAGAGCACTGGTTCTTAAGTCAAAGACAAGTACGCAAAACAGGTGACCAGGTGATTTTCCATATTGTAAAAAGGAACCCTATTGTAAAAACCACTAATTACCTAAACAAACCAAGCCAAAAGTAACCAAAATCCAGAGTGTTTTCTTGATGTATTATCAGTTTGCTTGGTGAAGCATTATAAAGTATTTTATACAGTTCTCTGCTGTATAACTTCTCATATGTCCCTTGACTTGCTTTATAAAAAATTACACAAGTTTCTCCTATCAAAACAAGTGATTTAATTGCCATAATAGCCAAAATTTCTGGTCAAAGGAGGCAAAAGTAACTGTTTTACCTGTTTAAGCTCTTAATTTCCAAATGTTCCATCACCAGCACAGTACTGTCCCCAGGCAGTTCTACAACCTTGATGGGTTTGGGCACTCTTACTGCCAGTGTTTTCAGGATGGCTTCCAAACTTGCCATTTCTTGCCATTTTTCTGGCCTGACAGATATTAAAGAAAAGCATTAGTCTCTGTAACCATCAGTCACAGATAAAATAAAATATAAGTAAGTTTGGAGCAAGTATTTACTGATGCACAAGATACAGACAGAACTGTACCACAAGGCTTGATAATTTTACAGTTGCAGACATTTCACTTTGTAAAACAAACTGAAAAGCAACTTAGGCTCTAGTATTCTCTATAACTTAGAAACTCTGTTTACACTTGAAGGAGTGCAAACTGCATGCACACAAAATATATTAATATATTAATACATTTATTAACTATTCTATTAATACAGCAAATATCTAGGAAGCCATGGACAATATACACCACCAGTTCAGAGGCTAGAAGAATGTACTGACATTCACAGACACCATGACTTTCCAGACCAAATAATAGAGTCAAGCTTCAAAAACAGCTCCATTTGCAAGCACAGAACCATACAATTAAGGCTGAAAAAACCCTCTAAGATCCCTGAGTCCAACCACCAACCCAGCACTGCCCTGGGCACTCTGTGAAAGTGCCTGACCACCCTGTGTGTGAAGAAATTTTCTCCAACATCCAATCTAAACCTCCCCCGAACACAACTTGAGGTTGCTTCTTCTCGCTTGCTCCCTGGAAGCACAGCCTGACCCTGCATCCTCCTGTCAGGGCGACAAGGTCCCTCCTGAGCCTCCTTTTCTCCAGGCTGAGCCCCTTTCCCAGCTGCCTCAGCCGCTCCTGATGCCCCTTTCCCCAGCTCCATTCCCTTCTCTTGACATCTCCCAGGCCCTCAGTGCGTTTCTCGTCATGAGATGCCCAAAACCGCCCCGAGGATTCGGGGCGCCACAGCAGCGCCCAGCACAGGGGACTGCCCTGGTCACGGCCCCGCTCCTGCTGCCAAACCCGGACAGGCACAGCCCAGGGATGCTGCTGCCCTGCCCTGGCACCCCGATCCCTACCCCGCCACACCTGGCCGCGGTCCGTGTCGCAGCTCCGGCCCCGGCTGATGCAGCCGCCGCCCAGGCCTCGCCTCAGCGCCTCCTCCACGGCGGCCGGGAAAAGAATTAAACGCACGGGCAAAGGCGGGGCGAGAAGGGGCGAGCAAGGGGCAGCTGGGGCGGAGAAAAGGTGTTTGGCGGGGTCAAAGGGAGTCTGAAGGAGGGGAAGAGTGGCTTAGGTCGTCTAAAGCGGCTGAGGCAGCTAATGGAGCCCGGCAGATGACCCGGACGCTGTTCTCAAAGGGCGCTCTCGCTCCTAACACGCCAGTTTGCTCGCGTGTTCAGTTTTGTTCTTGTGGTCATGACAGAATCAATTACAGAATCGCTGAACGTTCTGAGTTGGAAGGGACCCACAAGGTTCGTCGAGTCCAACTCCTGCCCCTGCACAGGACACTCCAAGCGTTGTCCCAGTGTGCACCTTGAGCTCTGTCAGGACAGCGCTGTGACCACTTCCCCGGGGAGCCTGTTCCAGTGCACGAAAACCCTCTGCGGGAAGAAGCTTTTCCCGGAACCCAACCTCAACCTGCCCTGACACAGTTTCAGCTCCTGTTGGGTCCTGTCACTGGGCAGAGATCAGTGTCTGTCCCTTCTCTTCCCTCACAAAGTTGAATACAGCAGTGAAGTCTCTCCTTAGACTAACTGGGGAAGAGCTCTGAGATCATCAAGTCCAGCCGGTGACCAGACACCACTTTGTCAACCAGACCATGGCATTGGTGTGCCATGTTCCTTAAAGACTTTCAGGAACGGTGACTCCAGCACCTCCCTGAGCAGCCGCCTCCAGGGTCTAATCACCCCTTCTGTGAAGAATTTCTTCCAACCTAAACCTCTGCTGGCGCAGCTTAAGACAGTGTCCTCTTCTCCTGTCCCCGTTCCCTGGGAGCAGAGCCTGATCCTCTGGCTGTCCCCTCCTGCCGAGGACTTGTGCAGAGCCAGAAGGGACACCATGAGCCTCCTTTCCTCCAGGCTGAGCCCCTTTCCCACCTTCCTCAGCTGCTCCTCATCCAACTCGTGCTCCAGCCCTTCACTCATCTGTTTAGTTGGTGTGTTTCTTGCGCTTGTGTCCACAAGTTGGTGATCACAGTTTCCTCTGCCACAATTACACTCTACCCAGTTTGATGAGTTTGCCTTATTTTGTTCCTCATAATCTGGCCTTGTCTTGGTTTTTGGCTAAGTGTCCTTGATTTGAGGATGTCACCATTCTATTATGTCTTGTTTTACTTGTTTTGTTACATCAATTTACTTGCTTTATTAATTTTCTGTAGTTTCTGCAGTTGCTGAGACATGCTAAACATAATTTATCTGTCTGGAAGCCTGATGGTTCATCACTATCAAGTACTTGATTTCTGCCTTGAGATTTATTTTAACTAGTCTGATCCCAAGGATGGAGCTCTTCTGCTATGGAAGCAGGTATTGAGAACTGGGGGCTTCAGCATGGAGAAGGGAAGACTCCGGGGAGACCTTTGAGCCCCTTCCAGAGCCTTGAGGGACTCCAAGAGAGCTGGAGACAGACTTTAGACAAAGTCTGGAGTGGGCAAGGGGTGATGTCTTCAGGCTGGAAGAGGGCAGGGTTGAATTGGGAGGAAATTCTTTCTTATGAGGGTGCTGAGGCCCTGGCAGAGGGTGCCCAGAGAAGCTGCAGCTGCCTCATCCTTGGAAGTGTCCAAGACCAGGTTGGACAGGGCTTGAAGCAACCTGGGATAGTGGAAGCTGGCCCTATCCATGGCAGGGGGATGGAACAAGGTGGTGTTTAATCCCCTTTCACCCCAAACTATTTATAGATTCAATGAAAGCAAAGATCCACAGAGAGCTCTGCCTGGCACTGCCATTTCTTGTGTCTCCTCCAAAAACTTTCAGGAATTGCAAGTCTTTTCATTTTGTGTTTTGAGGAACAGCTCCCACTCCATCCTTCCATGGTGGTATTGGTGAGGATGGAGGAGCAAAAGTGGGAAAAAATGATAAGTGCAGTAATTGGCAATAATAATGTATCTGAGAAAAGAAAGAAACCATCAATAACAGTTTTTTTTAAAGTGCTATGATTCGCTCTTTATGCAAATGAACTAACATTCTCTTTATACTAATTTACCTACTATTTTATTTTTCACAGTATTGCTGAAACTGGCAGAAGTTTTAGATTTTCAAAGTTTCTGCTTTCAAAATACAGCATAAGATATTCAAAGCCTATTTTGATTTTTAGACAAGCGATGTGGTTAAGCTGTATCCCATCATTAAGCAGAACTGCATGGCAGAGAGACAGGTTTCCTGCTGATCATGGGGAATGTCTTGAGCTGGGGTCAGTGCTCTGCACAGGCTTTATGATGGAGTAAGAAGAGCAGAGAGATGCTATTTGATCACTGCTAAACACCAGCCTGAGGGTTTACAGCAGCCAGGATCAAGGATTAGTGTGATCCCATGTGGAGCTCACCTGTCCACCGCACCTGCATCATCAAAGGGGTGATGGAGTGGAATCCTCCAGGAATGGCACTGGATTTCCAGCACCCTCTGAAGCAGCACGCTTACTCAAATGGGCCAGAACAAACCTCCTCCTGTTCACCAGCACATCTTTCCCATTTCTCTGCCTGCGCATGACAGCAGCACTCTTGCACACTTTGTCAGCCACCCCAGCCAGCATGTCACCACAGGCAATGCTTGTGTGTCTGTGTGAGCAGTCAGTTCTACAGGGCAGGCAGTAACACCCTCACGAGCCCTGCTTCAGTGGGCTCCCAGCATTCGTCGAACAGTGATGTCCACTTCAGGTACCCCACAAGAGACCCCACAAGAGAGATTGTGTTGGGTGGATGTGGCCAGAAATGTGTATTCTATCACCATCTGTTGAAAGCTGGGTGGGGCAGTGATTCCTTGTCTCCTGGCACTATGTCTGCTAATGGCCCATCTTTAAGACAAGATGGGGCAATGATCTTTATCTTTTCCACAACCCATCTTCCTTCCAGGAAGATATCATCTGCTGCTGGCCCATTAAGTCCCACCGTATGACTGATAAAATTACATCATCCCATTGGGAGATGCTCCAGCCAGGGGGAGGAACCAAGCCTTTCCTACCTAGATAAAAACGGAGTGTTTGGACAGCACGTTATCCGTTTTTCCACTGGATTCCAGAGGAGAAGCTGGACCTTTATGCATCATCCCTGGACTTCTGGAAGAAGGCTGCACCCTTCAACAGGAGCATGTTTCAGCTGAACCACACCTGCCACTGCAGGAGGACTGTAGCCACCATTAATGGAACTGCTACCAAGACCCTGACTGACGGGGTTTCAGGTTGTATTCTGACTCTGTCAGGGTTGGGATTGTTTTGGGTTTTTTTTGTAATACTGAGAAAAAAAAATCAATACATATTTCATGTAAGCAACACCTTATTTACCTCTCTCGTTTCAAAAAATGCTTTTAGCATATAAAAATATACTCTATACTTTATAGTATATGCTTTATAGTATATACCATGTAAAAGATAGTAGCATATAAATCAATACTAACATGTGTAAGTTATAATCTTGCCCAAAACCTAGATATGCTTTTTTTTTTGTAAAAAATTCATTTCCCCAATATTATTAATGCTGAGGAACTACTAGATTGGTAAATGCTCTTATCTTCCACAATGGAAGTAGCAATTTTATAGGAAAAACCTGCAGCCACAGGCAAATACTTTTAGCCATTGCTGCAATGGGGGCTGAAGTTGCATGGGTGAGTTTCTGCCTCTTTAACTCTCCAAAACAAGGTGATTTCTTGTTCTTCTTTGTAAATTTCTAGTCCTTCTATCACTTAAGGCAAAGAGCTTAAATTAACAAGAAAGAAAACAGCCTTAGACTTATCGTAAAGTATTTCAATTTCCTACAATATTTTTCTTAAAATGTCCACAACTTCACAGGAGAAGTACTGGGTCTCCAGTAGCTACTGATAAATTTGTTTCAATACACAAAACCTAAGCCTTGAAAAAGGAAAAGACCAGAAAAATGCAGCTTCAAATATGGTATAAGCATTAACAAAAAAAGTAGTTACATAGCTGATTCTTCAATACAAAGTTTGACACTAATTTACATAACCTCAATTAAATTACAATTCAGTAATGACATACATAATCTTACAGATATTAATCCCGAATTTTAAGTATATAAACTACACTTGGTAGAATGGCTTGTCCAGTTCCTGTATTAATCTCTTAATGTGGATAGATTGTCGTGCAGATACTGTTCTTTACTTCAGAGTAGCTGTGGCTAAACTATGAAGGAGAGATAAAATTAGGGCATGCAAATATTTCTGCAGAGTTTAGAATTTCGTGTTCTTTGCTTTAAAGTAGCCTTGAGCAAGACTCAGAGTTTACACCACCACACCCCACCTCCCGCCCTCCCCGAGACTGTTTTGTCTTCTGATACTCTGATACTCTAAGACTTTTCTAAGAAGCATCTCCAGGACAAAAAACTCCTATGAAATCAATATGAAGAACATTTTCTATCTACCAGAAAATGTAAACTTAGGTAAAACATTAAAAATGCACTCATTTTGATACAAGGTATTTTCTTCTTTGTGAGCCACTACTCTCCTGCTTTGCAAAAACAAATTTCAACTCCCTGTGTCACCAAAGACCCGTAGTTAAACCTGTCAATAGGCAATAAAAACAGCTCATTCTTGAAGACTCCCTTTGGGATGTATCTTGTGCTGCTGTGCATCCACAGACAGCTCAATCAGGTGAAATCTGAGGGCTGAACAACTTTTTTTGGCTCATTTTTGCAAAAATTTCGTTTTGAGGTATATGCCAATTCCACGAGGTTTCCCTTTGTCTGCTGGAGCCAAGCCTGGGATTACAACTTGCACAGCTGTGGACTTGAGAGTGTGGCGGTGGCATGGGACTGGCGATGCAAATAAAGGAAAAAAAGAGTATTGTATGGAGATCCGTGTCTAAAATTGGGAAGAATGGTGTGGCATACTCCAAGTGGAGCTGGTTCTCAGAGCACCCACTACTGAGTGCTCAGGGACTGTGAGACCCAGCAGAGTTCTTTGCAGAATCTTCTCTCTTCTGCTTTGAAGTAACTGGTCTTAAAATTAAAGTTTATGTTAAAAATAGAGCCCCCAGAATCCTTGAGTGATCAAAGGCTCCTGGCCTCTGCATCTCTTCTCTTGCCTGCTGCTTGTGTTACGTGTGTGGCATGTTTACCTTCACAATGCTCGCTAAGGAGCTGACATTGCTATGTGCCAATTGTTAGTTATGTCCTTGCTGTGAACTAAAAGATATAGCTAATTATACTATTTTTTTCTTTACAGGCTAGTCTAAAAGAAGTAAAAATGTTCTGTTTAAACTTTTAAAAAATTCTTTTTTGGAGAATTATTAATATCCAGAAACACTTTTTTTTTTTTTTCCCACAGTCTGCACTGTGTTTCAAACTTGTATTTAGGACACCAATAATCACACTTTGATATTTGTTCATCATCTTTTATGAAGTGACCAAATGGCATCCCTGCATTTTGGCATGAACGGGAGTCATGCCACCAGAGCAGGCAAGAAGTACCTCCTATTTTCTAGTTCTGCTGAAGAAAGACCAGATCATGACTGTGTGTTTTGAGAGGGGATAATGAAGAAGGTTCTGATGGCTAAATCTACAAGTGCTTAGCTAGCCTTGGTGCCACAGGAGTCCCTGGAAAATACAGTTCTATAACCACAAAAATGAAGGACAAGCCCTTCATTTGGCAGCAATCTCTAAATGTTCTTGTCCAACACCACCACACAAAGCAGGGCTGACTTTAAAGTTAGATCCAGCTTCAAAGTTATTCCATGTGGCACAGGGTCCTATTTCAGGGAAGTACTGAATAAATTCATGGCTGGAGTTCCAGTGAAAACCTTTGCGGGGTCAAAACCAGCAGCTTTGGATGGATAGGAAACAAATGTCTGTCAGTGCCAGACACTGTTTAGATTGTGGAGAGAAATCATAAGTCACATGGAAAAATGGAGATTTCCTGAAACTATTTGTAGTGCTGATCCTATCCACTGGTGTACAAAATCATGCATGATCTGAATGACTCAAACTCTCAAAGTCTGTAAGAGTTTTGTCATTGTAGCATATGAACAGTCCAGGAATGAGTAAAACATAGTCTCAAATCTGCTACAGTATTCTGTATTTCCTAAGAAGTTTGATTTTTTAGAGCTATGTAAAAATAATACTTGGCAACTTTCCAGATCCTTCATTTAATCTGGCAGGCTGTGTATGATTATCTGCATGTTCAGAGCTGAATATTCAGTGCTCATTATTTAGTGCTCAATATTTTTGTGCTTTTACAGTGTTGCTATTTCAACTTTTTCCCTCCTGTTGCAGAAGAGAGATTCTATTATTAAGAATTATCAAAACAGAAATTAAAATAAAGAAACATAACTAGATAGAAACTTTCTAATGCAAATGCAGCAGTATTTTCCAATTCAGTTCTTGCATTCAGTGTCTTTTATTGCCTTCATGTTGGTTTTCCTCAGGTGGCATCTTTCTGGCTCGGCAAGTGCAGGATACACCTGTACAGAACCACAGAATCACAGAGTCACCAAATACTTGGGGGACCTCTTGAGATAGTGCAGCTTCTCCGAGAAGTCATCCTCATGGCCCTTCACTGGACTCATTTGGCAAGCTGAGCTCTCTCTCCTACAGGAAATTCATCAGCTCTGAGTGGAGAGGAAGGATCTCCTCCCTCGACTGCTGCCCATGCTCTGCCAGTCCAGGAGCCTGTTGGCCTTCCTTGAAAAGTTTCTCTCTAGCAACCTGGTCCCTAGCCTGTACTAGCATGTGGATGGGGCTCTTCCTCCCCAGGTGCAGGACGGTGCTTCTTCCTGTGGAAATTTATGAGGTTCCTACCAGCCTTTTTCTCCAGGCTGCTGAGGTCTCTCTGTACAGCAGAAGAAACCTCTCGTCTACAGAACAATCCTTTCCATTGTTTCTCACCTGCAAACTTGCTGAGAGTGCTCTCTGTCCCAGCATCCAGGTCATTCATGAGGACAGTAAATGGTGTTTTGGCCCCAGTATTGACTGAGTGCTCTATGAGAAATGATGAATAGGAAAACCTTGTGCATATTTTATTTTCTTCGTCCTGTTCTTTTTTTTTTTTTTTTGGGGGGTTGGATTTTGTTTTGTTTTGTTTTGTTTTCTTGTAGGATTAGTAGGTGGTTTAATTTTTTCCCCAGGAGAAACAGTGGAAATTATTTATAAAGAAATCATGCTAAAAAGCACAAGGAAAACCACTGCAAAATAGTGAAGCACAGAAGCAAGAGTTCCTGAGATGGAACCACCGGGAATATTTATAAAACCTGTCATGAGAATTTTCTGTGTTACATTTCAGAACAAATTGTGGTATTTTCTATTAGACAGCTTTTCTGAATGCAAGTGGGAGCAGCTCATGGTCCTCACCTCTCCGCAGCCCTCTGCAGAGCACAGACGGGGACAGAGTGGAGCTGCCCCATCTGCCAGGGTGCTCAGAATGACATGGCTTCTGCTCTGCCTTGTGACCATCAGTTCTGCCTGGGCTGCATCCTGCAGTGGACAAGAAGAAATCAAGTGTGCCCACTCTGCAGCAGGCTGGTAGAGACTGTCAGGTTTCCTGGCTATGAAGAAGATGGCTATATAGACATGGCCATCAGAAACCCTGAAGAGTCACCAGAGACCGACAGCCAGGCAGGGAAAGCTCCCTTCCTCCTGAATGAAAACAGCCCCAGCTGTGCAGCAGTGACACCTCTGTCTTCTTCACAAGGAACACTGTCCCCAGCTGAGCAGGGAGCTGCAGGACCAGAGCTTGTGGGTGGCCTCCTGCCCCAGGTGTGGGCAAGACTGTTCCAACAACAGCAGCACCTCTGGGACCCCGTGCAGCCATGCCTGCCTCAGAGGCTGGAGGGAATATACTGGGCCCATGGGTGGCTAGCTGAGGACATACAGAGCTGCATCCTGTACAGCCTTTGCATCTGTGGTCCAGATGTGGAGATGCTGTCCAGGTGCTGCAGCCTCTCCTCAATGAGCATATAGTGCCCTGATCCACAGCATCAGCCGTGCCATTGTGCAGCAGTGCAGCGAGAGGCCCAGAGGCTGCTGTGCTCTGGCCCTGTCAGGATGAGAACAGCCCTATGGCCAGCTCCAGCTCCAACTCCAGCTCCAGCTCGAGGAGCTGCAGCAGCTCCAGAAGATCCAGACCCAGGTCCAGCAGCTCTCGGCCCAGTAGCTCCTGGGAAGGAACCCCTACCAGCAGCCCTGCAGCCTCCAAGGTGGAGAAAAAAGCTGGTACATCAGCACCCACCTGGACTGGGAGATCCAGCTGCTCCTCACCTGCACTCAACCCCTCAGAGTGGGACCAGAGCCCAGAGAGGCTGCAGCAGTGAGTGGTGGCAGGTGCCTCTGCCCAGGACTGCAGCCCTCTGCTCCCATCCAGGGCAGGAACCTCTTGCCCAAGGAGTCCCAACACCCCCCAAAGAAGAAGGTTCCCAGCTCCCAGGATTCTCTTCCTCCCAGCCACCCTGACAGCAGCATTAACAGGATTCCTGCGGCCCTTTAGTCAGGAAATAATAAAAGGAAATAAATTGTTGTGTCAGTCACACAGTTTCTGAGATTCCCTTCCTACTAATGCCTTTACCCTTCCCCTCATGCCCCATTATTGGTGGCATCTACGTGCTGAGGGGTACAGCCATGGGTTCTGGAGCCCCAGGGTCAGTGATCCCTCCTCCCACAGAAAACCCTGCTACAGCCACACAGCCACAGTGCAGCAGATGACAAAGGTGGAGTGGGCAGGAGGGGCAAATTGTCTTGTCACAGGCACATTGGGGATCCAACTGGGAATCACCCCTGGCTTCTGCTGGCGCTTCCTGTTGCCCCACTTGGTCCCAGTGTCCAAGGGTCATCTGCCCACCCAAAAGGAGTGTCCCTGCAACCCTGGGCACCACTGCAGGGTGTCAGCATGGGGATCACAAGGAGGTGTTCCCCCATACCATGTGTGCCTGAGGGGCCTGGCAGGGGCTTTCTCACACAGCTGGGCACAGTGGCCTGCATGCCTACAGCTGGAGGGGATCCTTCCTCTCACCCAGGGCTGGTCACCCCCACCCAAATACTCCAAATCCTGGCATTGCACAAGGGAAAGGCAGGGCTGGAATGAGGCACCATCCAGCCACAGGGCAGTCCATGCTGACTGCTCCCAGCACATTCCTGCTCATGGGACACCTCAGCAATGTGTCATGAGCAGGGACAAGACACGCAGCCATGGATGCATGATACAGGTGACCAAGGGAGAGTGAAACAAAAATGTAGAAGTTTTCTTTTCTTTCCTGATGCTGTGCACCTGTAGTGGGGAACATCCCATTGTGACATCACCAGGCTCTGGAGCGTGACATCCCAAGTGGCGGATTGTGACAACACATCCATTACTGATTTTATTTGGGCACCAAAAATAACTGGGCCAATCTGACCCAAGCCTTGACTCTTGCTGAGGAAGACTCTGGGGTCTGCAGGGTCAAACCAGGTTTTTGCCAGCACTGGTGGTGTGTTGGGGGCTGCCATCAACAGCTCTCAGTGCCCATCCTAGAGTCATCACTCCTGCTTCCCTGCCCTGCCTGGTTGGGTAAGTGCTGCGGGTACAGCACTGAGGGTGAGCTGTGCAGGAAAATGTCCCTGCAGGGTGGCAGGGTGGGTGATGGGACTTATGGAGGTGGAAGAGTGTTCTTCAGGGGCCTGCCATTCCTACCTCCCCTCACTGGAACAGTCAGTGACTACGGCTTCTCCTGCAGAGTGTGATGCCAGTGAAGGGGAGCAACTCCTGATCCTTAGCTCTCCCAGAATGCTGCCAAGCACAAAAATGGCCAGAGAAAATTGCAGCAACTGCCTCATCTGCCAGGACACTACAAAGGACGTGGCTTCTGCTCTGCCCTGTCAACACCAGTTCTGCCTGGGCTGCATCCTACGCTGGACACAGACAAATCCATCATGCCCACTCTGCAGGACACCAATAGAGACTGTCAGGTTTTCTGAGCGGGGTGAACAGGACTATCTACTGTTTGCTGTCATCTCCCTTGAAGAGTCACTAGAGACCAGCAGCCACACAGGGGCAGCTCCCATCCTCCTGGATGAAAACAGCCCCCGTGGCCCTCTGGTGTCCCCTGCACCTTCTCCACAGGGAGCACTGGCCCCAGCTGAGCAGGATGCTGCAGGACCAGAGCCTGTGGGTGGCCTCCTGCCCGAGGTGTGGGCGAGACTGTTCCAGCAACAACAGCACCTCCTGGATCCTGTGCGGCCCTGGCTGTGCCAGAAGCTGGAAGCAATATTCCAGGACCAGTGGTGGCTGGCACAAGTTGCACAGAGCAGCATCTTGCATGATCTCTGCCTCCATGGTCTGAACATGGAGAACTTGGTCCAGACACTACAGAACTGCCTCGGGGAGCACACAGCACCGCTGCTCCGTGGCCTCATCCCTGTCATTGTGGCCCAGGGCAGCGAGGAGGCCCAGAGGCTGCTGCTTTTCTGCATTGGCAGGGAGGACGCTGACAGCCTTGTGGCCAGCGCCAGCTCCAGCTCCAGCAGCTCCCAGGAGAGGATTTCTGCCAGTGTCCCTGCAGGATTAAACGTGGAGGAGGAAGCAGGAACATCAGAGGCTGCCCTCCAAGGAGGTCCCAGGCGCCTCCCACCTGCTCCCATTCCTGCAGGGTGGGACCAGCCCCAGGAGGAGCCGGAGCAGGAAGTGGTGCCAGGTCCATCTGCCCAGGGCAGCATCTTCAGCCAGGTACAGGGCTGGGACCAGTCTCACAGGAAGCCTCGGCATGCCCAAAAGAGGAGAGCCTCCAAGCCCCAGGATTCTCCCCCACCCAGCAAGAGGCCAAGGCAGGCACCTGTGCCGCCCTGCCACCCTGAGAGGCTCTCGTCGGAGGAAGTGATGAAACCTGGACCAAGCCAGCCCATGGCAACTTTGGGAAACAACTGCATCTTCCCAGATCTTGCTTCCATACAGTGCCTGGGGAAGTTCCAGTTGGGGCAGTCCTCTGATTTCAAGGGTCCGAGGTCCCTCAGTAACTGAGAGAACCTGACATGCTGAAATGTGAGCACATTTGAAAATGTAGTCTGGGATACAGCAGTGATGCTGGAATGAAGGAGTTAACCTTAATAAATTAGCCATTTATACTCTTATACACCAGCTGATAGTTTTGTTATATTACACGTAGTAATTATGGAACTGCAAGGAGCTCAGATGGAATAATGGGCAAGGAGTATGTGGAAAACTTGCCTTTCTAAGTGAATGCTTTCTTCTTCTAGCTTGCTGAAAATAAATTGCTGTAATTGAACTGAAAGTCTGCTTGGTAAAATTTATTACAAAGCATAGATTTAATGAAATTATATATAAAGCAAAAGATTAATATTGACAAAGAGTCTAATACTGTTCGATATACATTCTATGGCTGGGAAAAATTCCTCTGGTCGTTTTTTCAGTCCCACTATAAAGCAAATTACAACTGAATGTTTTCAGATCATGCAAACAAATCTAAACAAAATAGCAGAAACAGTTACGTTTGAGCTGCATATTAAAAGCAGGTGGTTTACGTTAATGCTTCAGTTGGAGAAAAGAAATTAGCATGCTGGAAAAAAACCCATCTTAGGACTGTGTAAATGCATTCTGTTCCTCCCCCAAATGAATATTCTTATATTCAAAATATCATTGAAGATTGAAGACAAAATTTCAAGTAGTTTTATTTCTATCAACTGTGTTAAAACATTAATAATAACATTATTGGTCTGGATGAATTGTAAGATTTGCACACTCTGATACTGTAAGTATCACAAACTGCTACTTCCTTCAATAAGTCAGATTTTCAGAGAATTCAGCACAGGCTGAATTACGTTTGAGTCAGGGGATTTTTTTTCTCTTAAAAAAAGGGCTGAAAGAGCTCACATCTTTGCTTACTTAATTCAAGCAAACAGGTTCTGAGGGGTCACTTGGCTACTACCAAAGCAAAGTCGGAGATCTTGTATTCTGAGCAATTCCAAAAAGTTGAGCTTGATTTTCAGACTTATAACAGAAAAAAAATGTCATCAAAACGAAAATTAAATTAGTTGAATTTACACACTGCTTTGCTCTCCACTGAACAACAAACCTAAGCTCTACCCTTCTCATTAATATAAATACAGAAACACTGACAGCCTCGGTTAGCAGGAAAAAAAAGAAAAAAAAAAAACAAGAAAAAGAAAAAGAAAAAACAACCCCCAAAAATGGTCATCTTATCATGATGAAGCAATCAGTGCTGGCATTGCACTGCTCTGCATTTAATCTCCAGCCATCACCTTGACTTGCTGCACTAAGTATCTGCCACCTAGGCAAGGCACTCCTGTCCCTCTCTCTGAGCTGTGAGTTATTTTAACACATGGGCCTGACCTTCATATATTCCTTGGAGCTGAATATATAGCAGAGTTATAGGCAAAATGGAACTCTTTTAATGTTCTTTTTGACTCCTTGCACTGCCTTCATCTACCCCATTCTCAGTGAACAAAGCTCAGATCTCTCTAAGGCTGAATGTGGGGAAGCAGAATGTCTGATCCCAACAAGCTAATTATCTACTGAGTATGTGAGGAAATTTCTTCTGCTGTCATTCTTCAGGTAGTGAGAAAAAACTACTGCTTCCAACAAGAGGTTTATCATGAACGAATGCTTCCTATAAAAATATCTTCAAGGGTGTGAGTTATTGTGTATCTGTGCACAGGTGTGTGCTGAGGCAGGGCTGGGAGCTGTACAAGGAAAACTTCTGTACATTTTCCATACCAATAAACTTTTATAAAGGTGCAAACTTATACAAATACAGTACTGGCAAAATTGCCATAAGATTATTAGGTGGTTTATTTCACCTGCTCTGAATCAAGTTACTGCCACAAACTGGTAAAAAAAAATCCTTTTTTTCCTTGTATGAGATATGGGAAGGAAAATCTCCTAAAAACCTCACAAAGACTATTTCAGGGGGAAAAAAAAGTGAATGGAAATTGATTTTATCTCTATTTAAACATCCCTGTATAAAGAAGAAGGAATATTTGAGGCTTGAGGACTCTCCATTCTTGTAAAGGAAGGTGAAATAGGGAGCAGACTATGAACAGTGCAGCTGTCTCTGACAGAGGACAAAGTTCCAGGCCAGCAGGCTTTAAACTCAGAACTCAGGTGGCAAAAGTGAAATTCAAGCTGTTATGACCTCTGAGACAAAACGTGAACGCAGGAAAACAGAAGACACCAAGGGAGGGTGTTACAAATTACTGACCAAAATTGGGTAGGTCAATCAGTAAGGCAGTTTATTAGTTCTTTGACAAGGAACAGGCAACGCAGCGCTGGGACTGGGGAGTCTGAGCTCTGCCAACATGCTCACCCTACCCCTGGTCACTGCCCCTTTTATAGGCAGTTTCTGGGTGGCTGTGACGTGCCCCTGTGCTGGGGTACAAGTCCGAACAAGCCCGAACACGTTGGCTGGGCCCCGCAGCAATGGCGAGAAGCCCCCACCCGGTCTGGACAAGGCTTGAACATGTTCTCAGGTTACACTCCTAGAGAGCAGGTAACAGCAGGGACAGGCCTGCTCATGTCCAAACAAGCTCACATTTTCCTTATGTATAAAAGTGGATAAAATTAATTATTATAGTGAAAAATTATAAAACAACAACAACATAAAAGCAATTTACAACAAAGTGATTTGAACAAATATAATGAAATCATTATTCTTATGTCTCATGACCATGCTTTACTTTGGATTTAATATTCTTGTTTATATTGATCCCATCGTGTATTTTCATAATGAGAGGAATGTCGGATTTGTCTTTACAAAGAAGCTGCGGGTCTGCTTTGAGATAAGGTTAGCACTGAGTGATAAAAGAAACAATGAGATAGATTCCACTGATTGATGAATGGGAAAGGAGATTTGCCTTTACAAACCAAATGTAGTTTTGCTGATAAATGAAATTGGGTATTGGAAGATGAAAGAAGCAATGAGGAAAAACCATGAATTCTGTAAGTATTAAAAATTAAAAGGGAGGGTTATATATTTGAGGGGAATCTCAGGTATCAGGTGTTCCGGGAAGTCTGTGCCTCTTAAGTACCTCAGCCAGTGGGGAAAGAGAGAGGGAAATACAGCCGGGAAATTAGAATAAAAAGGGCTGCCTCCTCCAAAAATTTGAGAGATCCCAGGGGAATGCCCCATGGCGTCTCCCTTTATTCGAATAAAGCAAAGGGGACTCCTCTGTCTCCTTTTTGGACATAAACCTCTGGTGTTTGTGGATTAATTTTCCTGACAATAATGACACGAATCACTATGCAACATCTCAAGGGGACATGCCCTCGTGTTCTCACCTTGGCTCATCCCACGAGCTGCAAGAAATCCACCAGAAGAAAGCCAGGGGCCCTCCTTGTTGACAAGACGACTGTCAGCAAGGGCAGGGCTCACTCCCAGCACTGCCTAAGGCTATGTGCTGCAAACCCACAGGGAAAGCTCCCATTTAATTTCTGGCTGGGAGTCTCACCACCCCCATCCAGCCACCCAGACAATCCATCACTAGGTGGTGCTTTCTGGAGCCCTCTGCTGCTGCCCCATATGTATGACCCAAGCAAACATTTCTGGACCTAGGATATTCACAGGATTGTGTAGCAAAATCTGTAGGGTTAAAAAAAAAAAGTAAATCCAAAAGTAAAACAACCAAGTAGTGTTTCTATTCCATTGAGAAAGTAAAATCCAAAAGTTAAGCACCTGCAATGTACTCCAACAATTCTGTGTCTCACACAGACCATCCAAAGAACTGGTGCTTCTTTCTAAATGAGCAGAAAAGTGGGCAATAGCCGGGCTGGTTACTCTCCTGTTTTTCCTGGTTAATATTCAACATGATCCGAGAATAGGCATTGTGCAGCTCCATAGGCCAGAGATTTTTGGAGAATAAGCATTGTATCAGCCCACCAGCTGTGCAAACAGCTCTTCATCTTAATCCCTCAATCTGTCTTTCTCAACAACATCATGTGGGCCCCAAAGGCTTTCAGCAATGGAGAAGATTTGACTTCTCCAACACGGTCCAAAAGCTGTCAGAGCTGGCATTGTTGAATCTGGGGGTGACACTGAACACATGGAATGGCTGCTAAGGAAGGAGTCCTGCCAGCTCCTGTCACAGGGATGTGCTCCTCCCTCCACACCCCTGTGCAGAACAGTCTCATCCAGGCTGCAGCTCTGCAGGGACTGCATATGAACACACATCTCTTCCCACACAGATGCCCAGCAGCAAGGTGACTGAGCTCTGGAACATGGAGAGCAAGACTGGGCAGTTTGCACAGCGGAGGATTTCCCAGATAGAAACTGAACTGCAAGCACCAGGTGACTGAGAGGACAAGAAAGCTGCGGCTCCAGCCCATCCCCAGACACGGCTCTGGGAGTGCCTACACACCCAGCAGGGCTCACACAGCAGCAGCAGCTGCAGCCCAGCCCTTCCTTTGCCTTTGCCTTCCAACAGAGAAGAAGTAGAAACCGACTTGGCTCTGTTGTAGAATTGAACAATAATTAAGGCTGGAAGGCATCTCCGGAGACTTCTCCTTCCTGCTCAAAGCAGTCCTTCATGGGGTCAGACCAGGCTGCCTGGGACTTCAGGCAATCTAGACTTGAAATCTTCCACAGTGGCACAATTTCTTTGAAAGTCTTCACTCCCCTACCTTGTCCATGTGAGGAAAAAGGTTTTCTTCATCTCCAGCCCAAGCCTCTTGAGTTTTAGCTGCTAAACTTTTGACTGAACAAAGGGCTGTATTGACTTTTTTGAAGATTTTATTTAAGAGCATCTTAGGAAGTACAGAAGGGAAAAGACAGGGATGGAAAAGGGCAGCTGGGTTAGAGACACATAAAATGGATGTGCATTCAGTGGGTGCCCTGTGGTGATTCCTGAGCATTTTATGCTAGAAAGGTAAAATATAAAAGAACTAATGCCCTGAACAGGCTAAACAGCACCAGGTAGAGCAATATGTCTGGATGAAACAACAAAAGCAGAGAGGCCATTGGAAGAAATTTCAAATGCCAGTTCCATTTGTGTCTTTCCAGATCATCATAGAAAGGCAGTTGAAGTGTTTGCTGTATTTATTATCTGTATTTATTACACCTCAGAAAAGGAAGAAGCCTAACTTGGAAGCTCACTCTCAAAATACACTGACTGTTCTCCAAATCTGAAATGTGGAATATGTGATGGAGAGGCTACAAAAAGAAGGTTCAAAATACAGACTGGTTTGTAATTGATTGCTTCATGAAGAATTTACATTTTTCAAGGCTGATAAACATTCATCTGTCATTTGAGTGTGAGGCAGTAAAGGTGAAGTGAAAGCTGCAGAATTGATCTTTGAAAATGCGTGAAATTTGTTAAAAAGGAGCCACTTGTCAGGAGCATTGTGTTGTGACACCGAAGTTATGACTGAGAAATCCAAGAATGATGAAAATTAGAACAAATGAATAGGCAGAATTCGGAAACCACTCGGTCAAGTGCAAGGTAAAGAAACACATTCACCATGACAAGAGCTGGCAATTAGCACAAAGCCCTGCATTAAGGATGAATTAGTGTAGTCTTTACGAGAACTGAGATTTAATGGAGGAGACAGATTTAATCAGAAAGAGATGATGGAGCCTTTAGTAGGAATCCTTATTTTAGAAGGCTGAGTTTTACAGCAAACTTGTCCCCTCTTATCTTTGATTGCTGCAGATAATTGGATGTGGTGAGGTGGGGATATGGTAGAAGGCACTGAGAAAAATTCAAAATTATCACAGGCAAGATTTTTGAAAACAAGAGGGCATTTATGTGTTTGGTTGGTTGGTTGGTTGTTTTTTAAGGAAATTATATTAGCTTCTTAGCCTTTTACAGGAACAGAGTTATCTTCTGGTCCATCAACATTCAGCTCATATTTATTCACTTCACTGAATCTTGGGGGTTATAGTTACCAGTTGGTCACAAGTACTAGACTGAGAACTAAATTTGGGATTTTACTTTCAGTTTCAGAATACCTGTAGTAATGACTAAGATGTTCTGCAAGTACCTAGAGTTTAGCTTGCCTTTTTTTTAATGCAACCTTTCTATCTCTGAAAGCAACATAACAAACAAGCTATTAAACAGAAAGCAGGAGGAATGGTGGACATTCAGTGTAGTGAATGTGAATGCAGATTTCAAATATGTGATCACTTTACAAAATTAATTTGATGTTAATTGATTTAGGTTAGAGGAGAGGAAAAATATAACAGGAAAGGCAGTCCTTATGAATCAAAATAAAAATGTGTGAAAAGTTGTGAGAGTGATCACTATTAATGAAGTTTGTGGACTAGAAAAACTATGATACAGTGCTGCTGACCCTTTTGAAATCCTGATTGTAGAGCTGAAATGAGATTCCAGTGGAAAGGTGATGTGGAATCTCATTTGGAAAGACCTTCAAGCAAAGACAGAGAAAACCACAGAGTAAAAAACAAAAACAAAAAAAAAACAACTTTAAAAGAGAAAGGATACTAATTTTACAGTGACAGAGCAAAGGCCAAAAGATAATCTTCAATCACACTTACTTACCAATTAAAAATACACTGGCATTAAACTCTTAGGATTTAAAAATGGCAAAATCACAGATGCTAGAACTGGTTACAATATCATAATAGATTTCTTTGCTGTGAGTGTATATAACACTTTGGAATTAGTTATCAGGGACTGTGTCATCTACTGTTTTTCAGTGGAAAAAAAGAAAACCCTGTTCTCTTTAACAGTAGCTGAGAGACTATATTTTTTAAAATGAACATTTAGACATTCAATTAGAAAGAAGATAAAAATTACTGTTTTGAGGAAAATATTCATGAAAATGTTTATTTTAGACACCTGAAGCAGAATGTCAGCAGGTAAGAAATCCAAAGGAAAATTAAAATAATCTGGAATAAGCCAGTCAAGACATAACCAAATAACCAACCAACCGCCCAACCAAAAACCCATTGACAAACTGCAGACATTGAGATATCTGAAGCTGTTTTCAGGGCATTGCCAGCTGTCCCTGCCTAGGTGGTGGCCTCTGGTGACCCTTCCAGGTCTGTCTCCATGGTTATGACTGCCCCTGGGGCTGGTCCTGCTTCTTGGAATGAATTCTGATTCTTTATTTTAAGCAGGATTTCTGCCTATAGATCTGCTGGTCCTCACTCAGTTTCATTTCTGCTTTGTCCTAATCCATCTCTCTCTCATTGAGAGGAGGGCTCTTTGGCGGGGGCAGAGGGGGGAGGGAAGCTGTGTCACAAACCTTACAGAATTCCAGGTGAGTCAGCAGGCAGCTTTGACACATCTTCCAGGATAACCATGTGGTGCACAGCACCCACTTTCTCAGAAGCTCTTCCACCATCATGGCTGTGGCAGGATTTCCTGTGGGAGAAAATGCTGCCAAAATGGTCCTAGGGCTCCAGGGTCCTTCAGTGGTGGGGTGTGGGCATCAGGCAAAGACATTAGAAGGGCAAGAAAGCAGAACCTAGGGAGTTTGTCAGAGAAATAGGATTGATTTACTTTTTCTTGGCTAAAGGGTTCCTGGAGTCTCTCTAGAGCCACCAGCAGGATGGCCTCTTGTTGGGCTAAAGAGAATCTTGGGATCTGAGGGCTCTCCTCAGAGACCAGCAGCCAGGCTGGGTCAGTGCCCTGGAAAGTCCCCATTGCCCTGTGCTCCTGGGTGGCCTCATGCCCAGGGGCTTGGCAGGACTTATCCATGGAAAATGGCATCTTCCAGACTCTGTCCGGCCCTGGCTGAGACAGAGGCAGGAGGGAATGTACTGGGACTGGTAGTGGCTGCAGGGGCCATGGGGAGCAGCCTCCTGCACTGCCCAGTGGCAGAGACAGGAAGAAGCAAGCACAATGGTGGCCACCCCCACCAGGGCTCCCAGCAAACCCCCCTCTGTGTCTGTCCCTGCAGGCAACAGCCCCAGGAGGAGACCAGCCCCAGGAGGAGAGGATTTTCCCCAGTTTCAAGATTATCTAGATTGTCTTACCTGTTGAGCACAGGCAAGATGGAAAAACAAATAAAAAGAAAGCAAAGTATAGTAAAACTGGTTTCTACTAATGAGGCTTTGATTACACTACTCCAGTCCCCAGTGTCTTTAAAAAACCACTTCTTTTGTGCCATCAAGTCAGTTATTTCATATCTAACTAGCTCGATAACCAGTTAACTATTTACCAACTTAACAGCTCTCAGAAAAAAATGACATTCATTAAGTTATGATATCAAAGTTAATCATAGTCAAAGGCTTCAGCTACTTTTCACATTACACAGGAAACTGTGTGTCTTAGTACAGCTGAAAATATGCTCAAAACTGCAGCTTTGGATTGAGCATGTGTCAAATTTATCCAATGTGTACTGAATATATTCAATAGACTTTAAGAAGAAAATGTATGTATGAAATAAACCTGGTTAAAAGATGCATTACATCAGATATGTATCAGCAATACTTTCTGAAAGACTAAATTTGCTGCTGCAACAATTCTGAAGTTCATCAGTTGCCTACAATTTTCCATTCTTAAAATGTAAAATTGTACTACTTTCAAAAGTAAGAGCCTTCCTCGGGCTGCTAAGTAAAAAGATATTTGTAACAAATTACTTCAAACAAGAAGTATTTCTCAAATCTTGCACAAAACTTAGGAAAAATTATCTCTTCTTACAAAATTCACATTCCTGTACACGCCCAAGCTAATTGTGCCTAAGCAATCATAATCACTCATACTATCACTGTGTCTTACTACACTACAAAGTACATATTATTTAATGTCAGTAACTTCATAGGCTAAACTAAAACTTTAACATTTCCCATTGGGAATCAAAGCATATCTTACAGTATTTCAGAGACTAAAAGATGTTAAAAAACTACAAATATATAAAACTGCAGTCCTAATCAGCATGTAAGCATAGTAAAATATCATGGTCATGGCAGTTACGTTTTTCCACTCTAATCCTTTCATGAAGCTTGGCATAGGTGCTGGGTAACCAGGCTGGGCTGGGTGTGTCCCTGCAGGGCCCCGGGGGCTGCAGGCACTGCCCGGCCAGAGCAGGAGCATTGCTGTCCCCAGTCAGCTGAATGCCAGCCCTGGGCAGGAGCCAGCATCGGGCCCTTCCTGCAGAAGGGATTGGGTCCTGCCTGGTAACTTTCATTTTGGTCACTTCTGTTCAATGTTAGGCAGGGTCACGATGAAACTTTTTCCAGCTGTTTCCCTGTGGTTTACCCCTCTGGCAGCCCAAGCTCTGTGCTGCAGGTGGCTGGGTGTGTGCAGAGCAATGCAGCCCCCACAAACCCCTCGCTTTCCCACGAGTGGTCATACCCTGTCCCCAGGTGTGCCCAGCCGTGGCACAGAAGGAGCCGTGCCCTGCCCAGCCGGGGCTCTGTGCACGGAGCAGCAGCACTGGCACCTTTCAGCCCGCTCCTGCCTTGGCTTCACCTGGCACACAGAAGCCCTGGGCCATTCTCTGACCCCAGCAGCCACCACTGGCTGCGTTCCCTGGTTGCTGTCAGTTTCACCTCAAAGCAGGGTTCTCTGGGCTCCAAGTTCCAGCTTTCAGGCTGGAGCACCAAGCCGTGTTGTTCCCCACGTGCGTGTGTTCTCTCTCCGTGCCACACTGTGCTTGGAGCAACCACGTTTGCTAAGAAGTAGGACACAGAAAGCCGAGGATAAAAAGGGCTTGGAAACTCTTCGGTGGGAGCTGGCTGCTAGAGCTTTCAGTTTCCTTCTTTTGAAGAAATAACTGAGTTTTCTGAATGGAGGATGAAGTGTGTTTAGCAGGGTTTTGTGGAGTGTTTTTTGTGTTTGAAACCAATTCCTGATCCCCGACCTCGAAGAAAACATGGTCACCCTCTGAAAAGTTAAATCTTGGAGATGATGAAATTAAGAAGTAGGAAAAGTGATGCCTGTAAATCCAAAGAAGTATATCTGTCCAAACATCTAGTCAAGCATTTCCTGTGAACTGTCTTGCCTTTCAGTCAGACACAAACACAGGATTTGCATTAGGACAATACACAGCCTCCCAGATTTCACAGCCCGAGTTCAGCCAGCTGCTCTCTTCACTGCAGTTTGTGGGCTCATGCACTCATGTTGGGGGTTGATGCTGGCCAAACTTCACTGCACACACACACACAAAAAATCATTCACTCATTCTCCTCTGCTATAATTGAGCAGAGGAGGGGAAAAGAATAATTTTAAAAAGCTAATGAGGTGAGATAAGGATTAGGAGAAAACACTTTAAGGGCAAAACAGGCTAAAATTTTAAAAAGCAGAAAGAAAAAATTATTAGCACTATTAAAAAAGGATAATGAGAATTAAAAGAAGCCTTTAGAATATCTTTCCCCTCCCCACCCACCCAGCCTTTTTTTTCTTCCCACTCACAGCGAAGGAAAAAAAACATGGGATTTTTTAGTCAGTTTGTTACTTCTAAAATCAGTTAGAGAGAGGAGTCTCTTTTGCTGTGGAGTCTTAGCCATGGGAGATAGTTCTCTGTGAACTTTTTCAATGTGGTTTTAATTTTAACGAGTAGCAGTCCCACCCAAATCTCCTGCAACATTAAGTACCTCCCACGGGCACAGCAGTCTTCCCACAGCTGCTGTTTTTTTGTGAGCCATTTAGGTCATGGGGTTTTATTTTAAGGATCAGTTGTTCTAGTATAAAAGCAAGGGTCTTTTTCCCCTATCTCTGGAAGCAAGGGTGCTCTCTCTCTCTCTGTTCAAGCCTCTCACCAGATCACAGCTTCTCAGCATCCACATGCTCCAGCACAAGTACCTTTTTCTCATGGGCTGCAGGAGAATTCTGCATCCCTTCCTCACCTAATGGATTACAGAGAAACAGTTTTTGTATTATAGTCCTCACCACGGCTTGCAGGGGAATTTCAGCTCGGACACTCGGATCACCTTCTCCTCCCCCTCCCTCTTTTGCACTGACCTCAGTGTCACTGTGTTGTTCTTGTCACAGCCCGAGGTGTCTCCTTGGACCCGAGATCACCTCAGGAGGACATGCAGATGGTTTAAATCCTAGTTTTTCCCAAAGCCGCCGATGAGAGATTGCAGGAGATGGTGTTCAAAGGCTTCAAGGATTGTTTGTTGTTTCTTGTCTCAGGAACTCTTTGCCCAGCTAGCAGCGGTCTTCTCTGCCGGGCATCCAGGATGGAATCTGCCTGTGAAGGCAGGGCTGATCTTATATAGTCTAAATTATGTGCTAAATGTTTATAACAATTTTCCAATACCATACAGTCTTGTTAAACAGTCCAGCTCTGACCCCATCCAATCTAAAGGTGCCAGCATGTCACCCAGCATGGATGACACGGAAAAGAAGGAGGAGGAGGTATCCACACCCCCAGATTCTCCATCTTGGCCACGTGTCCCTTATCACAAACATTACTAAAAGTCTATTTATCTACGTTTTAACAACCTAATTTACACTTTACTAATTTCGGTGGCTTGTTTCCATTCCCTCTGTGTTGGTAATTTCCCCCAGGGGTGTGAATTCAGTGCCTGAGACACCAGGGTCTCACTCAGGGGTCCCTGAGACCCTTGCCAGGGGGGTTTTGAGACCCCCAAGGAGGCCAGAGGACTACTCTGGACTCCCACAGTTCTTTTCAAGTGTTTTCACCTTTTCCTTTTATCTGACTCAGGAGAGAATTGGTGTTCGTAGGTTCAGTTGTTCTCAAGTTCAATCAATTGAAACAGTTTTTATAGAGTTCTGCAGTGCTATAAGGTTGATCTTGTCTAGGCTCCGTGTCAGGGAACCACTCATCATGATTCTGGCTGTTGGTCACGTCGCCTCCACAGGCATGGTACAAGCTTTAACCAGCTTTTTTTATCAGCTTTTACTACCATCTTTTCTAATTGGCTTAGCAGTGTGCCTGTTCTCAGCACAAGGCAGTGATTGGTTTTATTAAGCAGGGAGAAAGCTTTTAACAGCTCCTCACAGAAATATCACTTCCATGGCTAAGTTCTTCAACCCCCTCACCAAAAATTAACCTCTGCACAACCAACAAAACCAGCTAGTGGTGGTCCTGGGGCTAGGGAACCTGGAGGCTTGGAGAAAACCTGACAAACTTGTGTGGAGACATTAAAAAATCTAACATGGCTTACATGGCTTCATATTTAGACACACAGCTAAAGCCCAGATATTTTTCTATTCTTTTTCTTTTTAACTGAGGAAGGAAGTCACAGGTGATGGGGTGTTGGAGTTTGTGAGTCACGGGTCTCTCTGAGTTGTTCCAAGAGGAATCAGAGTGCAGGGATTGAATTAAAGCCTTTGGATGTATTGAAGTATATTAAGCCACTCACACATAAAGTAGACATTTAAGTAGAAGTAAGTTAGTAAGTTTTAGGGTGAGCTCTAATGCTTTTAGTAAGTGAACGGGTTTAGATTCCACAGTAGCAGAGCGAGTTCTACTGAAGGTTGAAACATACTGATATTTTCAGCAAGATGCTCCAGGTCCACAGTGGTAGACAGGACTTTGACATAATGAAGCTATAGTAAGAATATCGCTTATGTTTTTTAGATAGAACAAGATAGATTGTATGTATAGTTCTATACGTAACCTGGCATGCTAAGAAACTAGAATTCTAATAGGTTAAGAAGTGGCGGTCTGAGTTTGTGTTTTAGCATGTTGGAAAAATTCTGTGTAAGAGTATTATTGGGAAGAGTTAGTGCTTTTAGCCACGTGCTTTTAGCCATTCTGGCTTTTAGCCATCTGTTCTTTGCCATTGCTTTGCTTCTGCTTTGCCATTGCTTGTCTGCATGCTTTTGAGACTGATGTGCTTTGTAATAAGATGTGCTTTGTAATCAATAACTTTTTAAACTATTAGCTGCTTTGCTTATTTAAGATAACCCAATGAAGTAGGAGCCTAAGAGCTCCGGAGTTGGTACCCTAGAGAACCAGAGGTCAAGAACTTCACAATGGGGTCTCTGTACCACATCTATGGTGTCCCTGCCTTGTAGCTCCCAATTTTGATGGAAGTTACTTACTTTGTGCCACTGGCTTCCTCCTCTCACCACCTTCTACATCTTCCCACATTCTTTTGTAACTTTCTTCTTCTCTTTCCTTATGACCATCCCAGCCCCATCTCTGTGGCTCACAAATGTGCCTGGGAAGCTCCAGGGGTGAGGCACAGGCCCCACATGTTTCTTTGAGATGCACTAGCAGTGCTGCAGCAGGCTGATGTGTGTCCAGCAGGTTTGGTCCCGAACAGGCAGAGGGTTTAGGCAGAAGCATCAGTGGCCCGCAGTCTGATTTCCTTTGGTTTAGTCCCATCTCAGTGTTCAGGTGCAGTGCAGCCACTACAGTGTATGAATGATACACAATCCCCAGATGTGACATATCCAGAAACATTCATTAGAAGTATATATACATGTTTTGTAATATTTTTGCTATTGGGTTAGAATAGCATGAGCCTGGATAGTCAATAGTGTAAATCATCAGATGCCTGCTAACTAATAATGTACATGATTAGCAACATCAGAATTTTTTCCCCTCAGACAAGTGCTTGCTTGACATTTCTGCAAACTACTATGCTTCTGCTACTTGTTACATTTTAGAAACTTTTTTCCATCCATCCTGCCTTCACTGAATAGCATTCTTAGCACTCTACTTAGAAATTCTCTTTGTGTTCTGTCTCCAAGTTGCTCTTGGATCCCTTGAACAACAGGGTTTGGCCCACCAGGGGAGTTGGTGCTGCTTTGTGACAGAGGACAACTTCCCATGCTATTTGTGTTTGCTGCAGGGAAGGTTGGGCTGCTTTGCATAAATTCACAGGCCAATGCAGAATGTTTGCTTTGCGATGTCAGGGCATGGCTGCCCCATTGTTGTGGTAAGGTCAGAAGGCTGCCTTGGTGCACAGAAGGCCTCAGTGCCAGAGCAGCTCTTGGGTGTGCTCAGCACAGGAGCATCCTCCTGATGGTCAGTGAGCAGCTGTGCACTGACAAGAGCCTTGGTTTTTCTTGTGTTTTAACATACTCTGCAAGCTTGCACAGCACTGCTGCCATGATTGAGCAGCTCACTGCTGCAGTTTGCCCTATTTATGGCATTGGTTATTCCGGCTATTACCTGACTAACCTGGGACATAAGCAGAGATTTTCCTTATATGTAACCTAACCTAACTTTGGTATGTCTTCCTCTTCTTTCTTAGTGACTGAGTTGATTTGGAAACAGAAAGACCATTTAGAATGGCTGACAAAACAAAACCAATCAAAACCAAAATCAAAAGCACAACAATGGGGTGACACAATTTGTTTAGGATGCCGGTAGCAGTAGGTGACCACCCAAAAAGAGTATCCCACCACCTGGGTTCAGCATCTCTTTTTACTCTTTCTAAAACCCAATGTATCTCTTCCACATCATGATGAACTGTCACCAGGGTCTTCTGTCCATTTTTCTTGATCTTTTCTAAGATTCCAATTAAGCCCTGGTGAAGCAGCAGAAAAAGAAAAAAGAAAAAAAGAAAAAGTAAAAGAAAAATATGGAAATAAAGAAAAAGAAAAAAAAAGAAAAAAGAAAGAAAAAGAATGAGAAAAAAAAGAAAAAGAAAAAGAAAAAGAAAAAGAAAAAGAAAAAGAAAAAGAAAAAGAAAAAGAAAAAGAAAAAGAAAGAAAAAAGAAAAAAAGAAAAAGATAAAAAGAAAAAAGAAAAAAGAAAAAAGAAAAAAGAAAAAAGAAAAAAGAAAAAAGAAAAAAGAAAAAAGAAAAAGAAAGAAAAAGAAAAAGAAAAAGATGGAAAAAAAGAAAATGAAAACAAAGAAAAAAGAAAAAGAAAAAAGAAGAAAAAGCAATAGAAATAGAAAAAGAAAAAGAAAAAGAAAAAGAAAAAGAAGGAAAAAAAAGAAAAAGAAAACACCAGCAAAACAATCCCCAAGTAGTTTTGCTTCCTTTTTAGTTTTTAAACCAAGAACAGTATAAAAAGCTTGATGAGTTTTGTTTTCTGGCAATTGTGCTTAAGGGACCAACAAGCACTTCACAGATGTTCTTCATGTAATGATCTTTGGAAACAGTAGAGTTAATTAATATAGCAAAGTCCCTCTTCCAAAAAGCCTGTTAAGCTGGTGTGAATCCTCAGGGACTCAAACGTGTTTTCAGTGATGTAGTTCCCAGTAATTAGGTCAGTCAATGAAACCACATGCCAAGGCAAAATCCCCTGGATGTTGGAAAAGCTGTGTCTGCTTTGGGGTTTGGGTGTTTTGTTGGTATAGGAAAGTCATCCCTGCCTCTCTGCCAAGGCAAAACTACCAGTGCATAGTGGAGGTTAAACAATGGAATCTTGGAGAGCATTTACAGATGTGAAAAAGGCAGGCAGAACTTTGTGGGGTTTCTTCCTCCAGCCTCAACTCCTGTTAGCCACAGGAGGGAATCCAAAGCTACAGCAGCCGAACCTCTTCTCGCCTTGGCTACAGGATTTCCTGAGCTGCAGAGAGATGCACAGCGCTGCTCTGCCAAGGAGATCCTGCAGGTAAAATGAAAAGGGGCTGCAGGTGGAACAGTGACCAAGGGATGGGCTCCTCCTCCAGTGAAGTCCAAGGCATCAGATGAGCCCCCCTCCTCCCCACTCCAATCTTGGTGCTCTTCAAATGAAAAGGGCAAAAGAATCCTACACTGGTCTGGGCTGGCAGGGAGGTGTAAAGGTCATCTGATCCAAGTAGCCTGCAATGAGCAGGAACATCTTTAAGGAGATCAGGTTGCTCAGAGCCGTGTCCCACCTGACCTGGGATGCTTCCAGGGATGGAGCACCGACCAGCTCTTTGGGCAGCTTGTGCCAGATTTGCTCCATGCTACCAGTAAACAAGTTCTTCCTTAGACCTACTGTGACTGGATCCCCTTTTTGTTTAAAAATGTTAGGCCACATCCTACTATAACTGGACATATTAAAAAAGGTGTCTTGCACTCTCTGAGAAGCCACATTGAAGTTTTGGAAAGTGTCAATAAAGTCTCTGACTGTTTCTGTTGCCCTGTTTTGTAATTTAGTGGTGTGGTCAGTTTTATCTAATGGCAAAAGAACAGAAGTAGAGCATTGTGGGGTCCAGAGGCGTGAAATGGTGGTGGAACAACCCAAGGAAGCCAGTCCCAGATTTGGCCATGGGAAGGAGGGGCTGTGGTGAGCTCACTGTGAGCCTCTGAGGGGCCCTGGTTTGTGTCCCCCACCCCACTCTTAGAGGTTTCTGCCACAAAAACAGGGACAGCTGAGAGGGACTTGCCCCAGCCCCATCTGCTGCCTGGCATGGTCAAGCAGACAGGAACTACCAGGGTTACTGCCAGGTTGTGTGGCAGGGAGGGAGCTGCAGGACCCAGTGCCACTCAGCTGTCCCTGCTGGGAAGGAAGGAAGGAAGGTGCCATCCAGCACAGGAGGGGCAGGGCATGGAAAGGTAGACACTGCTTTGTCTCCCTGTGGAAATTAGCATAGTGCCTGTCTTCCAAAGAGAGGCACCTATGTAAGATTTTGGAGTTTCTTCAAAGGAAGAAATTCCAAGGACAGGAAAGCACCATTTCCAGAACCTGGAAAGGGCAAAAATCCCAGCAAGATGAGGACATCAGAAGAAAATAGATAAGTGGGATTCTGGGCCAGGTTTGCCTGTGATGGCAAGGTCCTGTACATGAAGACAAAGGTGCAGATGGCCCCATTGGTTCTCTTACTGCATCTTTCTGTGAAGTAGAGCAATCCCAATTGAGCCTATAAAGCCCTGAGCTTAGAAAGTCATGCTTCCTTTCTTATTGTTGGTTTGTTTTGTTTGTTTGTTTGTTTGTTTGTTTCTGGTGAGCAGCATCCATTTGTAGCATCAGTAGAGTGTACTTCTTGCCTGGTGCCACTGATGATTTCTGTGAAGAAGATGAAGGAAGAGAAGAGACTGTCATAATCACATTTGGACCATTTGCTCCACAACCATTTTAGGATTTTAGAGTAAGATTGCAGAGTAGCATTGTAGAGAAGCAGTATAGAGTACGATTGTAAATACATTTTTTGAAACCTCAACTTGTCTGGAAGATTCCTTTCATTCTCACCGTGTGTCAGAGACTACAGTATTGTAATTTTTGACTTAAACATTTTCTTGAAGGACTTTTAGAACTCTATTACAATAGCTGCACAGAATACCACCATATCCTGAATAGGTCTTTGGAGTGAGGCCCTAGACTGTTCACTGATGAAGATAAGATAAAACTCAGAAATTGGGGACATTCACAAAGCACAAGCTTAGCGCCTTTGAGGAGGAGACAAGAGCCACAAGGCTACCAGCTGCCAGGCTTGCATAGAGCCTCGAACCAAAGGGTGGAAAGAGAGAAGCTCTGGGTGTGTGTTGGGAAGCCTCTGGTGAGAGGCTCAGTGACTGCCTGTTCTCCGATGTGCAGACCAGCCCTGCTGTGGGGTCCTTGACCGGGGGCAAAGCTTATCCACAACAGAGGGGGTGACATAGCCCATGTCACCAGTTGACATAAAGCTGGTGCATCAAGGATCTCCATTTATTGCTTGCTTCTAATTCTTACTGTTTCAAATTTGGGTTGCTTTTTAAATTGTTTTATTTGAATCTCAACATTTGAGTAAAATTTGTCTGCAGTGATCTTGTCTTTATGTTTTAGGCTAAAGAGAGGAAAGACATTGCTGCTCGGGTAGAGAAGCTACCTGTAAAACTCTGTCATGGGGATGCCCATATCCCCAAAAATCAGTCTAATGAGAAGCACAGAAACAAGGAGCGAGTAAATCAGGCTGCAAAGATAGAGGCAATACAAGGGACAGTTGTTCCTAGCTCAATAGGTCCATGATGCCTCAGGCCACCAGGGCAGAGATGCCACCTATAAGTGGGCACGAGACCGAGGGCTGGATCTTACCATGGACAGCATAACACAAGTTATTCATGACTGTGACACCTGCGCTGCCATCAAGCAGGCCAAGGGGGTGAAGCCCCTCTGGTATGGGGGGCAGTGGTCCCAGTACAAGTACGGGGAGGCCTGGCAGATTGATTACATCACACTGCCTCAGAGCCGCCAGGGCAAACGTTATGTGCTGACCATGGTGGAAGCCACCACCGGCTGGTTGGAGACCTACCCTGTGTCCCATGCTACTGCTGGAAACACCATCCTGGGCCTGGAAAAGCAGGTCCTTTGGAGGCATGGTACCCCTGAGAGGATTGAGACAGAAAATGAGACTCATTTGAAACATGCCTTATAAGCACCTAGGCTATGAAACAGAGCATTAAGTAGGTGTACCATATTCCTTACCATACACTGGTGGCTAAGAAAGTTAAACAGTGCAATGGCCTGCTTAAAACTACCTTAAAGGCACTGGGGGGGGGGGACTTTCAGGAACAAGGAGATTAATTTACCAAAGGCCACATGGTTAGTGAACACCCGAGGTTCCACTAACCGAGCAGGTCCTGCCCAGTCTAAATCCTTAGAAACACCAGATGGAGATAAAATTCCAGTGCTACACCTGAGAGGTATGCTAAGGAAAACTTTTTGGGTTAACTCTCTCTCCAGCAAAGAGCAGTTGTCTTTGTCAGTGACCAGGTTGCACCTGGTGGGTAATGCAAAAAAAACTTGATGCATACCTCAAGGAGACCTTGTTTCAAGGTGAACTACCCATAACACTGTTTCTATATCTGTATCTGCATGTATATATGTATATAATTAAGGCACTGCATGTATGTATATAATTTAAAGGTTTAAATTTGATGTAATATGTTGCTATGGGAAAAATTTGGGGTGGATAATGTTGGGGGTTGGTTTTTCCTTTCTCCTTTGCATGCGGAATTTTTTCCCATTGACATAGTAAGAAGGACTAATGGCTTAGTCCTTGACACGGCGGGTAGGGGAAGCTCTCTGCTTCTTTGGGAGTTTCTCTTGGAGAGTCACTGTGAGATTAGGAGCAAGTAAAAGAAGTGGGGTAGAAGTGGGGGCAGTTGCTTGCTCTTGGCTTTGGAGGAGGAAGGTTGCTGCTAGCACTGCCATCCCAACGCTGGAAGCTGCCTCTTCTTCTGCTGCTGGACCGCGCACCCTGGCCCTGCTAGGATGCCCTCCTGCTTCAGCTGCTGTTTCCAAGCATTCTGCTGGAGCACTGGGACCCCAAGGTTCGTGAACAAAGCCTCTCTTTTCCATTTTGCCTCGGACAGAGCCGCCGTTACACCAGCATCCCCTGGTGTGACAGTAACTGCACCAAAGGGGGAGTGCCTGCAGCCAAGAGGACTGTTACCGAGTTCCTGGTTCTGTCTGTTATTAATTCCATAGCTGCTGTTGTTTTGTTTGCCTTGTTATACATACTAGTAAAAAATTGTTATTTCTATCTCCATTCCCATATCTTTGCCTGAGAGCCCCTTAACTTCAAAATGATACTAATTCAAAGGGACAGGATTTACTTCCTCCATTTCAAGGGACGGCCATGCTTTTCCCTAGCAGACACCTGTCTTTTAAACCAAATCAACAGCCAATTGATATTTTACACTTCTGCACTGCCATTTGTGTTTCACTTTTAACTTTCTGTGGAAACTACAGGTTTTATTATACCGTAAACTAAAAACTAAATAAAACATTGTCCTATCAGAGGATCTTTCTAAAATACAGATATGAAAACTTTGAAATAATTAACACGTTTCCTTCAATCAGCTCAGTTAAAGGTATTTTTTTGCAGAAAGGTCAATGGCAAATAGCAAAACAAGGCAATTTTGAAAAAAATATGCACTGTGTTTTATACTCAATACTCCCATTGCTGCAATGGACAATTTGGGGGAAAAACAAGAACTCTTCAGATCTTTTATATTGCAGAGGACTGGACAGAATATCTATGACAGGAACAGTTTTCAGTGAAAATCCTTTCTTGGCCTTTGAAGATGCTAAAACTTCGTTGTTTCTCCATGGTCATGGTTTGATACTGGCCAAATGCAAGGCGCCCACAAAAGCCACTTACTCACTCTCCTCTGCTACAGCTGGGCAGAGGAGAGAAGGAAAATCGAAAAATTAACAAAGTGTTCATAAGTTCAGACATGGACTGAGAAAGTGAATTTATTACTAACAGAATCTGAAGATGATAATGAGAAGTGAAATAAGCCCTTAAAACAGCTATTCCCCCTATCCCCTATTTCCTTCCACCAACAGCACATGGAGACAGGGCATGGGGGTTTTGGTCAGTTTATCACTAAGATTTTCTTCCTCTGTTCCAGAGAGCAGTCCTTCCTGTGTGAGGGGGGCTTCCATGGGAGATGGCTCTCCGTGAACTTCCCCATTGTGGGTCCACTCTCAGGAGCAGCAGCCATCCACACCCGCAGCAGCTGCCCATGGGCACAGCCCTCCCAAAACTGCTGTCGTGTGGCTCTCTCTTCCACAGCGTGCAGTCATGCAAAGGCAGGCTGCTGCAGCCTGGAAGCAGGGTCCCTCTGTCCCCCAGGTCTCCCACTGACCACAGCCTGCTCCAGGCATCCCCCTGCTCCGCCACAGGCACCTCCCCACGGGCTGGGCTGGATCTCTGCATTCCCTGGATCCCGTGGGCTGAGGGGCACAGCTGCTTCACCACGGCCATCAGCACAGCCTGCAGAGGAATCTCAGCTCCAGCGCCTGGAGCACCTCCTGCCCCTCCTTCCCCACGGACCCTGGTGGCTCCATGCTGTCTCCCTCACACATTCTCACCTCCTCCTCCTCTCTGGCGCAAAGAAAAACCAAGTGACTTTGTTTTGATTTTCTTAAATATGCCATCACAGAGGCATTACCAGCCTCTCTAATTGGCCCAGTTTTGGGCAGCAGCATGTCCATCCTAAGAGCCATCATGGATTGGCTCTGCAGGACATGGTTGAAACTTCCAGCAGTTTCTCACAGAAGCCACCTCCCTGTTAAGAAAAACCAGGCCGAGCAAAACCAACATATCTGTGAATAACACTGGCTTTGAGCAGAACCTCCCACAGATCATGCTAACAAAGAAATATATTGAAGTGCTGGAAGAAAGGCACTAAATACACCGTATCCCTACAGCCCTCCAACTGCCATGGGTATCAACAACAGATAATGGTGTTTCTATAATTTTTCCCCTGGTTGTTTTTTTTTTTAAAGATTAACCTTTGAACACGTATTTTGTGATGAACATTCCTGCTTACCCATTTGTCAGTGGTGTCTCATTTACATCTCTGTTTTGGTTTTGATTGGTTGGTTGAGTTAGGTTTTTTGTTTGGTTGTGGGACTTTGGTTCTTGTTATTTTTTGTTCTTTTGTGTTCTTTCCTTTCTTAAAGCACTGAAAACTGAAATCACATAGAATATTAAGAAGACAAGTATTGCTGATGAACTGGTGCCAGTTGAATTTCCCAATAAGATTCTTAGACTTCACTGGAGCAGGTAGACCAATTTGTTTGCAGGTTCCTATGTGAAATATGCTTGCCTCTCAGCATGACACAGCTGTGAAGATAAAAGGCATTTGAGCTCCCATAAAAAACTAATATCTTTAGACAAAAGAACTGCCAAAAGCAAAGCAGAGTTTTGTGCTTGAGAACATAAAACACCTGGCAACATCGCAGTGAAAGTTATTGTAGCCGATTATTTGCTACCTATTTAATAAAACATTAAATATCAGAGACTTCTCAGTGTTTTTCTAATATTGCTTCATGTTTTGGGTTGTGTTTCTTTTTTTCCCCATTTGCATGCAGTCTTTGAAAAGTATAGTATTTAGGTATTTTGAAAGTATTTTAGGCTGCTACATTTGACTGACACCTGAAGAGCTCTTAATTTAGCACATGCAATTCTGTACAGTAATGCAGCAAGGAGATCCATGCTATAAAGAAAAATTTGACTCCTTTAAGAAAATTCACACCAAACAACCTTGTAGCTATGGTATAGCTATCACAAAGCTGTGGGTTCATTTTCAGAGGTATTTCAACTTAATGCACAAAAAATTTATTATTTTATTATTGTATTTGAAGTGTATTACAAATTTGGACTTTATACTTTATTCTGCTTTCTTGTTTGTGGAAGATAGCAGCGACACGGAAATAGGAACAGGATCGGTAGAAATGAGAGAAAAAGCAATGGCAGTATGTTCTTCCATTTTAGCCTCCATGCTCCAAAGTTGGGGTCTACAGGTATAGAGTATCACTGAACTGCTGGGAAAGGCTAACTTCACACCAGCAGCCTGAGGTATGCTTGCATTTTGATCACTGGGCATGTAAATTCAAATCACTGAGATAATCTGCAATTTCTCTGGGCAACATGTTCCAGTGCCCCAGCACCCTCTTATGACCCACCCCAAACAGTGAATGATCAGTGTTTGTAAATATATGTTGAGGGTTTATTTTAGAACAATTTGGTCCCAGTAGTCATTTTGGTTATAACCTACTGTAATATAGCAATTAAAAGGTAGAAAAATAACACTTAACAAAATATAAAAAGAAAAGAAAGATAATGAAAAGAAAGAAAAAGAAAAGAAGACAGAGTAGAAAGATGTATATAGACATCAACCATGGGTCCATCAATGGGTCTTGTTGTAATTTTCATGTCTGTTTGTTGAAGCGATTGTTGAGGTCTTCATCTCTCAGGGGTGGAGACATCTCACAAAACACAAAGTTCAATGTGTTAATATACACAGAATATGCCGAGTTGGAAGGGACCCACAAGGACACCAAACCCAGCTCCTGGGCTTACACAGAACCATCCACAAAAATCACACCATTGACCTGAAAGCATTGTAGAAATGATTCTTCAACTCTGTCAGGCCTGCCTGCTGCTGTGACCATATTCTTGGAGGGCCTATTTCAGGTCCTATCACTGGTTATCACAAAGAAGAAATCAGTGTCTGCCTCTCCTCCTCCCCTCACAAGAAAGTTGTGGAGTGCGATGAGGTCTCCCCTCAGTCTCCTTTTCCTCAGCTGAACAGAACAACTGACCCCAGCTGCTCTCCAAGCCCCCTGGAGCCTTGAACTTTTTAATACCACTCAGCAGCTTGCATTCACCTTGAAAATTACTGTCCTGGTTTGAAAAGGCAGGTGTGCTAGGGAAAGTAGGGCCTTCCCTTGAAATTGAGAAAGTAAATCCCTCCCTCTGAATTAGTATAATTTTGAAATTAAGGGGGTCTCAGGCAAAGATGTGGGGATAAGAATAACACTTTTTTACTAGTATACATAACAAGGCAAACTGTAAAACAATAACTATGAAATTAGCAACAAAAAGAAGAGGAGCTCAGTTCCAGGCCTCTTGGCCACGGACACTTTTCCCTTTGACGCAGTTCCTGTCACAGCTGGCAGGGAGCACTGGCAGGCTCCTGGTGGGCAGCGCAGGTGTGACGATTCCTGCACGGCTTCAGGGGGTGGTGTGGTGATGGCAGCTGTGTCCAAGGTGGGAAGGGATGGAGGAGAGGCTTTGCACATGAACCCTGGGGCCATGTCAGTCCCATACATAGTGATCACCATTACATAGTGATTCGTGTCATTATGAAAATACACCATGGGATGAATATAAACAAGAATATTGAATCCAAAGTAAAGCATGGACATGAGACAAAAGAATATTTAATCACTTTTTAAATTGTCAGATTCTTTTGTTTTTATTATTATTTTCACTATAATCATGAATTGTATCCACTTATATGTATAAGAAAAATGTGAGCTTGTTTGAACATGAGCAGGCCTGTCCCTGCTGTTACCTGCTCGCTAGGAGTGTAACCTGAGAACATGCTCAAGCCTTGTCCAAACCTTGTGGAGGCTTGTAGCCACTGCTGCTGGAGTGCTAGCAAACATGTTCAGGCTTGCTCAAACTTGCACCCTAGCAGAGGGGCATGTCACAGCCCACCAAGAAACTGCCTATAAGAGGGGCAGTGACCCAGAGTAGGACAGACATGTTGGTGGAGCACATACTCCCCCAGGTCCCCAGTGCTGCTCGCCTGTTCCTTATCAACGAACTAATAAATTGCCTTATTGATTGACCTACCCGATTGTAGTGAGTAATTTACAACACCATGCTCCAGCAGGATGCTTGGAAACAGCAAGTTAAAGCGACTGGGCAACCTAGCAGGGCATAGGTGTGGGGTCCAACAGCAGAAAAGGCAGCTCTGGCTGGGATATGGCAGTGGTATCAGCAACCCTCCTCCTCTGAAGCCAAGAGCGAGCGAGAGACAGCAACTGCACCCCACTCTCCTTTTACCTGCTTCTAATCTTGTGGTGTCTTCTCTCACTTCCTTCCAAGAGAAACTCCCAAAAGAACAGGGAGATTCCCCCTCCCCCATCTCAAAGACATCTCAGTGTTTCTTAGCAGGTCAATGGGAAAAATTCCAAAGAGGAAAAACCAACCCCCAACAGTAATCAAAGTGGTTAGGAGTGCTGTTTATTTTGAAGCACCAATCTCAAAGCCTTTTCAACAGCAAACATAATACATGCTTTCAGCATCAGTAAACAGCCACTCATCCTTACAGAGAATATTCAGGGCTTCCAGGAAGGGGCAGGACTACCATGAGCTCATGCAGCATGTGTACTATGGAGAAAGCTTTTTCTAGGAGTAGCACATCTGTACAGGTGTGTCTCTGTGTACATCAGAGCAGCCTGGAAAAGAAATGAGCTATTGTCATAAGAAAATCAATTTAGGGCACTCATGGTGGCTCCCTCTACGAGCATTTTTGTCCTTTCGCTAATCACTTGGTCAGGACAGAGCTGTGATTTCTGGGGAAGAGAGCAGAAGATTTTCACAAAACACTGCGGAAGACAGTGTTTGGTAACAACATGATTTTACTTCAACTGAGAGACAGAGTGCCTCTCAGAAGTTTACAGTGTCTTCTGTGACAGAGGAACAGGCTGCAATGGTCTACATTTAATGGCTTAAAACATGGGGGTATCACAGATTTGTATCAGTTCAATTAAGAAAAAAAAAGCAAGGGAGCGTGATAGAAGGTCACCTATAACAATGCATGATAGCAGCTGGGACCCCTTCTGGCTTTCATCTGTAGGTAGACAGCCTAGATTCTCTTGGAAGCTGTTAGACCTGAAGATAAATGTGGGAATAATGAAAGAAAAATACATTCATTGGAATGCCAAAAAACACCATTGTAGAGGAAAACTTGCCAAAGAAACATTATCTCAGACCACTAACAAGAAGTAATTGGAAAATCCTTAAGTAAATTTATTGGTGCTATAAAACACTTTTAAAAAAATATGTATTTGTGTATTGATAAGGAAAATGATACCTTCCACATCCCATGATCTGATGAGTAACAGACCACTGGCAAAACAACTTTGCAGAAGTCCTGGAGACATGGACTGAGCTCTGGGAGCATAGATAGATAAAAGCAGTCTTGCAAATCGCTGGGAACAAACTGTGCCTGCTCAGTACCAGGGGTCAACCAGCTGACACCACAATTTGGGCATCAAACATCACCAGAGACCCCAAAAGACACCCCTGAGGACCAGATAACGACTTCTGATACGGATGGGACTATGCAAAACAAGGCAATGAATATACATCCAGCAAGCAAGGATACCTGATAAATATGTAAACAACACATGTAAGAAAAAGCCTTACTTGCCTGTCTTTGGTTACACAAGACTAGAGGAATATGTTCCTCGTGTCCAGCAAGTTGTATTAAAGAATATGTGCTTTCTAACACTTAAAACTGTATTAGAAAATTTCTGTCCAGCTGAGTTCAGTAACAATATAAAATTATTTCTTCTTTGAAACAAATTTAAGTACTTGTCTACCTTCCCTTTATAATAAAAGCAGACCCTATCTGGAAACTCAATTTTACAAAAGCACAATTAAAAAAGTAACATTTACTGCTAATTCTTATTGTTCTCCTGCTTAAAATAAGAAATAAAGAACGCAAAAAAATGCAGTGACTTTAGTAGCAAATTTCTATTTCATACAAATTCTAATTTCCATTCTAATAGAGGTATTAGCAGAATTCTATTACAAAAACAAAATAAATTTATATGCTATATTCCTAAGTATATGTTAATGATTTAAAATAAAAGCTGTAAATTGTTTTTCTTCAGTTGCATTCTTTCACTCTCTTAATTACTTCATGTTCTCTGGCCAAGTAATTGATCCTTGCACTGTCATAGCCCTTTGGTACCACAAGACCAAAAGGTATTAAACAAACATGAAAAAAATAATGCTAAACATTGTGGTATTCCTCAGTCCCTTCAGGGCATTTTTGGCAAAAAACTTATGCAGAAATATAATCAATTATTTTAATTATGATAAACATTCAGTATAGGAATATCATGACAAGGAAAATACAGAATAGAATAGAACAGAACAGAACAGAATAGAGCACAATATAATGCAATACAATACAATACAATACAATACAATACAATACAATACCAGATAGTCCCTGGCTCTGTAACTGCATAGGTACAGGAAATGCCATTCCATGTCTCCACTGGCAGACATCTATGTGCAGCATAAGAAATCCACTCAAAACCTGGTTTTAGGCAATTTTTTTCAGGTTTCAAAATATTCCTTACCTTCACATTGTAGACAGCACTCTTACATTCAAGAAATCATACTTTTTCACAAAGTTTTCTTTAAATAAAAGAGCTCAATTAGTTTCATGCAGAGCTAATGAAGACATTTCAAATAATAATTATGTAGATCTAGATAGCTAAATTTTTAAAGGTATCTATCTAAAAAGGCCCTCACCTGCATTCTAAAAAGCAGCTAAGTAGCAATCATACTTAAATATAAAATTAATCACTTTTTATTAGAAAAGTTTACAAAAGGTATCTGGAAATTCTTTGCAGAGCATATTCTGCAATGTTCTGCAACAGTCTGTAGTTAATAATTGTTTGCATATATATCATAAGGGAAAGAGTCATCAAAAGAAAAGAGATTTAACTGAGGTTTTTAAAATTGATTACTCAAAAATATTTCTCATCTATGTAAGGTATATTTTGACAAAGATGTCCTCAGATAGCATAAATAATAGAGTCTAGAACATAATTTGGAGACATAAAGAACTGGATAGTTTCAGGGTTTTAGAGCTTAATATGGGTTACAGGGGCAGTAGGCAGAACGCTCCTTGGTAACCTCTTATCAGAGCAGAAAAGTGTGGTTACTTCTTATCTCTTCATTTCTCAAAATCACCTGAAAGTCATTCCACAAGGACTTCATAAAGAATGAAAACAAACAACTTGAGATTGGTTAGAGGGTGGTGTTAGTGAATACCCAGGTTGTGGGTTTGATGCTTGTATGGATCTTCCATCTGGGAATTGGACCTGATGAGCCTTGCTGGTGCTTGCCAACACAGAATATTCTGTGATATAGACAGACTGATAGTGGGGAGGGAAAAGGAAATGTGTTGCCGTTTGGTGCTACAAGTATCAGGAACCACATAATGACATTTTAGTTCAACTAGCTAAACAAGAAAAGTAAAGACTATGCAGAGTTCTTAAGTGCCTTTCTCCGAATTACTGTTTCATTTTGTGAGGAGAAGACCTTTTCAGACATTCTTGAACTTCAAATAATTGTGTGAACTCATTTCTGTGCTTTTCCAATTAATCTGAAAGGTCTGTTTTATGGAACTAAAAAATAAAATTGATTATTTTTGTTTTTCTCAAAGACAATTTAACTGTCTCTGGGTCTTCCACTGGCCCTCAAGTTCTTTCACCTTTTAGATGTAAGGCAAGAAAGTTCCATATTCCTTTTATAAGTGGAAAAGGTTTTACACTTTAAGTCAGAATGGGGAAATACAACCCTAAGGCCCATCTTTCAAAAGCTGCTGTATACCATAATGATCACAGAACACCACAATTTTTTAAAAATTCTGCTCCCTGTCATTGTGTCAAACCAATAAATTAGACAACAATTAGTAACAGTCATGGACTCTAAAAAAATCTAAAAATATCTGCCAGTTTCTCCACACAGATCTGAAGTTACATCACACTTCATGAAAGAATAACCTTATAACTCTCTTGAAGCAAATTTTTGCATGCAAACTTAAACCTGACTTGAATACTGAACAAATCTATGCAATTCAATTATTAAAGAACCACTCATCCCTCCAACCCAAAGAAACAAACACATATTCAAGGACTTCAATAAATAATTTTGTTTCAAAATAAAGAACATTAACTGCTCTACTTTTCGGTTTCTATCTGAAAACTCAAAGACTATCTTAATCTGCTGATTATTAAGAGCACTAGTTTCTGATTTAGGAAAAAAAAGTTCAAAAAACTTTCACCACACAGCACTAGAACCCTTGGTTTTAAGGATAGTTTTAGTTTTGCTAAGAGGGCATGTTAAAATACTAATATTGTCATGCCACAGTTTTTACTGACCAAGATAATCCTCTTTTCTTTTCCCCTAATGCTTTGCATCTGACATGCAATTTACCACACTATCTTATCATAACACCCTAAGTGAGCAACCCAGCACTATTAGACTTTACACAGTCCATGCATCAAGGGCATTTCTGTAGGACAATTTAACATCAGTGACTGTCTTTCTAAAAAATATTCTCCCTTGACTTTTGAATATAAAAATTTCCTCCATCCTATGTCCCTGTGATGCAAATAAGTTGCTTGGACTTGTCAATAGAAAATACCTCTCAAGGCAATTCATAGGATAGAAGCAGGTTGATAGATATTGGAAATGGGAGGACCTGGATCAGTCAAGCTCTGACTTGTAAAAAGCTATCACAGAAGGTTATTCACATGCTCCATCCCTCCAGCACCCGCAGCAAAATCTGTTGCTCATATAATCTGAAACATTGCTCCCATTAAAAGGCCTACATTTTTTCAAGGGGGAGACAGGTGATAGTTTAATGGCTCACATGCTGCTTAAACCAGTTTTACATTTCCAAATTAAAACTGATTGTGTGACACGAGACCATGAATCTGTTATCTCAGTTAATGAACCGATAAACTTGTTAATAATTTAACTAATCAATATTTTTACATTATCTGATGCATTTATATGACCCAACACTGTTAAGTTTAAGGTCTTGGGGATAACGAGTCTGCTTCTGAACAAAATCTGGTTATTGTCCATGTTACTTCAACTGCAGACATATTTCAAGGCTTCTTTGCTACTCTGGCACTTTATTCATTCCCTTTGACACAGTGACAAATGTCAAAGAGCTCACCACCAATTTGGATTTCTCATTCTGTAGGCACAGTAATACCCCTGAAATATTTGCTGTAGGATACAGAAACAAAACAAACAAGCCAATAAAAATAATCTTATAATGAATTCTAACAACTAAAGGATTATTCTATCAGGACAGGATTTAGTAGAGGAACAATCCGACACAAGAGCAACATTTATGGCAGAACCATTTTGTGGCATCACCCTAAGCCAGGGTCCTGTTTTCCGGTTTCACTGGCTTTGTAATACTCTGACTGCTTCATTACCTTCGGCTGTGGTTCGTCTAGATACAAACCTTTCCACCACTGGACCACAGCTGAAACAAAAACTAGAGTTTCCAGGACCTACCACCTTCCAAAACACCCTTTTCCTTATTGTTGAGGAATACGTCTGCTGCAGATAGCTCGGTAGCACCGGAGAACTAGCTCGGGCTGTTTCTGTGGTTCTGCACGGTCAATAAATGAGATATCTGAGACTTATGTGGGAAACCCGGTCTGACCGTGCGAGGGGGGTGTGGGGAGATCAGTGGCGATACATCGGGTCACCGAAGCCGCCGCTGCAAAGGTGTCAGCAGGGACAGCTCTGGCGTTGGGAAATGGCGGCCAGGGAGTCTCCTAAACGGTCCCATCGGGAAGTTCGCTCAACATTTCCGCTCTCACTGAAGCCAGTTATAAAGTTTCCGTCTTTTGTACATAGAATCAGGCTAAGTCAGGAGACTGGCTAAAAAACCTACCCCGCCTAAAACCTGTTACATTCGAACTAGCCCCTCACGCCCGCCCAAACGCCGCCGGCCGCCCACAGGGGAAAGAGACGGAGCGGAGCGGAGCGGCGGGGCGGGGCTTCCGCTTCCGGCGGCCGCGCTGACGGCGGCGGGCCCGGCTGCGCTGCGCGGCCGTGCTGGGCGGCAGGCAGGAGGACATGCGGCCGCCGGCGCTGCCGTGGTTCCTGGTGGGGCCGCTGCTGGTGTCGCTGCTGCTGCTGCTGCTGCTGCTGGAGGCCGCCCGCTGCGGGGCGGCTGCGGCCCCGCGGCCCCGGGACGCGCCCACCGCTTCCCCGCGCCCCACGGAGGCGGCCGGCGGGGCCGCCACGCGGAGCAGCAGCGGCAGCAGCCGCCTAGCCGAGGTGTCGGCGCAGCCCGAGCAGGGCCAGCCCATGACCCAGCGCGCCCTGTCCGTGCTGGTGCTGGCCAGCGCCGCCCTTATCGTCTACTTCGTGATCCGGACCGTGCGGTGAGGGCGGGGAGCGGGCGCGGGGTCGCAGCTGCGGGGCCCCCGCGGCTCCTGAGGGCCGGCGGTGCCGCTCTCCGCTGTGGGCGGCTAGCAGCTGGGTGGGCTCCGAATCTCACGTCAGTGTGGGGCGCTTCCCGACCGTCTCCTGAGCCCTCCGAATGAAGTTGTCACTGTGGCATCCGTCAGCCTACCTAAATTTATTTTGTGTGTTCTTAGAGTGATTTTTGACCAGTTTGCAAACCTCCGTATCGCTAAACTACTAAAGTTGTCGTTTTCCTTGACTTTGCCCAGAAAGGTCTTTTTTTAACGCTTTCTTTCACAGTAAAATTAACCTATGCTGTGTCTTTTTAAAGAAAAGGCCCTTATAAAGTTTAGTACCACTTAGTTGCCTTTATGTTTCTCATGGAAACTATTCTCCACATAACTCGATGTGCTTTTGCAGTTAAGTACAGTGTTTGTCACTGTAATTTTTTATTCTGGTAGTTTTACTTTTCTCTCTCATGCTTTAATAGCTTGAATTTTTCAGAGCAAGGCCCAAATGTATGATTATGCATAAAACACCTCAATTATTAAGCATATTTTCATTACATTTAGATACATGCATTGTGTCTAGTATCTGCATCATTTGGTTTAGAAAGGCAGTTGAAAGACTGTTTTGTGTATGTCATGTACTAAGATACACAGTCCAAGTAAAGTACCATATTTTCATCCATATATCTTACAAATCATTCTTGAGAAGCCTTGAGGGCACTTCTCAGTGTTAGTGTGTCTTGTCTGTTGGATTTGCAGATGTAAGTAGTACTGTGGAAATGCCAATAAAATAAAAAAAGAAATAATTAAGGGTCTGTCATTGCAGGAGCTGGAGATGAAAATTATCATCTATTGCCATTATTTTCTGGATGAGTGGTAATTACTTAATATTCTGGTTTTGGCAGTTGGGTGTTGTTCTGCATTTGCAACTGGAGTGCTCTCTTCTAGGTGCTACTGTAAACTGGAAGCTTAACACCTCATATTTTGTAATTCTGTTGCATCTTGCTTCTGAAATTTGGAATAGGTAAAGTGTCTGGTTTTGAATTTGAACTTGTAGCTGAAATGTTTTTGCAGTAGTTATATAAGAAATATAAGGATTAATTGCAAACCACTCATTTTTTGGATAGGTTTTCTTGGCATGCAGACGTGGCTTGTTGTAAGACATAAAAACATTTTGCAAACTTTCTACCAGGTTGCCTGCCCAGTGGATGCAGGGAAGAAAGTAAGTGTAGTGTTTCTGGATTTTAGTAAGGCTTTTGATGCTGCTCTTCACAGTACCCTTCTGGACGAATTCTCCAGCTGTGGGGTGAGCAAATTTGTAGTGCACTGGTGGAAGAGACAGCTGAATGACAGGGCTCATAGGGGTGTAGTAAGGAGGGGTGCATCCGACTGGCGCCAGTCACTGGGCCTCAGGGCCCAGTTCTAGGGCCAGCTCTGCTCAGTGCTCTTACCAGGAGATGAATGTGCCATTATCAGCTTTGCTGATGACACCAAGCTGGGAGGTGCAGTTGGCTCTGTCGAGGTGCAAGAGGCATTGCAGAGGGATCTAGATGGAGCACTGGACAATCACCAGTGACAGGACATTTAACAAGAGCAAATGTGGACTCTGCAGCTGGAACAGGGCAACGCTGGACACTAGTTTTTCTTGGGAAAGAAGTGACTGCGAGCAGCCATGAAGAGAGGGATCTCAGGGTGCTGGTTTACATCAAACTCAGTATGAGCCAACGTGTGCCCTGGCAGCCAAGAGGGCAAACTTCACCCTTGGGCCCATCAGCACAGCCAGATGGTCAAGAGAGGTGATTGTCCAGCTATTGTCATGGCCTTCCTGTGTGGTAAGAAGCATACTAAGGCACTTGGATACAAACAGATTAGGACAACCGAGTTAGTGAAAGAGCTGGGAGGCCTGTTCTCTGAGGAGTGGCTGAGGACTCTGGGTTTGTCTGCTTTGGAGAAGGTGGTGCCTGAGGGGTGACCTCATTGCTCTCAGCAGGTCCCCAAGGGAGATGCTTATCCCGTCTTGCTAAGATCCAGCTATGGGATGCACGGTAATGGTTCAAAGTTGCACCAAGAGAGGTATAAATTGGACATTAGGAAGCACTTTTTTACTGGTAGGGTGGTCAATGATTGGATTAGGCTTCTTAGAAAGGGGGTCAGTGTTTAAGAGGCATTTGGACAATATCCATAGCACCATGCTTTAAATTTTGGATTGATCAGGCAGTTGACTCGATAATAGTTGTAGGTTACTTCCAACTGAGCAGTTGTCAATCACAGAGTAAAAGATCTTAAGTTATTTTTTTTTGACACTCAGGACACTGCTTTAGAGTCGTGGCAATGATCATACATGCATGTTGTGTAAGCATGTCCAGTACTCCTGTGACTGTAGTTTTTTTACTACTTCATGTATAGAGAAGGGTTTGAGTCACAAGTGATTAGTATCTTTTTTCAACAGGATCTGCTTGAATCTAAAATCTGTGCCAGCTTTGTGATAAGTTTTTTTTGCATTACCTACAATCTAAACATTTGCTGTGTCTTGGATTACTCTCAAATCACAGTAGCTACTCACTTTCCATTTTAACCCATTAAAGAAAAAAGGTAAAATGTAAAGTGAGATTGACAGAACTACTGACTGTATGAGTAGCATGTACTGCCTCTTCTTAATTTCATGTTTTTGTTGTGTTTAAAATAGTTTCTTATCTGCTAGGATATCCATAAAGCTTGTCCTAGTCCCAATTGTTTAGCTTCTACTTCAGTGAAAACCAAGAGGCACTATGTGTAAGGGACAACCCTATTTTTTATCACAATGTCATCTTAAAAGTTTTAGAATTTTTTTCTACTTGATGTTTTAAAGTATTCAACTTCTTTCTATGTTAAGGAGTAAAGAAAAGATGAAATAAATTAAGAACATGGAAGGGACTTTGTCTTGAATTGAAAGGTGAAATTTTTGATTTTGGTACTAGCCTTAGCTTTAAATGAAAAAGCTAGGTATTTTGTTCTAGGCTAAAGCACTTGAATGCCTGGGGTAACAGTTGCTGCATTTTCGCATCTTAATTGAGAGTGGAGGAAATGATCATGTTGATTATTTCTTATAACATTAGAAATTGGAGAACATTGAAGAGCATTTATCTCTTTCCCATTCTTACAAGGATATATTTGCTTCTCTGTTTCAAAAAGAGATCTGTTTTATGCATTGGAGTGTAGTGAAAAGATAAATGAAGATTGAATGTTGTTGTGTGTTCTTTCAAGAAGGGTATTTAAGCAAGTTATGTGAGCATGCTAGAGTTTCAGGACAGGATTTGAAGCTGAGAATCTCAGTATTGTATTTGCTATCTCTTACAAGATAGTTAAAATGGTGCGTAAATGTGGGACAGAGAAATCACTATGCACAGTATAAAATAATATATGTAATATGATAGCAATACTGTAATATCATAATATATTAATATTTGATTATCTCAGAAATATTCTATGTTGAAGTTCCTGAATGTTGTAAACATAATTTATAGGCACCTAGCTTGTTTGCCAGTTACTGAAGTTACTCTGTCAGCATTCTGTGAACAGAACTTTTGTACAGTGTTTGGTGAGTGGTTACTAGTCTGAGTTCTGGAACTTGAGCAAGGCTTTTTCCATGGGTTAAGGAGAAGTTCTGGCAAGCCTAATGCAACGGTTCATTGTATGGGTGATGCACATGGGACCCAGGCCCATGCAGCAAAGCTGTGGAGAGTGAGAAAAGCAGATGCAGTCAGTCTGCTTGTTTTTGATAAGCACTATGCCTTAATCCTGAAACGTGAGTCACTGCCTCTTCCTTCCGTGCTTTGTGAAGCATACAAGACAAGATCTTGACTCTACAAGATCTGTCTTATTCCAAAGTGCAATTATAGATGATTTTTTAAACTTGATGAGTAAAAGACTTCACAAACGATAATAAAGTGTCAACCATGGCTTGTGTTCTAACTTTGCTATGACTTTATTTGGTTTGTGCTTGATGTTATCTGCTTCTTTACAGATGCGTAAGACACATAGAGAATATGTAGCAAGGCAATTATTTTCTCAGAAGAAGTTTATTAGAAGTATGCTTTTACATGTATTGCATGTATTCTTATGTGGCTCTTATATTAAATGCTAAGTGCCATTTTGTATTTGCTACATTAATCCTGTACAAAACTGCAGATGGCACTCTTATTGGTCTTAATAATTTCATGTAAACTATTGACACTTACAGTTGTCTGACCTCCAAATTTCATAGATCTACATGTGTACACTTATCATAAATTTTAGAAAACTTATACTATATATCAACATAGCAGTATTTTACATTATTGGATCAGAAAGTAGCATAAGATTTGCATTACTTGAATGTTTTAAAATACTTTTCAGGCTTAGAGGGCAAAACAGAAAAACCCGAAGATATGGAGTTTTGGATACAAACATAGAAAACATGGAGCTGACCCCATTAGAACAAGATGATGATGATGATGATGATACAACACTATTCGATGCCAGCCATCCTCGGAGGTTTGTATTTAGAACCTGAATGTACTTCTAGCAATAGAAGTGAAGGAGTGTGGGTGATAAGCAGTTTGTCTGAGAAAGCTCACTACTGTGTTTCATATGCATAGTTGGAGAAGGGATGTCAAGATCACTTGAATTTTAAATGGGCAAGAATTTAGTGAGCAAGAAGATAAAACACCATTTGTCTTCAACTTGTGAGTTCCAGAGAAATGGAGAGGAAGGTAGGATATTTTTGTTACAAATACAGTGTCATTTAAGCTAATGTTAAGTCAACAACTAGCTTTTACCTTTCTCTTTTCTTTTTTTTCCTAATTTGGAGGCTCCTCAGTTTTTCCTGTGTATTCTCACCTATGAGTTCTGCCTCAAGCAGCTTTGCTTCATTCTACTTCCTTATTGCTAAAGTAGTCAGCACTTAGTTGATGATCATCCTGCACCATGTTTTACACTTGGTACTGCTGCTCTGAAAGATTCACATTCTTAGGCTACTCTCTGAAACTTTGTAGATGCAGGAAATTTTGTTGCATTTCCTTATTGTGTTTAACTTTTCTTCTGTTTCATTAGTGTCTTTAAACATGATCAACTAAAACTTAAATTAATGCAATTCACACTTATATTTTTTTCCTTATTGAGTAATACCATCACATTGCACGTGCAAAAATACAGAAATAAAAAAATTGATGGGATTATCCTAGTCATAGTTCGTAGTGAAGGCTACTTGTCTACTCTCAGGTATCAGAAGAGATCAGATGAATTCTTCTAATCACAGCAAGTAATTGATTGACACTGTTTAATGTGAAATCAGATTCAAATCTTAAGCAAAACAGTTTGATAAATGCAATACATGATGTTTCAAATGAATTGAAAATATTGGACTAGTAAGTCAGGTATTCTACCATTTATTAGGAGGAACTTGGGATACAATTCTGGAACTTGAAGAGAAAGGTTCAGTCTGCTTTAACTTTGTTTCCTTAATGGGAATCTTTCTGATTTAAATTTGTTTCAGAAGTCAAAGCCTCTCTTGATTTTTTTTCTCCCCCATATACTAGATTCAAGCAGCTAGAATATCTCCACTTAGCATTCCTCTGTATTTTAGAATTATGTGACATTAACCATTACCCTATATTACAAGTCTTGTTCTAGTAAAATGTAATGGTAATTGTAACATTGTATCCAGGAATTCCCTCAATGTCTTCCTTAAATCTTTTAGCTTCGGTTGTAATTCAGCAAGCTTGTTTGACAGTGAGGTGTTTGATGATCAGTTCACATTATATTCTTTATAAATGCTTATTTACAGGAGTATCAACTATGTTTTTTAGCAGGAGGTAAAATGATAATATAGCTACTCACCATAAATAAACAGTATTACCCAATTATAACTTTCAGAGAGCATATTTCCGATTTTTCTTCCTGTTTGCTAAACACTTCATTTTGAGGGAGAAGAAAAATTTGTTGAAGTATTTTATTGTAGAAGTATCTAAACTGTTGTTTAAATAGTGCTCTGGAAGTATATGTATAAATTATTGAATTTATTTTTATACTGGGAACGCAGGAAAACAAAGACTTCAGTTATATTTAGTGAAGATGCTGAATTTTCTCTGATTTTGTATGTTGATATCTTCCTGTGTTCTCTTTTATGGGGAGTAGCTCTTAAAATTTTTAAGAGCTACTTTTTATTTTGAAATAGTGTTTGGTGTAGGATGAAAGCAGTGCTGAACAATGTGAATTCACTCTACAAATCTCTGTAAAACAGCTTGATAAAATGGCATTCAAACTTTGCAAAGATATGTCATTGGTGGGAGGATAGTTTGAAAGCTAGAGTACTTGAATTATTTTATTGTTTTTTTAAATCTTGATTGGGAATGTACTTTTAAAGTTAATTTATTACCCCTTGTTTTGACTTGTTTGCATCTGCACTGAAGCTTAGTAATCAGTTTTTGTGTTGCTGCTTAAGCACAATAACCAAAGGGAGTACAAAATGCCTAATTAAATAAAGACAACTTGATGCTGAGGACAACTTCATGAACATGATACTCAGGTGTTCTCTGGACATGTCATTATACTTTGTTCTAACATATGCAGTAATTCAGAGGTATGGTTGATTAAGGTTTTTTTAAGGTAGCTTAAATATATAGTCAGGCCTGGAGCCTGGGAACAAGGAAGAGAGGCTTGTAGTAGTTGTTTGAGTTTAGTGCTTTGTTAAGTAAAGAGCAGTCGCAGTTTTACTTAACTTATGCTCAAAAATTGAGCTTATTTAGTGCTTAAGTTTCTTTCCCTTGCAACTCATAACAGAAGGCACTAAAAAGCTAAGTGCAGTTAGAGGAAATTCTTATCTCCATATTAATTTATATTTGTTATTAACATCAAGGTAGTCAAGTTTTGGTATATATATAAAAGTATTATTTTTATATAAAAATATGTCTTTTTTCCTGATTTTTTGTGACCTGTTAAAAGACTGTAGTGGCACCCAGTCTGCTTTCATTTTTATTGCTTGAAACAATCAAGCATTTTTAAGGTGATACTCTACAAAATACTATGCCTGTATTAGAAATCCCTATAAACTTAATTTGGGTTATCTATTAACTGTATTAGATCCTTTGCAGGACTAGGCAGAGAAACTGGCTTCTCTCCTAAAAATCACCATAGTAGTGTTAGTATACATTACTGCTTTCAAGGGTTGTTGTTTTCTTTCAGAGCTGTTTGGAAAAAGGTCCCCAGTGCCCTCAGCAGTAACATAGACCAATTTAAGTTTACTCTTGCTGTCATCATTGCCCATGTCACTAGTCCCTGTGCTGCTGTTCGGGGCAGTTTATCAAAACTAGGTTTTAGCCATTTTGCTCAATAGCTTACTATTAAATGCCCAAGTGTAAAATTCTAGCCTTTAGTCTCTCTCAGTACAATTTTACATACATGTTAACTGAGGAACAGTATATTAATACCACATATTTGTTTTTCAAAATTGTATCACACTGGTAGTTTACAATCCTCATTGAATGACTTCACACAGAAACTACTTACTCAGTGCTGCAAAGCACAAGGAGAAGAATTTACTCAATTTTTTTTTTATAGTATTCCATAACTGGAATGCTACCAAGACTTGCCAAAGTTTCAGTAGGAACTTGGGAGTCTTGAAAGTTCAAAAATATATTCATCATGGTAAGTCCCTTTTTATTTTTGTAAATGAGTTGTCTCTCTACTTGGAAAAGTTAAATAAGTGCAGGTTTATGGTTCACAGTAATATGGTAGCTATGAGTTTTTCCAGTCAAATTTAATAATAAAATGTCGTGTCTCTCTGTGTTCTTTCATAATGTGTGATCTTTATAAATGTAGGCTAAATTCACCTTGAAACAGGGCATTTCAGATTAATGCATCTGTTTCTTCTATTGTAGAGAAGTACGTGCCTTTCAATGAAAGAACTTAATCTTAGAACCAGAGAAGGAGACTGCTTCATGGGAGAAATAAGAAGCAAGAGGGTATGCAAGTGGGGGAGGGAACTAATTTAATGTGTGTTTTTTATGGCGTCCTTAATATCTTGCAATAAGTAATCTATCAATTTGTTGCATCTTTTTGTATATAGAGATTCTCAATGTATAGCCTATGGGGAGAGAGAGTACTAACTGCACTAAAGTAAAAACCTATTTGGAAGGGAGATTACTTGTAAAACAGGGTATTTTTTGCTTGTTACAAATCTTGTATGCCATTAAGTGTGGTATACATTTTTTTCTACAGTAACCTGGAATGTTATTTTTTTCTTCTGATATTGGATTGTAAGTAAATATAGCCACTGTAGACTTCTCAGAATGTTAGAACTTGATTTTAATTGAGGAGATGATTTATTGTCTACCAATAAAAAGCCAAACTACTTCCTTCTGTGTTGAAAATTAAAAAAAATTAAATTAACGAGTTCTGTGTAAACTTCAGTGAACAAATAAAATGTGTTTACAGTGTTCCTAGTATTTAGTGTGATACTCCAACACTGTACATTTGAAGGATACTTGGGTTATACTTGGGTAATTATGTAAAACATGGTATTGCAACATCTTCTTGGTGTTGAACTCCTGATTGCAACTGTTGAGTTAATTTTTTGTCGTCTATCTTCAATATGCATGAACAGATGTGGCTCAGTGACTTTAGGGTGTTGTTGATGTAATCCATGTGATAACAGTATTCAGACCTGTAGTGAAGAAGAAATAAGCCTTTGAGAAAATTCTAAATGTTGTGTAACTCTTAAGATGAAACATTGACATCAGAATACTGAAATATGTGGTAATGCTTACATGCGTGTAGTTGACATACATAGCAGTTATGTTTAGTTTTTGGCTAGTGCCACAAAAAATACTAGAACAGTCTTTAAGACTTGGAAGATATACTTTTTTTAATGTGTTGCAATTTCCACTGTAATCTTGGTAATGTAGACAAAATGTTCAAATTCTAGTTTAGAATTAATGTGTGGGGTTTTTTTGCTAATTCCATATACCATATATACCCATATATACCCATATATACCCATATATACCAAGGCATAAACTTGCTACAGCAGTATTGGTGGGGGTGAATATGTATCCTCAAAGTGCCTAAGTTATGGGCTACAGAAAAAGAGGAATAATTTTTCCTGATTCTTCACCCTATTGGTGTTTGAATAAAATGAGAGTACTTTTCTTTGAGGTCAAAGGGAGGGAGGGAGTTTGCTGTAAATTTTCTTTGCCTCTACCAGCTGATTTGTTATATTGAAACTTTCTTACTTTCTCTAGTAACAGCTCAGATGAGAGCAAATCGGCTTCCCAAGCTAATTTTCACCTACATCTGCCCGTGTGCTACACAGAGCTGGGAAATAGATTGTATTTACAACAAATACTAGTCTTTATTTTGCTTCCTGTTGTACCGAACTTTTTCTGCTTATGTTTAAAGATAAAACTGAAATGAAAACACTGCACTAATTTTTGGAGCTGCTTAGTTGAGGAATCTCGATACCCAGTAAAGAAAAGTTGGGTTTTAGACTGCAGGTGAGAGAACAGTAAATGATAGAAGGTAAAGTATGCTATTTCCATAATCAAAGGGGACCACCAGTGTTTAACTAAACATAATTGAAATCTTTCAGAAATTTAGATTACTGTCTTCCTGGCATCCTAGAATTCAAACCTGTAGAATCTTTCTAGGCTTTGAGCCACCCTGAGGAGGTGTTATGCTTGTTATGCACAGATATTTGAACTTGTAAGAGCAAGTTAGAATCACTAGAAATGCAATCCTTTAAGCTCTTGTATGTGCCGCAGGTAAACCTTGATGTTTTCCTGCAGAAAAAACAAAATAGAGCAGGTTATTTATGTTTTCAAGCAAATTTTCTGTTGGGAAAAAAAAACACCTACAAATTTTTTCAAACATTTTGTGTAGGCTTCTTTCATCCATGTCTCCAAAAATATAAGGTTCTAGTTACAGGAAAAGTGTCTGTAAAGCAATCATACAACTGGTAGTAAGTTGGAACAGTTTGATTTCTGATATGTCCAATACCATGTGGTTGATGAAGCAAGCTTCCTTGGACTTACTCAGCTTGTATCTAATTTCCATACCTGAATTGGTTCTCATTGCATTTGCAGACACAAAACTAGTAAAAAAAATAATCATGGTTTTGTACATCTTGGTCTTAACAGTTGGAAATTTCAGCTGTGAGTTACATACAGCACCCGTTGATAAGTGCAACACCATGAGTACTGTTTCCAACTACATTTGAAAACATGTTCTTAGAGCTGTTCTAACATACTTTAAAAAATTTGGGAAAGAATGTGCCACCACAGAAGCCAGTAACTGACCTGTGCATAAACAGAACTGAAGTTTATATCAAGTTTATTTATCACTTTAAAATTTCATTTAAAAAGCAAGACTAAAAAGATAAATAATTATGAAATGTGTAACTGAGTAGCTGCCTATGGAGAAATTGATCCCTGTTTGAACGAAAATATTAATAGGCCAGTAAAGAATGTGAGCTGATCTGCTGATGTAAAGCTCATTGAACATAGGAGATAGCCCAAGTTTAATGAGAAATGAACTGGGAGAGAGGCTAGGTTTCTTCTATAACTTGAATTTCTGAAGGCAGAAAATGGAATGTGGAGAAAAATCTTGGAAGATTGAAAAACTTTAAACTTTTTTAAAGATACTCTTACAATTTTTACAGTATTAGAGCTATCACAGCATATCTATTACTGTTTGTTAGGACTTTGTGAGTTTTTTCCTTCATTAGTGTAATTTGAGGCACAGCTTGTACAAGAATATGTAGTTCCTGGTCAAGTCTGGATGTATTACCTAAGTGCATTGGTAGGATAATGGAGCAGGCACCCTGTGATAACATGAATAGATCCCGGCACGAGAAATCCATGTGACTGAAGAGGCAGAAATAATTTTTGTTTTTTGTGTTGACCAGTAAGAGCTAGGAACAATATTTTAGTACAGAAGCCAACTGAAAAACTTGAGTCTTGAAAGACCCAGTATGCGTGGACTGCTTCATAGTTTTGTAATAGACTTCTGTTTGCTACAGGTATCTTGTTTCATGGTGCTACTGATGATAGTGTTCCAAACTGTCAATTGTAAAAGCCCTGCAGAATTTGTCCAACTCTATGGAGTTGTGTCCTCTGATGAGATTTTTGTTTGATTTTTCTCTGTCCAAAATTATTCATCATTTCCAAGTGCCTTGTACTCTGTTTAGCTTCCATCTTGAAGCATTCTTATTTCAAGAAACGATAAAACAAGAAGATTTTTTGAAGGTACTATCAGGATGGATGGATAGGTTTAAGATTTTATTATGAGATACAAAGAAGGTTCTTAAATCATGAAATCTTTTGCATGTAATTTCCTGCTTTCTTCAGTTGGGAAAGTATGAGCTTATGATCTTGACATAAGCCCTTTCAATGCTTACAGCAGTATGCTTTGCACAAAAATGCATCATATAATGTTTTCATAAGTGATGTGGACTTATGAAACAAATGCACATTAAGTAAATTTACTGTCACAACTAATCTAGGAGGAGCTGAGAGATCTGAATAGACAATGAAGCAGGATAATCACCAGGCATATGTAATAAAGAGCGAGTGCTGGATTCTCCAATGAGATAATAATACATACAAACTGAGGGACAAGAGGCTGAAGAGCAGCTCTGGAGAAGGATGTCTGGGGATTTGAGTTAATGGCAAGTTGAATATGAATCAACAGTGCCCTGGCAGCCAGGCAGGCCAACTGTGTCCTGGGATTCATCCGAGTGAGGGAGGGGCTTGTCCCACTCTTCTCTGTTTTGAGCACCACAATACAAGAAGGACAGGGAACTACTGCTTTGTTCACCTTGGAGAAGAGAAGGCAGCAGGCAAGAGGGGCAGCAGGGTGGGAGATGCTGATGTCTCTGTTGACCAGTGAAATGGCAAAAGAGATGGGAATGAAGTTGTATCCAGTGGAATCCATGTTGGACATATGGTGTTGTCTGAGTTCAAAAGTTATACAAGAGTTCTTTTTGATGCTTATTTATTTATCAACCTAGGTAGTGGGCACTTTGTGTATCAGTTTTCTTCCTTAAGCTTCACCCTGTTTAATAGAAAAAAGGATTCATTCATATTAGCTTCAGGAAACTTCGTCCATAATTACAGAGGATGAAACAGTACACATTCTCACCCAAGCATTTCATTGCTCATGTTTTTAAGAAGAGTGAGTGTCAGTTCAAGAGCTGACTGGATCATGCATTGTATAAAGAAGTACTCATTCTTAAGAAACAAATTATTTATTCTTTCCGCAGTTTTTTCTTAAAAAAAGAAAATAAATCCAGCAAAAAGCCTGTAGGTAAGGTAAATGGCATTTGTGAGGAATTTTAATGAAACTTCTTCAAGAGATTACATTATTGAAAGGTCTGTATGGCACATTTTGAACCTTGGGAGATTTCACAGGGACTACGTTTGCTGATATTACTTCTTTTACCTGCCTTGGGCATATCCAAAAAGAGATATGTGACTATGTGGATTTCTAGGCAGACCAAATACAGTCGTTTTTAGTCTGTCATCTAATAGAGTCCATAGGCCCCTCATCTCTCTAAACAGAAGGCACAGTTTTACAAATATATAAATTAAGCCTGCTGAATCAAAGCAGACATATGTACATCAGCATTTTTGTGATATTTCTGATAGTTAGTAATACACTTCCCAGCAAGAAGATTGTTCAGATAGGTGGTGAGATGTAATTCGAAGTTTAACAGTCCTTCCTATCAGATCTTTGATTTGACCTTTCCTAATATGAAATCTAAATCTTGTTTTTAGTAATTTTAAGCCTATTGCTACAGTGAATGGTAAAAAAAACTTTCTATTGCAGATCTGCCACTTCTTTCAAGATCATTATATTGCCTTTCCATCTTATCTTAAAAAGATCTCCTCAGTTTCTTTCCTTCTCTATTGGTTTTGTATTTTTTTTTGGTAGGAGGGGTGCTACAGAGGTGGCTCTTGTGAGAAGCTGCTAGAGGCTTCCATCATGTTCAGCAGAGCCAATCCCTGATATCTCCAAAAATAAACATGCTGCTGGCCAAGCCTGGGCCAGTTGGAAATGGGGTAATGCCTCTGTGATAACACATTTAAGAGGAAAGATAAACAAAAAGTTGTTGCACAGTTTTAGTTCCAGCCAGAGGAGAGCACGGTGAAACCATAGGAGGAGAACAGCTATGCAGACCACAGACAGAAGGAGAGGGAGGAGGTGCCGCAGGTGCTGGAGCTGAGATTCCCCTGCAGGCTGCGGTGAAGACCATGTGAAGCAGCTGTGGCCCTGCAGCCCATGGAGGTCCATGGGGATCTGGAGATCCATCTGCAGCCCATGGAGGAGCCCCCACCAAAGTAGATGGATGTCTGGGAGGAAGCTGTGATCCAGTGGGAGTCCTGTGGAAAGAGGGGCATAGGTTCTTCTGTGCTGGAGCAGCCTGTCCTTCCCCCCATGGAAGAATGACCCATGCTGCAGCAGTCCGGAGAGGACAGCTGCCCGTGGGACGGGCTCACACTGCAGCAGTTTGCAGGGAGCTGTTGCTCCTGAGATGGACCCAGGTCAGAGAAGTTCATGGAGAATTGTCTCCTAAGGGAGAGACCCCCATGGTGCAGCAGGGGAATGACTCTTCTTCCTGAGCAGCAGGAGAAGCCACAGGAGATTAACTGGTCATAACCCCCGTTCTGTGTCTCCTTGTACTGCTGGAGTAGGAGATAGAGTTGAGAAGGAGTGAAGGGTGGGGAAAAGGCGGTTTTAAGGGATTGTTTTACTTCTCATTATCCCGCTCTGATTCCTGCTCTGATTTTTTTTTTGTTTTGTTTTTTGTTTCTGGTTTTTTTGGGGTTTTTTTTTGTTGGTGATAAATTCACTTCATATCCCTAAGTTGAGCCGGTTTTGCCTGTGATGGTATTCGATGAAGGGTCTCTTCTGGTCCTTATCTCAACCCATGAGCTCTTTGTTATATTTCCTCTCCTCTGGCCAGCTGCAGAGGGAAGTTAATGAGCAGCTTTCAGTGGTGCCTGGCATCTGGCCCAAGTCAATCCATGACACCTCCCAGGATAGTCATAACTGACAAACTTGCTTAGTATGCCTCCAAATCCTACATCTAAGTAAGCTGTGAAGACATGGAAGAGCACTGTGCCTGGAATGGAGCCCTGTGGAACCTCACTTGTGATAGCCTGAGTCACCCCACTCACTGTCACCCATTGTGCCCAACCCATGAGTCAGTTGCTGCATTTGTGATTATGTGGTTAACCAGCTGAGTGCTGGACATTTTGTCCAGGACTCTGTGAAAGACAGCATTTTTGCCTCCTGAAATCCAGAAAGATGATTACATCAAGTGTCTTCCCTTGATTGATGAGGTAGAGAATGTTGTCATAAATGGGTATCAGAAGGACTTTCCCTTCATGTACCCATGCTGGCAGTGAATGATTACTGTGATGGTCTTCAGGTATTTTTCAGTAACTCACAGAATAATCTCCATAGTTTTGCCAGGCACTAAGGTGGGACTGACAGCAGGTAGTTACGAGGGCCATTTCTCTTGCCCTTCTTGAAAACTGGGATGTTTGCCAGCTTTCAGTCATCTGGGACCTTCTATGATTCTATATTTCTGTGATTATCTTGTGATAGGAACAAATACAAAGGTTTGTGCAGCTGTCATACTTTTGGCCTTGAGTTGTATAAATAATTTCACTTCCTCCCCTACCCATATAAAAGATAAGTTATCACATTTTCGATTTTAGCTCTCTAAATAACTTCAATTGCCTTAGAGCCGTAGATTTTGTAGCAGTTTCAGAACCATTTGATACTAGAAAGTAAATGCAGAAAATAGGGTTCTGAATTTCATATGGGTACCTACACATTTGCTTTATATCTTCAAGTAGGATGGACATTCTAAACCTTATTCTGTCCAAGCTGGACATGACAGTATTCATTTTCCCAGAGGCAGTAAAAGACTAGGGCTTATTTGCCTGAGCAGCTGTGGTGCTTCTGGTCCTATTTTTTATGTTTTCCACTAACATACCATGAAATACCCAAATGCCAGTATGTTAGATTGATTTAACTGAAGTATTTGTAGTCATTAAGATTTTACTTTATAATCTTGCCAAATCTAGTTGTCCCCAAGAAAAACCCTTAAATTCACTTGTGTTGGTGTAAGTTTCAAGAAAAAGAAAACTAAATTAGGATATATTAAAACTTGCTAATTATAAAATATGTTGTTCTTTTTATATGAATGCAAACTCTGTTGTCCTTGGTGCAAATACATGTTTTCAGTACCTGTGAAATTGAAATATTTTCCTCATTTTTTAAAACTGCAGATGCTGTTCTGCCCATTTGCATTAATAGACACCGTAAATCAGAAACAATTTTTAATGTTTCAAATTTTAAATTAAATTAAAAATTTCATATTAGATTCAGTTTTGTTTCCTTCTAAATTCACAAAAGGGCAAAATTATGATTAAAAAATGAAAGTTGCAAAGTTTTGGGGTTTTATCTGTGTATTGTTGCTGTGGTCACTGTTCTGTCACCTAAACTGGTCTCTGAGTGCAAAGTACAGTGAAGTAAATGTACTCAACACCCCTTATACCAAGGTGTGAGACTTGCCTTGAATATGACATTCCACAGCAAAATCCTGTTGAAATATTTAGGATTGTCTTTTGTTTCTTTTCTCACAGTGAACAGAAGTTCAGTTTTCAGTAGCATATGTGTTAATCTCCAATGAGCAAAAGCAAGAGAAGGCTATTGTGAATATATTTTATTAATATGAAAAATATATTAAAAATATATCAAAATATATTTTAACATCAAAGTTACATCTACAGCTTCTTAAAATCTTTCTCTGGTTAAATGGCAAGATGATAATAGTTACATGTTTTTAGAATTAATTTGAATATTTTGTTCAGAGGCTACTTAAAGTCTGCCACTGACAATGGACTACCAGCCTCTTATGTAGAAACAGCATTATAAACTTTCCTACGCTTCCGAGTGAAGTTGCAACTCTGGCAGTGGAAGGAAGAGAGCATATGCTTTGTCCAGGGTTAGCCCTTGAACAACAAACGTTTTGGGTTGTTAAATTGACTGACCTGTTTTGATTACTGTTGCATGTGTCGATTTTAGTCCTTTGCACTTTGCAAAACTGATGACATTTAATCCTACAAATATTCATGGCAGACTTCTCAGGGATACACGGAAAGACAACATCCCCTTAAAAATTCTGCAGCAAGGCTTCCAAGTGTGTCTCTTCTTCCTAGCTAGTAGTCAGAAATCTAGTACCAAAGTTGTTATTTAAACTCAGTAACTGGTCATATGAATGAAATAGATGTGTTATAAAACTTAACTAGCATTGCAAAGTAGTATTTTCAAGTTGCTTCCACCATTGTGAAGTTTACAGAACAAACTGACTCCAGCAAGACTTTCACAGGAGTGTTGTTGATTGTGGGAAGAAGATAAGAGTTTCCCTTGCCTGTTGCAGAAATACAGGAGGGTCACAATTAAGCCTGTATTACCTGAATCTCAGAAGTAGCATTCAGTTACCAACAATGGTGAAAACAGAAGGGTTCTTAGGCTTTTTCCCTGAGGACATTTCTGAATAATGTCAGTGATATATCTGACATAGATGTGTGGCAGCAGGTATCCTATCATCACTGACAGAGCATCCATCTACTTACATTACTAGCCGAAACCAGGTGCCCTCTTTGTTGGGGCTACTGCCAAAAAGTAATATGTTCCTTCTGGAATGTACTGCCTAAGGCTCTACTACTAGCTGTGGCTAAGATGGCTGCTAGCTAAGCCTCTTTTTTCCATTTTGACTATCTGCTGTCAGCCAGCTTGGACTTCTCTTCAGCAGCAGCTCTCAAGCTGAACTATAATCAGCCAGGCTTCCTCTTCCTTATCAGCCAAGCACTCAAGAAACATACTTGATTTAGGGTTTTGTGGATTTTTCCCCAGGGCCAAAATGGGTCCCGCAAGTCATTCTGTGTAGCTGCTGTGAAGGACTTCGTCAAAGCACGCAAGCTCTGTCAACTGTTCCTACTAACATGAGAGGGCAACACCCTTTAATGTATAAAGGACTATCAGTAGAACATGGATGAAGTGCTGCTAATATATTTTGTCACCTTTTATTGTAAATAAAAGTACACTTTTGGCACTTTTAGCATCAAAATGTTGCAACACCTGTATGTTAGAACATACAGGTTTTCTCTCTTGGAAAGACATTTGTTTTCTTTTTGTCTGTGACTTGTAAATGCATTTTGTGTTGTCTGCTGTCATCTTCTCGAGGATGAGAGGCTGCGTCCAAATCACTTAAAGGAATATGTAGTGGAATATGAAGAGGCCTTTGAGGAGCCATGAAAGGAATGGAAAGGTGAACCTTCTTGCATAGGTATCATTCAGAGATGCTGCTAATGACTGTATGAGTCAAGTGATTGCATTTTGCTGGATTATAAACAATTCCATGTTTTGCTTTAGTCCTTCTTTCCTCCTTCCTCTCTGCCTTCCTTTCTCTTATCAAGTACACACTTTTCTGTTGTGTAGTAAGTGCAGACATATCGTTCCTATGAAATGCTCTCCCAAACATGATCACTATCCAGGATCAAAGTCAACTTGGCAGACACCAGGCTCTGGGTTTCCCATCCCTTATGTGCATGAGAATGCCTGGAAGCTCAGTTCTTCATCACCTGGAGAAATTAAGGACCCACTATTTCCAATAGAATTGATGATTAGAATCAGAGCCATGTTAGCCACTGGAGAAGTAGTAGTAAGGTAATACCGTTGATGATGTTGTAGTTAATGTCTCGTGTTTGGAACAGGTGCCAGTTTATCACAGGAGACAACTGCTGGAGTTCTGACACGATACACAGATTTTTGTGTTTACAGCCCATATCTTAATGTGGCTGTGAATGAGACAGTTCTGCTGAGACACTGCTGTCATCTCACTGGTTTTTTTGATTGAGACTGCAGACTGTCTGTGTTGGTGACTGGATTTCTCATGCACGGGCTCACATGATATGTGTTCTGAATTCTGTGGCACTTACACTTAGTATTTCAAGTGGTGCCACAGATCTTTGTTGTAACTATGTTAACTGCTGTACTGAACTGCTATGAAGCTCATCCCTTCGAGGTTATTGTTGCCTGCTTCAGGACTGGAACAAAAGCCTGGAAAATTCAGCCTGCTGAGTTGAATATAGCACCAGCTCCAAAAACTGGAGGAATGCAATCTCTTGCGCATAGAAATTTATGGGTACAGAAGTTGAGGGGATCAACCTGTATACCTGTAATTTTTTGACAATGGTGGGCGTAGGCTCGAAAACTGCCAGCTCAAAACTGCTCAGACAGCAGCTTAGTCTTTTTTTTTCTGCACATCGAGTTGCTGCAGATTGAGTGGGTGCCTCTCCCATGATAGATGTCTCTTGAAATTCTGCTTGGTGAAAGGTCTACCTTATCTACCTCCATCTTGTCAGACATGCCAGCATACTGCCTCAGTGAGATGTGTGTGGCTGTTGAAGGTAAATGTGAGGCAGACCTTAAAAAAACAAGGTAGATGAGAGAGGAGCTGGTGAGTTGGTGAGTTGGTAGTGAAAAGAGGGCCAGAAAAGAATTGCCAAACTTTGAGCAAATCTTACAAATTTTACTTTAAATCATGCCTTCTTTATATTTTAAATCTTGATTTAGTGGTCCCTCTGTAGTTTATTAGTGTGGGTGTGAGTGAAGATATATTGTCTTTCCATGTGGGAATGTTTTGTGCATACAGTTGAAATATGTAGCCTAAATAAACCCTTGAAATAGTGTCTGGCTGACCGTACATAGTCACTCAGGCATATACAGGTCATTGGCTCATGTTTGTGACATTAGTTTTTACAAGGTGAGTGCATCTGTGTTAGCAAGGTCGTTTTACATAGATGTCAGCAGGTGGCAGATAATAACATTCTCATTTAAAAACTAGATTTGATGTGAATGAGCAGTCTAGATGTGATGGTTAGTTCTCATTACAATGTATTTAATTCACTCTTGGGGAGTTCTAATTGAGCTAGATTCTTCTACATTGTCAGCACAGTGTACTAAGAGGAGATAAAATTTACTTACAAGCTGTCTAAATATTTACCTCTAGAATAGCTGCACTAGTCACAGCTTTGCCTTGCAATGTTCTTACTATGCAATAATATTGATGCTTATTTAAAATAGTTATCAAAGCACTTTTTCAGGTGAGAGGTCAGCTGGATTTAACTTGATGAATAAAGTCTCTGTGTAGCTTGAAGCATTTTAACTTGTAGTAATGTAATTCCAGTTTGTCAAGAAGAATCGGGTAACTACACCAGGCCACTGCAGAGCCCTGTGGAAAGTATGTCAAGGAATGATACTATGGATCATACCTTAGTATGATCCATACCCTGTTCATGTTAAGGAATGATGTACTAAGTAGTACTTAGTGAACCTTGTCACACCATAGAGTTCTGGCTTAATCTGAAGTAGATGTATTTAAATAATCATTTGCATCATATGAAGAACTTGCTAACTACTTTGGTTGCGTGTGTTGCTCCACAGATATTCAGAAGGCCAGATGCTTCAGTGTATGAAAAAGAGGAGCACTTACTCAACTTAAAATTTACAGTTACATATTTAATGGTAGTTTGCAGTATCAAAAAATTTAGTTACATGTGTTAAACATTATTCTTTGCTTTATACTGAAGTAAAAATTTAATCAGTTTTTACTAGATAATAGAATTTTAAAAGTACCTTCAAAAATAAATGAGTTTGTTTGAAGATTCTTGCTTTAGTAGGTTGTCTTCAGATAAAACAGTTAGAGATGATTTTCCAGGGTGTTGAAGAATTTAATATGTTCTATGTATGTGCTGATTTTTTTATTTTTGTGTTGGATGGGCTTTTATAGAGCCAGAATCCTAATTTGATCAGCAAATGAGACCTACATTGTGAATGGCAAACTGGAGAAATTTTGAGTTAAAAGATTTCTTTTACATCACTTGAAAATTCAGGGCCAGAGCATTGTTCAATTTTGTTTCGCTTTCTTTTTCCTTTAAAGATTGAAATAAAGCACATGGATGTATAATCTCCATGCATCCCTAGTTTATTCCTCAATTACACGGAGTCTAAAGGAAGAGAGAAAAATACTTTCTAATTATGTATTTAAGGGCTGTGCTGCCGTGATATGCACAAGGGGGAAACTTTCTTCTGCTATGATTAAAGAAAAGTTATTTGTGTTTGAAGGTAGTTTACAGAAGTCAAAAAAAAAGAAAAAAGGATTAATTTGGCAACTGTTAAATTTGCAATTGTTTTGGAAGAGAATATTTTATTAAATATTCTTCTGAAGGAGGAAGGATTTCTTTGAGAGCAGGGGATATGCGATGATGTTTTCGAGGAAAAAACCAGTCTTTGTAGTGTTTTCCACAGGTTTCATTGTCCAAGAGGAACTAATTCTGAATTGATTTGCTTTGAATAGCCTCTTGCAAATCTGGACCAAAAGGCTGAAGGAACCATTTATCTGCAATTGTAAATTTTAAGTTCTCTCTGAGGATATGCTTTATTCCATTTTCTATGCATACATGTCAGTAATCTGTCTTGCTATGGTGCAGCTATATGCTCTGTTTGGAGATACCTGTTTTGTTTCCTTCCCAGCTATTGGTATTTGTTTTACTTACAAGTAAATATGACAGACCAAGAGCTTTGAAGCTAGATAAGTGAGGCAGACAAGGCTTAATAGACAAGAAGCAGTATCTTCAGTTTACAACTATAGTATGTAATATAATATGTAGAGTCCACAAACTTTGCATCGGGAAGGGCAAATCATAAATTCTTTGCTAACCTGGTCTGATCTTTCACTCAAGAAAAGTGAGAGCAGAGGCTTTTCCTTTTTCTTTTTTCCCTTTTCCTTTTCCTTTTCCCTTTTTCCCCCCAATGAAGGAGAAATGAAAGAACATAGCATTGTTTAAGGGTCAGTTTTAACTAAGGGGCCTTTTCTGAACTAGTGAAAGATTATCCTTCATCTTCCCCTGTAACACAAATTAGGTGGTTGGATTTCAGATTCTGGAAAGCAGATTCCATTAAATGTCTAACGAGTGTACTTATACATAGATAAATAATGAAGTATGAGAATAGAAAACGTTTGTTTTTATTCTGAATGACAAATAAATTTACCATCAATGCCTGAAGAACTAATTAACAAGATGGAGTCCAGAGGTCAACAACTGAGCCTACAAACTGTACCAGCCCTTGGTTTGTGTTAGAAGGGGACCAGGTAGGTGAAGAGGAAATAACTTTAGCATATCAGTCCTAGGCATAACTACCAGTGTGTGGAGCCAAGATGAGAAGAAATCAAATCAATCATTCAGATTCCTATTTACATGTCTGCATGTAATACTGGCTGGTCATACTGGGTTGAATGTGGACACACACACATCTGAGCCAGAGGGGCTGCAAGTGAAAATTCTTCCACCAAACCCAGGGGTAGCATTTGACTTCCTGCAGTCAGAAGTCCTGAAAACATTTTGGATACCTCAGCTTCAGAAGGTACAACCAAACTCAGTTTTAACTCTGCCTGTGTTTGAGGCCACAGCAACAGCAGGAAGTAATGGATAGCCAGGAATTAACATCATTGGTGACTTAATCCTTCTGAAAGGAAGTTGAATCTCAACAAAGGGATTGTATACAGGTGTCCATTTGGCAGATAAACCAGATTTATTGCAATGCATGTTTACTGATATTTGGTCTGACTCCAATGTTTAACTATTTATGTTTGTTATTTGGTATCCAAGATTTCCATGGCTGAGTATTTTTCTTCTTTTCCTTTAACTAAACATGATTTAATGCTCTAGGAATAATATCTTAATAATAATAATAATATTTTAATAAATAAACACTTCTCTGTCGTTGCCCCCCCCCCCTTTCCAGTTATTTTGATGTGTAATAGTGTAGAACTTTTGAGACCATCTTTATTTAATTTCCTAGGACACAGGATGGCAGCACAAGGCTCAAGCCTAAGGCTCTCTATTTCTATGAGTTCACCAGCACATGGAGGGAAGAATCAGGAGCAACAAACCCTCTGAAGAGCCCCACATCCAAATGAAGGGCTCTCAACAGCTCCTTCTTTTTATTTGCAGACTCAGTCTGAAGCCAAGTGTAAATTCTGATTTCAGGTTTATTAATAAATGAGATTTCTGACAGGTACATCTTGACATCAGCACCCAAAATCAATTGAGATGTTTACTTTCACTGAAAGCAGCAGAAAATAAATATTCAAGTGAAAGAAAGGACTTTTTTTGAGCTGTCAAGAAGGAAATCAGGTAGGATGCAGCAACTATTAGACTAAGAGAATGGATTTTCCAAATTCACACCAGACTATATAAAAGAAAGTAACTGAGTACTAGGAACAAATCATCATATATTTTAGGTAGAAAGGGTGAGGAGAACAATAATTTTCATTACATTTAGTTAAAATACAATTTATTTGCAAAATTGTCTTACTGTTCTCAGTTGAAAACAGCTAAAGTTACTTTTCTCTAAGAGCTAATGCTATTTTTATTGACTGATGTATTAAAATAGAATTAGAATCACAGAATGGCTTGGGTTGAAAGAAACCTTAAAGATCACCTAGTTACAATTCCTTTCCAAGGGCAGAGACATCTTCCACTAGACCAGCTTGTTCCAAGCCAAATCCAGCCTGGACTTGAACACTTCCAGGGAGAGTTCTTCCCGGTTTACTGTCTCATGACAATTTTAAGGCCTAGTTCAGGAATTTTAATGGGCTGGAACAGTATGGTTGTATTTAAAACAAGTGGGTTTTGTGTGTATATCTAAGTTTTGTGTGAAGGAAAAAAAAATCACCGTAATTTGATAGAAAATAAATATTTAATCACTAGAAGCACTTGTCAAAACATTTCTGTACAGAGATCACTGTGGAGAATTCAAGCATCAGAAACCAGTACCCATAAGACAGACTAGTAATAGTAGTTTGGAAATATTGCTAGCGAAAAATATTACATGTCAAAGGTAAAATAAGACATAGAGAAATACTTGTTTTGGCAAAAATGTTTTCTTTTTTTATGTGTTCTCTTCCAAGCAAGAAAATCCTACTTTTAAAAAAATTCCTGATATGAAGAAAGATTTCCAGTATCAAATAGGTATTTGTCTTTCCATTTTAGCTTTCAATTACATCTAAAATATTTAATTTGAAATACTGAGTCAAATATTCAAATGTTCTTTGAAGTAATAAAACGTTTCATTTCAGTGAATTTTGGAAAATAATTTTAGAATGTATTGGCATCTGGAAAATGTCTATCTTTTTCAGTTTTGTCCTAACCTGAAATACAGTTCTTGTAGTATTGGAAATTTCTGAAGAGTAAAAATGCCCTTGTATGACATGATCAACATTTTTATTTCCCCCCAACTCCAGAAGTCTGTTTCTTTTTTGTGAAGCACAAGCTTAGAAGAGATTTTCGTGACATTCAACTACTGAAGGCAAACCTAACATTTTGCTTGCAGAAGCTTGATCCTGTAGTTCCAATAAACCTAAACATTGTTTGACACATTAGGGCTGAAACTAGACTTTCAGAAAACCTTCATTTCTGTTTAGGCACTTAAATAGCAGATGGGTTTTAAGACAAAAGTATGGCAGTGATTTAACAATCATGCCTGACTTTAATAAAACAAAGTTTTATTAAAACTACTAATAGTTGCATTTGTTTCAAAAGCCTAGTTGTAGACTATTTATAGCCTTGGTGGAATTCTGACAGCCTCCCAGATGAAAAGTGAATCATTAAACATAAGATACTAAAATTTTAGGAGCTAAATAAGCAACCAAAATATGTACTTGGCAGCAAAGATGTCTGGAATTTTAATGTTTTGTTTTTCACTTCTCTTTTTCTCTGCTGCATCTGTCTATGATGGGAAATGAGATGACAAAATCATTATAAAAATGCACAGTCTGACCAGGGTGACACACAGCCAAAGTCTCAGTTTCCTCCTTTCCCTCCCTGGGTGCTGGTCACACAACCACTTCAGCTGTGATCATTGGGTTAGTAATTTTAAAATGAAGGAGGGTACAGATGCTGAAAATTCCCTAGGAATGGGAGATGCAGGGGCTGGGATTTCTTCCTCTGTGTGTATGTGTGTTTACATGCAGAAAGGGCATACTCTTTTCTTATGGTTTCATCCCCTCTGCTGGGTCCCTATAATTAATTTTGCAAATTAATTTGCACCAGATAACTTTATAATATATCACTTGCATTTTCATATTAAGTGGCATTTCCTAGCATTTTAGCATAACTCATACATTTTCATCCATTCTCTTTCTTGCCTTCACTTCTTCCCTCAAAGGATACAGCCCTTTTCTGTATTAGGACAACTCTTCACCCTTCTTAGACAAAGACAACTGCATTATTCTTGAAAATATTTGTCACTCTGACTGCCTGTGTATTATTTACTCAACAATATGAACACACATTCTGCTGCTATGTTATGTTTGGCACAGGCATAAACCAATATTGCATGAAAAACTTATTGTGGAATTGTTAAGAATGTGCTGTGGTTGGTTCAAAGAGATAGGCAAAATAGTATGCAAATTAGGGGCTGGGAAAAAACGCAGGAATTTCTTCCCTTTGGTGTCGAAAACAGCCAATCATATTTATCAGTTCCAGCCTACCAAAAGTCTTTGTATGGATTGATACCACCTGTTCATCTTCGTCATGCACAGATTCTCCTACTGAGGCTTCCTAGTATTCTTCTTTGAGTGTCCTGAAAGCGATTACTGCTACCAAAGATTTTTCAGTATGAGAAAATTCAAGCTGAATGACAATGCTGAGAAAGGCTGGTCATAGACTGTGTGGTCATAGATAGGTCTGTGACACTAAAAGTGTCAAATTAATTTTGCTAGTTCACGGTGCTGATTCTTGAGACTGGCAATGTCCTTATGAATGTCTTCCTTTATTTCTCCTGTCATTTCAGGAGCGCACCCTCAGCAAGTTCACAGACAACACCAAGCTGAGAGGGAGTGTTCATCTGCTGGAGAGCAGGAAGGTTCTGCAGAGGGATCTGGATAGGCTGGATTGATGGCCTGAGGCCAGCTGGATGAGGTTCAACAAGGCCGAGTGCTGGGTCCTGCCCTTGGATCACAACAATCCCTGGCTGTGACCGTGGCTGGAAGGCTGCCTAGGGAAAAGGGCCTGGGGGTGCTGGTGTAGCTGAACATGAGCCAGCCGTGGTGGCCCAGGTGGCCAAGAAGGCCAATGGCATACTGGCCTGAATCAGCAATAGTATGGCCAGCAGGACCAGGGCAGTGACTACTCCCTGTACTCAGGACTGATGAGGTCACATCTTGAGTGCTGGGTTCAGTTCTGGGCCCCTCAATTCAGGACACTGAGGTGCTGAAGTGAGTCCAGAGAAGGGCAACGGAGCTGGACAAGGACCTGGAGCATCTGGAGCACAAAGAAGGGTCCGATGAAAAGCAACTGAGGAAATCTGGATTGTTTACCCTAAAGAAAAGGAGGGTCAGGAGGGCATTATCACCCTGTACAAGAACCAGAAAGGAGATTGTAGCCCGGTGAGGATCAGCCTCTTGTCCCAGGCAGCAAGTGACATGGTAAGAGGAAATGGCCTCAAGCTGTGCCAGGAAGGTTTAGATTGCATATAAGGAAAATTTTTTTTACAGAATGGGTTGTCAGACATTGAAACAAGCTCCCCAGGGAAGTGGTGGAGTGACCATTCCTGGAAATGTTCAAAATATGTGTGGCTATGGCACTTGAGGATATGGTTTAATAGTGAACATGTAGTGGTGATGCTGGCTTGACAGCTGAACTTAAGGTTCTTAAAGGTCTTTTCCAATCCTAATGAATCTATTCCATGGTGTAGAGTACTTCCTCAATAACAGATCAAAACTGACACTGAATCTTATTTCATTTGTTAGTCAGGCAGCAGGTATGAAGATGCCAGGACACAACCTATTGAGAAACACACCGGAAGAAATGTCCAACATAATAGAGGCAGATTTTGCTGTCTGCCTCTATTGCAAAATCTTGAAGGTTGTAGATGTGAATGTAGAGTTAACTTTGTAATGTCCTGGAATGTGCTCTAATAAATGGGTTTTTTCCTCTTGAGGATGAGGCTAGCATACTCATGATAGGGAAAAAAAATGAAAGCCACCAAAAACCTCTCAAAAGCAGCGAGTTTGTATACTGATGTAGTGAAGAATGGAATAAATTGAATAGGAAGCTAAGAAATATATGTAATTTTAGAGTTTAAAAATCATTAGGGTTTTACTGAAAAACATTAAACATTCATCAGTATGAAAGGGTGGCTGATTGCCTAAATTGTAAGTACAATCTTTCTTTCAGCCTTCAAATGTTTAAAATTTCAGTAGCATACATTTCTGCAAAAATGTTTCTGCAAAACTCTGCAGAGCTTTGTGCCTTAGCTATTCGGGATATTAGCTTTTCAACCACGAGGAGAAAACCTGTGCTGTAAACTCATTTTGGAATAGGTCAAAGACCTGAAGACCTATTGGAACTTTTAGCAGACTGTATTTATAGAAAGGCTGGGCAAATACTCAGTTTACAAAGAGATGTGATATTATTTTCTCACCTGTGTTTTATTTCCCTCTGATACACAGAGGCCCATCACATTATATAGAATCCTAGAATCATACACTCATAGAATATACTAACTTTGAAGGGATTCATCACAATCATCTAATCCAACTTCTGGGCCTGCACAGGACACCCCAAGAATCACGGCATGGGGCTGAGAGCCTTGTCTAAACACATTCTGAACTCTGTCAGGCTTGCTGATGTGACCACTTCCCTAGGGAGTCTCTTGTACAAGTAATAAATAATTAAGTGGGTACTCCTAGACAGAAGTAGAAATGTTTACCTGACTGTTCTAGATGAAGGGAATTTGGGAATTTGGAAAAGGAATGCTTCCAACTAGACGAGCATGTGTCCGAATATATCATGCAAAAATTTAATGTTTTGCATGAAAAAATAAGTACATGTTTGTGTAGAAGCTCAGTTTCACGAGGTCTGTTACACCTAGCATTGCAGACAGATTTTTGTGTTTGTGGTACACCAATAAAAAAGAAAGAATCTGCAGTACAACTTGTAGGTTCAGATCCAAAATCTCTAACATATGATCAAGTGTTTCAGAATGAAGGTCAACAAGAAATACATTATTAACTGTATACTTTTACTTCACAATACTTTCAGTTTTTGTCAGTGTATTTTTTATTTCACTTTTATAGTTTTATAAATCTGAAACATTATCAAAGCAAGGAGGTAAGACAGAAATGTTTGTCCTTTGGACATTTTTCATCAGCTTTAATTTTCTTTCTGATTCATGTGTTCAGCCTGTACAGCCTCACCTTCCTAGGTATTTTTGTTCTCTGAAATGAACATTGCTGACCACATAAGTGGTATGCAGATTGTAAACTATGCATTACAATGCTTTGATCACCAACTCTGTCATGTCCACAGGCAGATACTTGTGATGTCAAAAGTGATGACAAGACTTACTGACAATGTCTGCAACAAGCCTATTGTCTAAGACAAATGGACAGATTTTTGTAAATTGCTGCAACCAGTTTGGCAAAGATAAATTATATTTTTTTCTGAATTACCTTTGTTGTACTAGGCAGTATTCCTTTTACTGATTTTTTCACGATGAACACAATAATGTGTTTTAATTTTTTATAATTTCCCAGATCTTTTTTCCTAATTGGTTTTGTCTGCTTTATATCTATGCATCCATTTAATAGCTTTTCATATTTTCTCAAGGTTTGAACACTTTTTTATATTTTGTTGTCCTCAGCTTAGCCTGCTTTAAACTGGATGCCTAGGGAAAAAAGTGCTGCATAAGCAGCTGTTTTTAGTATTCAGATCCTTATCATATATCCTCTTGAGAACTTCATTTTATATTTGTCTTCAGCAGGAAACAGAAATAGATTTGATAAATCTCTTTCTATGACATTTTATATTTATTGCACATATCCAACAGAGTTGCATGTCATACTTCAGTTACTTTGGAGAGCATGTTTAATAATCTGCTGAATGTTAGAGAACAAATATTGGTCTCAGAGCCTTTGCTCTTACCAGTGGGATTAGTAACATTAGTAAGGCAGAAAATGCCTCTGTTTGTAAGCATGTTTCACATTCAAAAGGTGTGATAAATATTAAATATTTAATAAAAATCCCAAGTGTCCCAGGATTCTTTTCTGTCTGTAGCTGTTTTTAAGTAGTTTTTGAGCATTTTGACATAAGCAGGACTAGTCTTTATCAACAATTCACATTCAGAAAATTTTCAACTTAATGAGAAATCACATATAGTGAGTGAAAGGACATGGAGAAATTTGTAGTCTTCCATATAATTATCTGATCCATACATAAACATTCACCCTCCTTCCATTCTTAGTTATATTACTTGAACACACATGTACTCACATTATGGAATTAATTCAGTAGCTTTCTAGGAGAATATGCAACAGCAATTAAGACTGCATGAGCAACCTATGTATTTCACTGAACTACAATTTTCATTATTTTCTATTTCTCTTCAAACAAATAAACTGGCACTTCATTGCACACAAAGAGCTCTCTTGTATTGTGCCCAGTGTCCTGACGCTATTTTGTACTATTATTCAGAAGTCATATCACTCCTGTGTTCCACTTTCAGTAAAAGCTTTGTCTACTTGTTTGGTGACTAATAAAAATTGAAAAAGTCTATTATCTGCCAAATTCAGGCTTTACTTTCTGTTGCGTCAGAACATTTAATTTGAGGAAGATTCAACAGGACAGAATAAAAAGTACCTGAGGAAAGATATGGACAAGATCCTCCATTAAGTTTAGCCTTGCAGACAGCATTCTTTTCTCCCTTGAAGAACACTTTTTTTTGGGTTATAGTATGTATTTTAAATGTCATCAAACACTTGAGATTGGATTTGGGTTTCTGAGTGTGAACATCTATTGGGTAATATTCAAACTGATAAATTTAACATAAATCCGAAGTACTGATATCTCACAATTATGGAGAGCATTTTTTATTTGGATCTACATTAGCAAAAAATGTGGTATTCCAAAATATGTTTTGAAAATAATATCATACATAGAAGTACACTTTTTTATTATAAATATTTTGTACTATTGGATGGACTTTAAAGATTGTTTTTATGTGTGATAGAATCCTACTTCTATTTCTGTGAAAAATTGCACCTTTTCCCAGACATCTTTTATTTTAGTAATAATTACAGTAAAGTTGTATAATATCTGTCAAGCAATTTTTTGATGCAAAAAGTCATTCCCAGTAGAATGAAACATCAAATATGTCTGCTTTTCTTTGGCTCTCATAATTATTATACCATATTGGAGTGGAAATGTTATTGCAAGTAAGTTCCTGGGTTTAGCCAATTTTCTTTAGGGAACAAACATCATGACCACATTATCTGCATGGGTACAAAAGTCTTTCTGCTAGCCCATCTTAATAATGAAAATGCTGGCCCATTTCATCCAGATGTAGCAGAGAGAAAGGAAGTCCTCAAATGCATTGTCTTCCCATACATAAAAAAAGTAAAAAAGGTAGTCAAATAGAGAAGAGAAACTCTAGAGAAGAGACAAAACAAAAAATTTAGTCTACTAAACAGAACACCAAGTGTTGAGGAGTAGTACTATGGAAATCAGAGTGTAGAAGTTCAATTGAATTTGGAATTGGGTTGTTTTTTCCTTTGGCCACACTATCAGTGTACGTTCAATTAAACTGCCAAAGTTTTCATTATGCACATATATATGTAGGTATGTATGTATGTATATATGTATGTACGAAGAAATTGGGAGTTTCTCCTGAAGAAATTAGGAGAACAATGTTGACTTTTGTGAGCACAGCAGGTGTGCACACATTTGAAGGCAGTTTTATTCTTATGGAACTGTTAGGCTGCCTAGTCATGGCATCTTAGGGTTTGTGCATGGCAAAAAACTGAACAGCCTTCCAGCTCCAAAATTCTTTCATCATGCTGTGGTCTGAAAAAAAAAATCAAACTTTTTACAAAGGCCCATACTCATGAAGTACAAAGGGATTGTTCATCTAAAAAGAAAAATTTCAATTTCAAGAATTAAATGTAAAGAAAATTTATAAATGTGATAAAAGACTGTGTCAGGCAATCTAGTGTGGCAGAAGAATAGTTTATTTCTGAAATAAAACTTGGCAAAGAACATGACATATATTGAAGGTCCAGTATTAATAAGATTGCATGAGACTCTAAAATAGACAAGGATAGAATAGTTCAGTTGAAGGGGACCTACAGTAACAATGCACTCCAAGTGCTGGATGAATTCTGAGCTGACCAAAACTTAAAGCATGGCATTAAAGGTACTATCCAAATGCCTCTTAAACACTGACAGGATAGAGGCATGGACCACCTCCCTAGGAAGCTGCAGCTGCCTGTCCACACACACTCTACAGATCACACTGTAGATGCACCCAGCATCTAATGTTTACATTGTGGCTGGACTAGATTTTCTTCTCTATTTCTTTCCAACCCTGATTTTTTTTCTCCAGTGGTTAATTTTTTTTCTTTTTCCCCCTGAAGCAAGAAGTGACAGCGATCCTGCCACTCTCCTGACATATTTTTCTAGTGCCAGGCAGCTGGCACTTCTAGGAAATGGCAGCTGCATTCATGGTTGATTTTGCCTAATTTCACTCTCCAACTAATTATTATTATGAACTTCATTGAAAGACTGAAAGACTCCACAGAATCAATGGTCTTTCCCATGTCTGACTTATCAAGTTACTTATAAATGCCTTTTAGAGAAACCAAGTGGACTAAATTTCAATCTCCTAACACACTCCACTCCAGCAGTTGCACCATGCACATGAGCTGTGACTGGCTAACCATTTGACCATTCAGAACTAAATTTTATTTAATCTAAAGATTTTATTAACAGAAATAATACAGCATCTCTACTGTAGTTGTGAATGACTTAACTACCTCCTATTTCACTAAGCATTTGCTTATGTTTAAAAAAGACAAACATAAAAATCAGTTTCGAAGGAGCAGGTAGTAGAATAAATTCTTAGTTGAACATATTTTAAAGAGTTTACTGAAAAAAATAATGGTTTTCATCTTAATTTTCAGGGGGATCAGCGTATCCAATACAAGGTAGAAACGAAAAGTAAAGAAAAAGTAGTTGTACCTAGAGGACCCATTAAAGAATAGAAGGAGAAAAACAAGCCATGATAAAGATCCAAGCCTTAAGTTATACTTTGATTTTTCAGATTCATGGGGCTCATTCAGAAGATTTTTCTTTACTAAACTTCCTTTCCGTCCCTTCCTTTGCAATTTCCTTTGCAAGTATGGCTAATGAACACAAATTGGGCTGGTTTTTCACACTCTAGCAGTGAACAGCCTTCATTCTTCCACCTAAATATATTATACTTCCTAAAAATGATAGCAATCTGTCTACTGGAAACAGTTTATGGAACCCAGTTTCTAAGTCCTAAACTGGGTTTGAGAATCTCCTAGAACAGAGTTTCTTGTCCCCTAAAATTGTCTGTGAAAAGTTTAACATTATGACAGAATAGCTTTTTGAATTTTATTACTGGAATACTACCTGCTTAATTAATAACACAGCTGAAGTGCTGTTAAAAGTCCCAATAACACTTCAGTAAGATAATAGGCAGAGTGTAGGAGCCAACACCTGGTACTCTTCAGACATTTCCTCCAAACATTAGCTATCAAAAGTTTGCTGCCAAGGGCTATGGTCATCACAGAGCATGAGTTTGAGAGGAATTGTCCCTGCTTGGAGGAAGCAAGGATTTGTCATCACTCTTCAGGACCAACTCTGCCATCAGAGCTGACCCTGCTGTAGTCAGGAGCAGGGCTTGAGATGTCCCAAGGCCTCTTCTCACCTGAATTACTTTCCCTGTGTGTGATGTTCCGGTACACTGATCCTAAATGAGCTCCTTGTAGCTCATTTTCCTCAGACTCAGACCATAAGGGCACCATGCCTGTAAACGTGGCCAAATGCTAATGCCTTCATAGACAGTGCCTAGGCCTCAAAACACCTCACTTTCTTTTCTTCCTGTTTTGTTTTACAGCTATTCAATGTCGGTTCTGCTTCTGCTAATAGAGACTACTCTGGCAGTAATATGTTCATGGTGTTTGTATACCTTATTTTATTAATGTGCCACTCAAAAAAAAATCTCCAAACCAAAATCTCTAGGCTGAACTTCTAGGATTTAGGCTATTTCTACTGTCAGGTAATGAATTTCAATAAACTGAAAGAAGAGGTTTTGTTCATTTTTCTTTTTTTTTTCCTGTAAGATAGTCTTAAAATGTTTTCTTTAATAATTTTCTCTATAACTACCATAAAGTTTATAGTTACATAAGTCTAATTAATCATGCACATTTACCAGCCAATGATATAATCAAAAGCAGCCCAAAAACCTGTTAAAACCCTCAGCTATTCTATACCTGCAGGGGATCAGTGATGTCATATGTTCTCTACCAGTCACTCTCGATCAATTTTGTGTACTTTGTTCAGTTTTATGGTTTATGCTAGTCTATCAAGGAGTTCAAAATATTAAGCTGACCATTTCATTTTAGTTAAAGTATTATTGGTTATATCACAGGTATCTTCGGAAGCATCTTTTACTCACATAAAAGGAACATACTGAAAATATGAAAACACAGCAGTGCTTGCTATGATAGTATTTTGGAATACAGATTTCATTGTCTGTGAATATCAGTAACATTATGAGTTTCCAGTTGTTTCAAATGCTTTACAGAAGATATGTTCAAACTGGAACAATATTTCTCAATTTCTGAAAATGTAATTTTAAAATTCTTCCGTACATATAACAAATGTTTCAGTACAAAATGAATACTTTTTATGTTGCTTAAAGCGATGGGGATGCTGAGAATATAAGTCCATTAGGACACCAGCATTAGAAAAAGGTTATATGAGGAAATATGAAAAATATATTGAGTATATTTGGACCTGATTACAAACTGTAAAGCATAAAGCCTGGAAATACACAAAGTGATACCATTATATTAATTAAATAACACTAGTAAGGATAGCAGTAGTGATAAGGACAGTTGTATAATTTTCCAAATATTTATGGGGCTGTCTGGTTTGGCTGTTCTTTATCCAAACCTTATTCAGTTTGCAAACTGGAAGCATGTAGCAGTGCAAGAATAAGGCATTTATTCTGCTCCAAAGCCAACTTTTGGGTTTTTTTACATGGCTGGACTATTAAAGACGAGTTAATGAGAGAAAGCTCCTAAGAGCAAAATTTTAATACTAAGAGAAAGAAAATTCTGTTAAGTTATTCAATAGAATTATTGTAGTTAAATGTCCCTTAACATTACATTGAACAGATACATTGCAAAGCACTGAACATTCCTTTTATGAAAATGAAAACAAGCTTATATAAAGGGATTAATTAAAATCTTAGATTGCTGAATTCTTGAAGCAGCTGACTTTGATGGTTTTCTAACAACATTTTATTATCATAAAATATCTCAATTTAACCTTAATAAATATCTCACATATGACCAGACATTAACTGTTTTATTTCTTAAATATGAATAATAAAGAAAAAAGAAATCAATTCTATTTGCTTTAGATTAATTCCTTTTGGTTAGAAAGGCATTGATTAAAGGACTGTTGGACAAAACTGACATATGCAGCTCATTGCAACTTAAGCACAATTCTCACAAGCTGAAGGCATGAGAGACAACGACCAAGCACTGGATTTCTCATCTGGCTACTAAGAAATACTACAATATTTGATACCACTGGGACTTATTAAAGACAAACAGCTTACTGATGCCTCAGAAATTCCCCTAGAAGAACAGGAAAGGCTACAGCTGAAATACTACTTTCAACTAATGCTGCACTGTTTCAAGAGAGGCACTGTGTACCTGTTTCAAGAATGCCTTTGTAAACTGCCAAACACTAGGAAATTTGTAAGTGCAATTCTAGTCTAACTTAATGCCTGAAGAGCTTTTAGTATGTGATTTTTTTTTTTTTATTTTAGGTGGCTCAAAAATTTCACATTTTGAAAAGATCAAACATCTCAAAGATCTCTTAGGTGCCCACAAAGGCTTTCATGTGAGTAAGAAGCTGGAAATGTTGAAGCTGAGAAAGTGAAATATGGGATTATGTTTAAATGATGAGTTTTTTAGCATATGTTTGCAGTTCTTCAAGTCCGTTCACAATAGTTCAAAACTGAATGGGAATGCAGCTTTCATTCTATTTTTGGTTGTTTTTTTTTGGTGGAAACATCATCATCATCTCTTGATAAATTTACAAAGTCAGATTTTACAGCTTTGTAGAAGAAATGCACCCAATTCTTATATCAACACACCTGAAGAAAATCTGAGATGAGGCTTTTCAAGGTGGTTCAATCTGTCTTGCTCTGACACTTTTTCCTCCTGTATTGTCTCACTGCAATTTTGATGATTGTCTGTCATGCTGTAATTTCTATAGCAAGATCAGATGCTCTTTGCTTTAACTTTATGGCATTGGAGCACATCATGGCTGAATATTTTTTCTCCTTGTGTCTCTTTGCCATGTCACTGGTTTGCCTCCTTGGAAGAGAATGCAGGTTTGGGCAGCCTGTAACTCACTTTGTATGCATAATACCCAAGGATATGTTTTGTGCTCAGGTTTGACTAGCTGCTACTGTTGGAACTTAGGTAATTAGTTTTAGAATTTTATCATTTCCCCAGAGTTTGTGAAGGAGCTTAAGCTGTGACTTCATTCATCAAGTAGATAAAATAGGTGGCAAAATCAAAGGTACACATTTCTTGGAAGTGAGAACTTAGAAATTCTGAACCCTGAGCCATACAGCCAGAAGATAAGGACCCTTGGAGACTTTCAGAGCTGTCAGTTCTCAGACCTCCTTTTACTCTTTTTAAACAAAATTTTCAAAAAAGTAGATTCCAAAACAAAATAAAGAAAAGATGGAACATTATATATCATTATACTCAGAATAAAGTAGTTATTATGGAGAGTTTCTTACAGAAATGTACCCTTCAATCAATGTCTATAGTCACAAATGTGATGGAAATTCAAAGCGGACACTCGCTCACCACTTACCAGAACATCTCTAGATTACGATGTCAGACTTCAAAGGAAGTAATTTGCTACTTAACATATAATTAAAGTTGATAGCCTGACATTTTGCCACAGGAGGTCGTGCCTGAAAAACATACAGGCTTAACAAATTAAGAAACCAAAAGCACATAGATGCAGGATAACCACCGGAACAAGAGTCTTAGTAGACTTTCTAAAAGGGAAACTTTCTGAATAATGTTTTTTGGAGGCAAAGAAAATATTCCCTATAAGTGCCTCTTCCTACCCTCCTTCTCTACTTCTTTGGTTGTATCTGAGATGACATATCTGAGCAGAAACTGCTTTGATCTTCTTTTCTTAAGGCTAAGATGTCACGGAAAGGACAGATTTGTTGTGAATGGGAAGGAGAACATTCGCTGGAAATACCAAGAAACCTGGAGGTGAGATTTTGTTGCAAGAGTGTCTACTGTTCACTGCAAAAGCATGGAGAAATCTTAGAACTCGTTGAGATCAGTAGTGACGGCTCAGATTTACAGAGCCGTTTAAAGCACATGCTTAAACATCTTAGTAAAGGACAGAAGAATTACAACCAGCAACTTCAGTTTCATTATCCATAAGTTTTAGTTCAGGTTGAAATCAATTTACCTACCCCTAGAGAGGAAGGAAAGAATGGAATGGAATATTGAAATACAGAACTCTATACAAACTGAAATATAAAATGCATATGTTTCTAATTATGGCCTAAAATTTTAAAGACTTACATTTTCTTAGGTGTCTGTTCAAATTGTAATTCTAAAGCTGCATTCTACTGTTTCAATTTGTTTATTTGTTTATGTTTTTGTTGTTGGTTGGGGGTTTGTTTGGTTTGGTTTTTTTTATTTTCTTCAAATAAATAACTTCAGTTTTTGTATTTGAATCAAAACTCTAAAAGCAATTTAAAATCTGAAATAAGGTTTTCCATTTGTTTATGCAGTAAGGAAACTTAGAAATAATTAGTTCATTAGATATAAAAATACACTAGAAAATTAATATTTAAACAATATCTGTTTTTTATTTTTAACTTTTGATAAAGGTGAAGAAGCGTATTGATATAGAGGATATTACAACAATCCATTTTGAAATGCTGGGCTTCATTAAAATGTAATTGATTTCAGTAATTTTTGCAGCCCCCAGATCAAAGGCAATGATGCTAACAGGTTAGGACCTACTATCTCTACATATCCAAAAGAAGACATTATTTTATTATTATTACAAAAATGCATTAAAATGAACATACACCCAAAACACTCTGCAAAAACAGAACCAAAAAGAAACAAACTTAAACTGAAACCAAACAATTAAAACTAATTGGCTTGTATGCGTTGGGAATAATTTATACTATTCTGTCTTTTCTATATGTAAGGGCATTTCTAGAAATTATCAAAGATATATTCACCAAATATAATGTGTGAAAAGTAACTAAATTGAAAATGGTAAGTCAGTGAAAGACCTATCATATAGAACCTTTCACAAATTACTCAGTTCATGACACAAATGAAGTGTATTAAACTTTCTCATTTAATCTGGCTTAGAGTAATGATAGAGAATATACAGTCTCAAAACAAATTAAAGGGAAATTCTAAACAACAGCAAAGCCTAATGAGCTTTAAGCAGTATTCACAAATCTGTGTTAGGGGAATGTTTGAAATTCTTATTTTAACACATGCAGTGTTAAATTTGTGAAGGCAATGCAACTTGCTCAAAGGAAATATTCCTGTGTCAAACTAAAAACAGGATCTATATCCTGTAATACGGAAACAGCTATAAATTACAGCATGTCATTTTTTTCTTATTAGCTCTACAACTAACACCAGCAGAGACAGCAGCAGCAAACAACTGAGCTGTAGCAGTGGAACTCAATGTCTTGCGAGTATTGCAGCCATGTACCATGTGCATTTCCTTCCCCAAGACCAAGTCAGATCCAGCTATTCCTGAATCCCTGATCAAACACACCAAGGCTGTAAGGTGGTTCTTTGAGACCTCTTCTTGAATAATGCCAAAGGGTTAGAGCTTGGGTTGTTTTAATTACAAAAAATTGTCAGGATAAAGCCTATTCTTTCCAACTTAGTTTTGAACCCTTTCTACAGGAAAATATTAAATGTCTGTCATTTATGTAGAGAATACCATAGCAGCTGCAGCTAGAAATTGGCTGAGACAGAAATCAGGGATTTGATCCTTATGACAGAAGTGAGAGGAAAGAAATACTGCCAGCTGTTTTCTGCAGCACTTTGTGTACTCAGTGCATACAATTTGACATACAATCTCCTCTGAGAAAAACAGTAACAAAAGAAATCAATTTACTGGTATGAAATACTTACAAAAAATATTTTCTATACCAACTATTTTGAGCTTTTGGAGTTATGTTACATATATAAAGGTTTTGAAATTAAAGCTTAAAACCTAGCTGTATTTCTTTGATGATTTTTTGACAGGACCAAAATGACCTTTCTTTAAGGTGCAAAGACTTTTTTGTTTGTTATCATTTTAGTGGTTTTTAACTTAGATTAGGTGAGTATATATAATGTAAATAAAGAAAAAGAGAGGGTTTAGCTATGTTTGAGCCTGTAACAGGATGACAACGAACCATTAATGGCTTTCTTTAGAAACTTCCACTTTTCTGTGCAATCTTGCTCTTAGCAGGAGTGAACTTCTGAAAACCAACTCCTAAGTATCTCCTTTTATCATACTTTAGTTCACACTGTGAATGGCTGTCCTAGTTTGGAGGACAGGTGTCTTCCAAGAAAGGCAAACATTCTGTTTGAAATGGAGAATGTAAACCCCTCCCTCCAAATTATTATGATTTTGAAATTAAGGGCCTCTCAGGCAAAGATATGGGAATTAAGAATAACCATTCTTTCCTAGAAAAATTAAAACAGAAATACAATATTACAAAGAACAATTCCAAAAACACTGACAGAGTCAAAATACAACCTGACTCCCTGTCAGTCAGGGTGTTGGTAGCAGTCCCATTAAATGGTGGCTACAGTCCTCCTGCAGTGGCAGATGCAGTTCAGTTGAAGCAGCGGTCCTATAAAAGGGTGCAGTGTTCCTCTGAAGGTCCAGGGATGATGTGGAAAGATCCAGCTTTCCTCTGGAATCCAGTGGAAAGAAGGCTGCCTTGGTGTTCAAAATCTCTGTTTTTACCTGTGTAGGAAAGGCTTGGCTCCTCCCCCTGACTGGAGTCAGTGGGATGATGTAATTTTATCAGTCATACAGTGGGACTTAATGGCTTATCAGCAGATGATAACTTCCTGGAGGGAGGATGGGTCCTGGAAAAGATAAAGATGATTGTCCCACCTGGTTTTAAAGATGGCCCATTAGCAGATAATATGTGCCACGGAGGTAAGGGTCACCACCCCGCCCGGCTTCAACAGACAGTCATAGCATACACATTTCTGGTCACATGCTGTATTGCAACCCAAGACAATGACAAGATGAGAACTTGTGCCCACATGTATGATCCCACAGGACACATGTATTCTGGAAATGCACCTGTTGGGCTTCAGCTACGGGTGGTCATTCAGTCATTGGAACTACAGTAGAACCTGGGATTAACACCTGAAAGGCATGGAGACTGGCAGTGGTGTCTCAGCATTAATTTCTTTTCCTTTATAAAAGTCCTCCTATTTGCTAAGGTAAGCACAACCTTAAAGCAAGTCGTCTGCTAGAGGGAAAAATAATAATAAACTACCTATACTGTCTATATCGGATGCTGACTCTTTTCTGAAGCAGAATACATTATCCAGGAGACCTCTTTCCTGAATCAGGAGGGTTGGAAAATACAACTTGGACAGCTTCAGATAATAATACAGTGCATCAGGGTTTTAAAACCTCTATTAAATGGCTAGCCTAACAGAAATATGAACAATGTAAAAAATCAATTAAGTGTAATTGATGTGCATATTCTTCAGTTATGGCAGTCTATTTTTATAGAGAGCTCATAAAGAATATCAATTTCCCTCTGTTTGTGTATAGAAAAGCTTTTTTTGTTTGTTTATTTTTTGTGTTTTTTTGTGGATTTTTTGTTTTTTTGGGGGTTTTTTGGGTTTTTTTTTTGGGGGGGGAGGGTTTGGGGTTGGTTTTTTTTTGGGGTATTTTTTTGTCTGGGTTTTTGTGATTTACTTTCTGGGGCCTGGGGGTTGAGTGATTGTTTTTTTCTGGGTTTTTTGGCAGCATTTTAAAAATTGATTCTTGTAGTTCCACCAAGGCTTTTCACAACAATACTTATTCTTAGAGACTGTTTGCTTCTCTGAAATTGAAGAAGCTGGAAATGAAAAGGAAACATATAAGCCAGACACTCAGATGCCTGAACATCAGAACAGAATTTGCATGGCTGCAAATGCACATGAAATGGTTTAAAACACTATTCAAAAATGCCACCCACTGCATATGACTGTCTCTAGTTAATGCACAGCTAGAGCTCTGACATGGGTATGGGGTCTGTCCACAGTGCTCAGATTCACTCCTCTTGCCTGGTTTGTTCAATTAGCTCTGTTGGGAGATTGCAAAATGCAAGGAGGAAGCCCTGAACAGTCATCTGAAGGAACATGACAGGGAGAGGTTCAGATATGTAATTTCAGCTCTTTCCTGTGTCAATTCATAGCACCTGGAGGGAAGCTGCTTGATAATGAAAGAGGACCTTGAAATGTTTTTCTCTTCTTCATTCTGAAAAGTGTCAGTTGTTTGTTTCCTTGCCTGTTTAATGCTCAATAACTAAATCCTTGCTGTATCAGGCAATAAGACCCAAATATCTCTTTCCTTATTCAGAAAATGACTGAAAAAATATCCAGGACTTTTCACTCTCCTAGGCTTTTCAATGCCCCAAACAAAGTAGGTACTTAGCATGAGTCTGGACTTCAATGCATGCCATTGTCTTCATATCCGTCAGGCCAATAACAGTTTCTGTCACATTCAGTTTCAGAAAGCAATCGCAGAGTGGAAGTGGGGGCAGAAAGGAGCCTCTGGGCTCTAATTTTCCTGTGCAAAATAAGAAATGGCAAAAGGGAGATGGTACAGCTGTTTAGAAATGCTTACAAAAAGGTATTTGTTGTTGCCAGAATTGTTAATGGAGAAAGTCCAGGCATAACTATCTGACTTCAGAGGGGAGTTCAAGACTTCAAGTGATAAACCTCTGAGATTATCTGGAGGTAGACACGACTGCAGTCTTTCATCCCAGGGGTTTTGTTTGGCTGTTTTGGACAATTCTTCATTTCCTGCCTTGGCTGTTGTGGACCACCTTCTGAGATATTTATATTGCTTGACTCATCTAGCCACCATTAAATGACTACATCAGTGGATAAGGGAAGGCCTGTGGACCTTGCTAAACATCTCTAAGACCTTTGATATACTCCACTGCAGCATTCCTTCCTCTAAGCTGGAAAGATATGGGTTTGGTGTGGAATCAGAATGTCTTGCTTTGAAAGACAGGTGTTTGTTGAGGAAGGCAGGAACTTCCCTTGGAATGAAAAATATTACCCTCTTTCCTCTGAATTATTATAACTTTGAAATTAAGAGACTTTTAGACAAAGATATTGGAAAAGCAATAATAGCTATTTACTAGTATGTATGTGCCTAGCAAGCAAACAAACAAACAGCAGCAACGGCAGCAGCAGCAAACAAAGAGCCAGAAAACCCAAGGAAGTCTCTTTCCGCCGAGCGCTTTCCCCTCGGTGCAGTTCCCGTCCCAGCCGGCAGGGGCGCCGCTGGCCGCCGGCGGTCAGGGCGGGCGCGATGATTCCCCCGTGGCTGCAGGGGGCGCTGTGGCGCGGGCGCAGCAGTGCCTGCCTCACGCGGGAATGGCGGGCGGGCTGGAGGGGGACGGGGTGCGGCAGAAACCTCCGAGCCGCGGCTGGCGGAGCAGTGGCAGGCACGGTGGCAAATAAAGTGCAACAGGGAACTCTACAGACTTAGCAGGAGCTGTGGGCACCGGGTGGGCGCGGGTGCTGAGAGGGAGTGTAGCGATAAAGCCCGAGGCAGTGGCACAAAGCAGCCGTGCTGAGCGCTGGCAGCCAGGCTTCTCTGCAGGCACACGGCCGTGCCTCTTCCACTGCAGCACACAGCTGGCTGGATGCGCCCTCCGGGAAGGGGCAGGAGTCTCCGGGTCCCGGCTTTTCCTCTGAAGCACCCCAACAGATGGTGAGGGTCCTTTCAGTAAGATCGGGTGTTAATAAGGTCGCAGTGCTCTTACGAGCAAAGGCTCACCCTCAGTAAGGAAGAAGCTGTACAGGACTGGGCTCTGTGGTGACAGTGGATTCTCCCTGTGGTAAGCAACAGTTTGACCATCCTCCTCTGACCCCAAGAGTGGGAGAAAAGGGCCCAGCCAAAATCTTGTGGTATCTCTGCCCTTCTAGAGAGAAAACCCTCAGGTAGGAGAGTAACCAACTGCACCCTTCCCCCTCTTCCTCCTCCCAGCCACATCTTTTGTTCTGTATTGGTAGTTATTGTCTCTTAGCAACTAATGGGACAAAATTCCATGAGAGAAAGTAAAAAAGGAAAAAATCCTAACCTCCAACAGAGAGATAGGTGAGACATAGGCTAGACAGCTTTGTCCAAAGAGTTACAGTCAGTGGTTCAATTCCAGCTTGAACTACTAGCAGTAATGAATGGTGTCCTCAAGACTCAGTATTAAGAACCACGCTATTTAATATCTTCGTTAATGACACAGACATAGGGATCGAGCGCACCCTCACCAAGTTCTCAGACAACACCAAGCTGAGTAGTGCAATTGACAGTCCTGAAGGATGGGATGCCATTGAGAGGGACTTGGATAAGTTTGAGAAGTGGCCCATGGCAATCTCCTGAAGTGTAACAAGGCCAGGTGCTGGTGGTGCACCTGGGTCAGGGCAATCCCTGGTGCCAGCCCAGCTGGGGATGAACAGATTGAGAGCCGCTCAAGTCCTCAGAAGGACTTGGGGCTGCTGGGGGTGAGAGCTGGACATGAGCCAGCCATGGGCACTCCCAGCCCAGACAGCCAAGTGTGTCCTGGGCTGCATCCAGAGCCCCGTGAGCAGCAGGGGAGAGAGGGGACTCTGTCCCTCTGCCCCACTCCGGTGAGACCCCACCTGCAGAGCTGCCTCCAGCCCTGGGGCCCAGCACAGGAACGACATGGACTTATTACAAAGTGAGTTCAGACTGGAACCACAAAAATGGTCAGAGGGCAAAAACACCTCTCCTGTGAAAAGAGACTGAGAGCTGGTATTGTGCAGCCTGGAGGAGATTTGGGGCAGATTTACTGCACCCTTCCAATAATTGAAATTGACTTACAAGAAAGATGGAGACACACCTTTTACCAAGGCCTGTAGTGAGAGAACAATGATTTTAAATTAAAAGAGGATACATTTAGATTTGATTTAAGGAATAATTTTTTACAAGGAGGATGGTGAGACATTGGAACAATTTTCCGCCGGAAGTTGTTGATGCCACAACACTGGAGGTGATCAAGTTAAGATGTGGATGATAAACCTGGTCTAGAGAAATATGTCCTTGCCCAGGACAGATCAGTGAACAAGATGAATGTTCAAGTGTCCTCCAGCTCAAAGTGTTCTGTGATTCTATTACTGTATCTTTCGTATGCACAGCTAAGGCCTGTATCCAGGACCAGGTGCAATCTCTCCTAATAGCAAAGAATTTCAAACCTGGAAGGTATCTGAAGCGGACTAAATATAGGCTCATTCTGCTAACTAAATACAGAAAAAGTCTATGAAACACATTTTTTTTCCTTTTTCAGTTTTAACCTAAGTCCCTTGCCATAAGTCACTAACTTAACAATGCTCACACTTATCCAAAGACCATGTATTTCCATGTTTTGATGTCCCCAAAAACTTTCCAGACAGATGACCAAGTTCAGCGATGCAACCTTTCCAGGGAATCATATTTCCTTGAGGACTGTCCACCTCTTGATGTGTATCAGCTTGATCTGCAGGTTTTGGAGTTGTCCTGGTTTGAAGGACAGGTGTCTGCCGATAAAGGCAGAAGTTTTCCTTTGAAATAGAGACTTTAATTCCACTCCCCCCAAGTATTATAATCGTTTGAATCAAGGACTCTGAGGCAGAGATAAGGGGGTAGGAATAACAGCTCCTTTACTAATATATCTAACTGTACAAGCAGAAACAACAGCAGTTGTTAAAATTACCAACAAAGCAGAACAGGTAACTCGGTTCCAGTCCTTTCTTTAGCTGTGGGCACACTCTCTTTCTGCCCCAGAGAAAGTGAGTGGGGGGGAAGGCGGGAGGGGCGGCAGCGGCCACGCCGGTCTCGGGTAGAGCGGCTGGAGCGGCAGCTCCTCGCTCACCGCTGTGTCCGGGTGATCAGCTGTGTCCGCAGGGGCAGGAGCTGCAGCGGGGCAGATGCAGGGCAGGTGATCGCAGAGGGTCTGGCTCTCCTGCCTTCGGCCGCGGGGCTGCAGACGGGGCGTCCTGCTCTGAGCTTGCCAGAAACACGAATCTCCTCTGGAAGCACGAGAGCCCCTCCGGAAGCAGCTCCCACCTAATCCCTCTGTCTGGAGTCGTCAAAAGTCCTGGGTGTAACTCGGCCAGCTCCATTGGCATGATAATGGGAAAAATTCTTTAAATTGACACAGTAATAGAAAAACACTCAACCCCCATCAGGAGTCTAATAGGACACCAAAAAAAAGCTATAATAAAATGCAAATAACTCAAATACTCCTATCTGTGGTGGCTAACAGATGGCCTGGAGGCCTCACAGTCATAGATAACCCCGATTATAACTTGACTGGTCTATGCTGTTAGGGAAAAGGAGTAAACATCCCTAGGACAAAGGCATTGAGCAGCCGGGAGATTTAAATTCAATTTAAATTCATCAATGCCAGCCAGTTCCGGATGAGCATGGATGGCAGGCAGCCATTGGCCAGTTGGCTGGGTGGTAACCAAACTCAGCCAATCAGGATCAACTGTGTGGGTTTCTGGAAACCATATAAAAAGGAACTGCACTCAATAAAATTTGCTGTTGCCGCATGAACTGCAGAGTGTCATGTTGTGTCCATCTCAACTGTGAAACCTATGGTCTTTTTTTGTTAGCTGAATAACTGCTGAGAATTTATATGGCATTTTAATAACTTAGGTGTTATGATCTGAATGTACTTCTAGCTAATGCAGAACAGACATAACTTATTAGGTACCTGTCCATGATTGTTTTCAACAATGAGGTCAAATTGAACACTTTATTCTTAAACTAGTCTCATACATTACACCAATTCTTTGCGTTATTCATTTATAGGATGGTGTCATAATTTTAATTCTTTGTACCTGTTCAAGCTATATTTCAAATGTCAGATTTTAACTTTGATTGTGTCTCTTCAATTATTGAGTAATAATAACATGCTTAAATAAACTGCGTGACTATTCCATTTACAACAGCATCTGGAAGACAGTGCATTTAAAATGAAATTGTTTTTTGACAGTTTTGCATGGTCTTGGGTAACTGTTTTTTTAGACCTTCTCAATAATGCTTAATTATACCAGCTAAATATGTAATTTATAAAACTTCATTTAACGAAATGTCACAAATCATCTTTTCCAATTAAATGCAAGAATGAATCTCAAAAAGCCCAGGAGGAGGAATCTTTTACATGACCATGTAGTTTGATGCCATGGGTGGTTTCACAGAAGCATGTCATATACTCTAACATAAACAAGTCTGGTATGTTTTAGCACTGAAGTGTCCTAGTCATGCAGTCAAACAAGTAAATGGTTCTTTGTTGTAATGGACTCCTTGAAAAGAGGTTTTAATTTCTTTAGCCTTTAAACATCTTCTAACTTTTGTTGGATAAAGGCAGAAGCTTTTCTTTGAAATAGAGAATTCAATTCCGCTCCCTCCACGTATTATAATTGTTTGAATCAAGGACTCTGAGGCAAAGATAAGGGGGTAGGAATAACAGCTCTTTTACTAATATATCTAACCGTACAAGCAGAAACAACAGCAGTTGTTAAAATTACCAACAAAACAGAGCAGATAACTCAGTTCCAGTCCTTTCTTTAGCTGCAGGCACACTCTCTGCACTCGGTCCCGGTGATGTAACACGTGGCAGGGCTGGAGGGCGGGAGAAAGAGCAATGGCCGCGCTGGTCTCAGGTGGGAGCAGGCTGGAGAGCAGCTCCTCACTCACCATTTGGTTTCTGGTGGTCAGCTGTGTCCTCAGAGGTAGGAGGCTGAGCGGGGCAGATGCAGGGCAGTTAATTTCAGAGGGTCTGCCTCTTCTGCGTTCTGGCCCGCGCTGCAGACGGGGGTCCCTCCTCCGAGCTCACCAGACACGAGCAGCCCCTCCTGGAAGCTGCTCCCACCTACCCCTGTGTCTAGAGTTGTTATAAGATCCTGGGTGCAACCCCACAGGCCCCGTTAGCATGACAATGGGAAAAATTCTTTACACGGGGACAAAATCCCAACCCCCAACATTATGAAATAACACATTCAGATTGTTAGGATAGCTTCTGTGTGGTTTTAATGGTCACTGCCAGGAACAAGCAGAAATGTGTGTACTCATGTACAGAAATAAGTTTAAAGTTGACTCATCATAGAGGGCAAAATAGATACAGATAAGTTATTTATTTAAAAGTGTTAATTAAGAAAAATATTTCAGGGGCAATAAGACAAGGTTTAATTGAATATAAATAACAGATTTGCAGAAGATCAGCACAGGACATATACAATACCTAAGCTCATGCTGAGGTTTTAAATGGGTTTATGCAGTTTAGCAAGGTAGTTGAGAAACTTTGGTTTTTCCATTTGCATTGTATCTTACTGTTCTGCTGAAAATGCAGTGTCTGTTTTGGTAAGCATGCTATTCTTAACAATCACAAAGGCCACAATTAGCAGAGAGGCAACAAAATTTAAGTTGTTTTGAATCTTACAACACATTTTGTACCACAGGTATTATAGTTGTAAAGTCTATCCATGCACCTCATTGTTCCATTTTGGTTTCTTTTATTTTATTTTACTTTAGGAATTGGTTTTTGTTGGGTTTTGTTTCATTTTGTCCAATATACAATTTAACTAGGGAAATGGCTAAAAGACCTAGAAAAAGTAGGTTTGAATAATTAATCGAATTTTTTTAAGCCAACTTTATTTAGAAAATAAAAGAACTATATACAGGGCTCTATGAAAAATTAGTAATGCTGGTATTATGTGAAGATGATTCCATGAGATGCTTGTCTGATAAGCACATCCACACAGATTTAATATTGGGATTTGCCAAGACAGAAGTTGAATACAGATTGGTTGAAAGACAACTTGGTGAAAACATTCCTACAAAGGCTTTGCTGGTAAGTATGTAAGTGATCACACTGAGGTGATTACCTGGCAGAAGTTCTTTAGTTTTATCTACCATCTATTTCCTTGGTACTGCTCACGTGTTTAAAAGCAGCAAAAAAAAGTCACTGAAATGCTTCATTCTAATTCTCCCAATCTCCCAGGAGCTGGATAGTTGAGCTCTTCTTGTGGAACAATTCAAGTAACGTTCTGCATAACCAAGATTATTTCAATATTTAAAATACTTTCTGTGTGTTTATAAAATCAGTCACCTTTGAACCGCATGCACCTTGTCTGTCAACATGCAGATTAAAGTCAAAAGCACTTGAGCAGGTGCATTTTGCATTTTAAAGACCTTTTTGTGTAAATTGGTACAGGCCCAGTATTTTGCACAGTGACAAGCTATTAATTTGGTCATTATATTTCAAAGTATGAAAATATCTTTTTTTTTCTAAGAAGTTTGTCTTTCCTGGGAATAGCTGAAAGATATATTATGTGCAGCCAGTATTGGTTTGAAGTAGGAATGAATGAGTGCTATAGTTTCACCCCAGTTTTTACAGACACAGACTGAGACATTCAAGAAGTATTTTGCTTTTCCAATTCTTTTCCACAGTAAATGGGGACATTTTGATTTCAGCGCATTGTACAGTGTCCTATAAATTTCCTCTTTTCTCTTTTCTTTTCTTTTCTTTTCTCTTTTCTCTCTTTTCTTTTTTCTTTTTTCTTTTCTTTTTTTTTCTTTTCTTTTCTTTTCTCTTTTTCTTTTCTTTTCTTTTCTTTTCTTTTCTTTTCTTTTCTTTTTCTTTTCTTTTCTTTTCTTTTCTTTTTCTTTTCTTTTCTTTTCTTTTCTTTTCTTTTCTTTTTCTTTTCTTTTCTTTTCTTTTCTTTTCTTTTCTTTTCTTTTCTTTTCTTTTCTTTTCTTTTCTTTTCTTTTCTCTTTTTTTTCTTTTTTCTTTTCTTTTTTCTTTTTTCTTTTCTTTTCACCTGACTGCATTATACATAGCTGAAGTGTTATGAAGTAGCATTGCTTCTGTATCATACTTACCTTGACACTGACTTTGTTAATAGCTCAATGATTCATTGGCTAGTGACTGATTTACAAAACAACAGACAAGAAGGCCATTGTCACGGTGTGACTTGGGTTTTGCCAATTTTTATATATTTAATTTCTTTTAGAGATAGGATTTGGGAGTAGAGACAAGGCAGACTCAAAACTTAAAAAGGTACAAGAAGAAATTTATTAATAACACACAAAAAATTTTCAGAAGAAGATTCCTAGTTTATTCCCTCCTCCCTTCATTCCACATTCCTTAACAACATCATACAGAAAACACTTCAGTCAGTTATCCACCCAAATAATCATTTCAGTTCACTTAAGAGAGAAAAGTCCTTTTTTAGTTATGGCTTAGGGGGTGTCTTCACCTTCACAATCTACATCCGCCTAGGAAAATATTGCAGATTATGACTCTCTTCCCATTTTTCACAGTCCTTCCAGAGCTGTGCTACGGGTTATGTTACACACTTGGGGTACCACTTTTAAAGGCAGGCTGCTGAAAAACAAAATTCTCTTCATCTCCTTCTCTATCAAATGTCTCTGTTCATATTCCAGTCCCAGAAGAGAGAGAGAGCTCCATTTCCCCGAGGCAAAAAAGTCTTCTGCTCAAGCATCCAAACCTCCCCAAGTATATTTCACAGTTTAAAGGAATTTTAGCGAAGTCACAATCCCCTTATCCCACAAAAAAGGTTTTCAGTTACTTATCAGTTGCATCTTTTCATTCTCTTCCCACCAGGAACTTTATCTTCATTCCGCTGACCTCTGTAGTCTCCATGCTTCATTTCTGCTCATTCAGGGGAGCTCAAGAGATCGAGAATCTTATCCAGGCATAAATAAGTTAAAATTGTATCCAGATCATGAAGAAGCCACATGGGCAATTGGAGGCCTCTTGTCTCAGAACAGGGAGGGGAGGGGGGAAGGGAGAGCCTTTGGTGGGTCCCCAATCCCCCCCGGCTGCCTGGGGCCGCCTGGAGCCATGCGGTCGGAGGGGCCGGGGGCCGGGACCATGCGGCCGGGCCGGGCCTCCCACCAACCCAGGGCCGGGGTGTCGAGCTGGCCCCCCTGCAGAGCCGGGGCTGGGGTGCTGGGCCTGGCCAGGGACCCCTGCATCTCAGGAGGTCGGAAGCCAAAAGAGAAAAGTTAACTTATCCAATGTGATTTGTGAAAGTGAAACAACCTTGAATTGGTTTCCCGAGCTGTCCATCACCAAATCAGCTCTCCAATTGGTCCCCACAGCCCATAAGGGAAGCCCTCAGAGATGGTACAGCCCCTCCTATCCCCCGGCCTCGTGCGGCTTCCCTCAGGCAGCTCCTCCCCCTGGCACGTGAAACCAACACAGGCATCAAAGAAGTAGGCAGCCAAATACACCAAAGATATCAAGGGTATAAATTTAAATCAAGGGTATAAATTTACTCTGTAAATATTTTATGAGATTAATTATCCTGACTTCAAAATACTATAGTAAGGTATTTATGAATACTCTCCAGACAACCACTGCTTATTCTACAACTTCAACACATGCAGACGCTAAGTGCATTTTCTACCTGCCACACAGAAACACAGACTTTTCATTCACATGCTGATTAAAGGGCTAATATATGTTACAAACAATAGACTTGTAGACTGAGAATATACAGTTATATGTTATTGTCACTGCGGGGAGGTGGTGGCGTGCCATGACCTTCCACAGAAGCGTCTCAAAAGACATCCTGGTGGCACAGGCAACATCCTCAATCCCGGGCGAAAGTGATTTAGCTCTTTTAGAGATCGGCGACCAGCGAAGGAAGGGACAGGAGCCTCACATGGGGTTCCGAAGAGCAGGTTTATTGGTCTCCTCCTCGAAGGGGGCCAGGGACGAGAAACTCCGACAAAGGTCGAGGGAGAGGGGTTTATATAGGGGAGCTCAGGGGAGGGGTAGAGCACCAGACCAATTTACAGAGGGTACAGGGGAGGAACAAAGGGGGAAGAACCAATAGGATAAAATTCCTTTGCGTAAAGCAGGCAGGCATTATGGAAGTATTGTGGAGACTCAAGAAGGTTTTCCCAACTAGGGAAAGCAATCCCTGTTCTGTTCCCTGAGTCAACCCTGTGCTTTCCCTGTCTGTCAGCCTTTCGGTCACTCCCACCCTAATTCCCTATTAGCCCTTTACCCTAACCTCACCCTTGTGCCACCCCCATGCCCCCTGGTAATTTGGTTGGTCCCTGATGCTCTCCCCGCCCTGCTGAGCCCATGTACTAAACCTTGTTCCCCAAACGCTGGACAATGTTGAGCGGTGGCTGAAATAAACACCTTTGTAAAACCCTGCAAAGGCCTTTCCTGCTGATTTCACGTAAAGCAACATCTAAATGCAACAGAGTATGTTTTCATAATATCAAAAAAGTGGATGTCTAAGAGCCCTCTCTCCAAGGGAGAGCAGCTAATTTTGTTCTTACTGGCCCATCAGGTTCCACACGTACATCAAAAGGAGAGTAATCAGAAAGCAAGTGCTCCTAGCACTTGGAATTTTGGTTTGGGGGTGTGTCGGGTTTATATGGCCAGAAATATGTATTCTATCACCATCTGTTGAAGCCGAGTGGGATAGTGATCCTTATCTCCGTGGCACATATTATCTGCTAATGGGCCATCTTTAAAACCAGGTGGGGAAATCACCTTTATCTTTTCCACAACCCATCCTCCCTCCAGGAAGACATCATCCACTAATTAGCCATTAAGGCCCACTGTATGACTGATAAAATTACATCATCCCACTGGGAGATGCTCCAGTCGGGGGTGAGCCAAGCCTTTCCTACCTAGATAAAAACCTGAGATTTTGGACAGCAAGATACCATCTTTCCAGAGGAAAACCAGACCTTTGCACATCATCCCTGGACCTTCAGAGGAAAACTGCAGCCTTCTACAGGACCACTGTTTCAGCTGAACTGCATGTGCCACTGCAGGAGGACTGTAGCCACCATTAAATCAGACTGCTACCAATGCCCTGACTGATGGGGTGTCAGGTTGTATTCTGATTCTCAGTGTTTTTGGGATTGTTCTTTGTAATATTGTATTTCCATTTTAATTTTCCTAGTAAAGAACTGTTATTTCTAATTCCCATATCTTTGCCTGAAAGCCCCTTAATTTCAAAAGTGTAGTAATTTGGAGGGAGGAGGTTACATTCTCCATTTAAAAGAGAAGCTTCTGCCTTTCTTGGCAGATACCTGTCCTCTAAACCAGGATAGATTTTGGCACCCGAAGTGCGGCTCGAGGGCATTGAGAGATAAAAAGGATAACAGTTCTTGAATAACCTAATTTTTGTGAGCTGGGTATAGAAACCTCACTAGGTGGCATCATGTGCATCTAGCTTACCTTGGTTTGAGTGGCACATGGTCGTGCCTATATTTTTCCCACTTGCAGGCCCTTATCTGAACATGGGCCCTATAACTAAGGCTACTGTGTCTGTCATCCAGTTTGCTTTATGGATTAATAAGGTGAAGAATTAATGAATTTCTACTTCGTTTGGAAGGCGGGTACAGGATTCAGGGCTATCACACACTAACTCTATGATTTTGGGGTTACTTTAATAATGGCACCTACTGTGAGGAAATGACACCAGGGAAAACTTCCTCCCAAACCTTCACCCATTTTTTTGGGTCTATCCCACCAGTTTTTGAAGGGTTCAAATCTCCTCTGAATGCTAATGATATCATACACTGGCTGGTATTGCTGATATGCCTGTTCTATTTAGCATTCAGAGATAAGGGGATGTTGGCTTGGATAACAAACCTGATATCTACCCAAGGAAATGGCGATGGTCCCCCAGAGTCTGACCCTGCCCCACAGCCCACCTCATAAATAAACTACCCAGATTGGATGAGGATAATAGAGGAGAAGATGCACCAGATACTAAAGCAGTACATTTCCCTAGCTAGTGAGAAACCCTCCCCCTGCCCTAAAGAGGGAGAGTCTGATGGTGCTGCAGTGGAACCTGGAGATGTTACATCTGTCCAAGTTCCAGCTGAACAGCAGAGGCAGTCACAGCCAGCAGCAGTCATTCCTGTGGAAACTAGAAAATCTAAGACGAAAATAAAGCACCTAGATAATAAGGATCATCAAGGAGCGTCCTCACAACCAGCAAAGGAGCCAGAGGTGGAGATTGTCACCAAGTCCCTCTCATATGAAAGTTTCTGTAATCTGTGAAAAGACATTGTATTACGGGGCTGTGAGGCTTTTACAACTTGGTTACTTCAGGTCTGGGACCTTATGGGAACAGATGTACAACTGGATGGTACTGAGGCAAGGAACTTGGGACCCTTGACCCAGGACTCAGGGGTGGATCAGGTATTTGTAAGGGAGCCAGGCCCCCTTTCCCTCTGGGACCGGCTTTTAATGAGTGTGAGAGAGAGGTTTGTCCACAAAGAGAGAATGCAGAAGCACCACCATAGAATGTGCTGGAAGACCCTTGAGGAAGGGATCCAGCAGCTGAGAGAAGTGGCAGTATTAGAGGTACTCTTTGGAAAGGATGGACAGCATGACAGTGACCCTGTCAAGGTCAGGTGCACAGGGCAGATGCTGTGGAATCTGGCAAACCTGGGGCCATCTCAATATACCACTTTTATTGCAATGATTAATACTGATAACCACCAAGAGACAGTGGGTTCTGTTGCCAACAAGCTCAGAAATTTGGGGAGTGTGGTCAATGGCCCAATGCAGAATCATGTCTCTGCCGTGTTTAAGGAACTCAAAGAGGAGATTAAATAGGAGATGAGAGGGATGAGGGAGGAGATGAGGAAGATCAATGCAGCACCAGTATGAGTCATAGGCCCCAAATTTAGAGTGTAACACCCCCCAACTAGGGAGAGAGGGTACACCTCATGAGCTGACCTGTGGTTCTTCCTGCGTGATCATGGGGAAGACATGGGAAAATGGGATGAGAAACCCACTTCTGTCCTGGCAGCACGGGTGCGTCAGCTCAGGGAGGGAAGCACTCATCAAGGGAGTTCTACTAAAGTGAAGGTAACCTCAACCTCCCATAACCAAGGTGCAGGATATTACAGAAGGGAAGATAATCTGTCAGACTCACTTCAAGGTACCTCTAGTATGTATGCCCAGGAAAGAAATAATAACCAGGGCTAGAGGGACCCTGCCTCTAGCCAGGGAGAGGCATGGGATGACAGGATCTATTGAACAGTGTGGATCCCATGGCCTGGAACATCAGAGCCACAGAAGCACAGAGTGTTAGTTGATAGTGGTTCACAGTGTACCATAATAACATCAGCATATATGGGGAAAGAACCTGTTTCTATTGTTGGGGTGACAGGGGGATCACAGGAATTCACTTGCTGGAAGCTGAAATTAGCCTGACAGGGAAGGGGTGGCACAAACATCCAGTTGTAATTGGCCCAAAAGCTCCATGTATTCTACGCATTGACTTCCTCCGGAATGGCTACTACAAAGACCCAAAGGGGTTCAGGTGGGCTTTTGGAACAGCTGCTGTAGCGCAGAGATCATTAAGCAGTTGAACACCTTGCCTGGACTATCAGAAAACCCATCTGCAGTGGGACTCCTGAAAGTGACAGAGCAACAGGTGCCAATTGCCACCATGACAGTGCACTGTTGGCAGTACCTGACAAATCGAGATGCTGTGATCGCCATCCACAAGATGATGTGTGAGCTGGAGAGCCAAGGGGTGGTCAGCAAAACCCACTCACCCTTCAACAGCCCCATCTGGCCTGTGCCCAAATGTGATGGAGAATGGAGACTGACTGTGGACTATGGTGCCTTGAATGAAGTGACTCCACCGCTGAGCGCTGCCGTGCCGAACATGCTGGAGCTCCAGTATGAGCTGGAGTCCAAGGCAGCAAGGTGGTGTGCCACCATGGACATTGCCAATGCGTTTTTCTCCATTCCTTTGGCTGCAGAGTGCAGGCCTCAGTTTGCTTTCACCTGGAGGGGCGTGCAGTACACCTGGAACCGACTGCCCCAGGGGTGGAAACACAGCCCCACCATCTGCCACGGACTGATCCAGGCTGCACTGGAAAAAGGCTGAGGCTCCAGAACATTTGCAGTACATCGATGACATCATTGTGTGGGGGAACACGGCAGTGGAGGTATTTGAGAAGGGAGAGAAGATCATCCAGATTTTGCTGGGAGCCAGTTTCGCCATTAAAAAGAGCAAAGTCAAAGGACCTGCCCAGGAGATCCAGTTCCTGGGAGTGAAGTGGCAAGATGGACGGCGCCAGGTCCCCACTGAGGTCATTAATAAGATCACTGCAAAGTCTCCACCAACAAGCATGAAGGAAACACAAGCTTTCCTAGGTGCCATATGCTTTTGGAGAATGCACATCCCTGAGTACAGCCAGATTGTGAGCCCTCTTTACCTGGTTACCCGCAAGAAGAACGATTTCCACTGGGGCCCTGAACAGCAGCAAGCCTTTGCCCAGATCAAACAGGAGATTGCTCATGCAGTAGCCCTTGGCCCAGTTAGGACGGGGCCAAATGTGAAGAATATGCTCTACTCTGCAGCTGGGAACCACGGTCTGTCCTGGAGTCTGTGGCAGAAGGTGCCTGGAGAGACCCGCGGCCGACCCCTGGGATTCTGGAGCAGGAGTTACAAAGGGTCTGAAGCCAATTACACTCCCACAGAGAAGGAAATCTTGGCTGCCTATGAAGGAGTTCAAGCTGCCTCAGAGGTGATTGGCATGGAAGCACAGCTTCTCCTGGCACTCGTACTGACAGTGCTGGGTTAGATGTTTAACTGAAAGGTTCCCTCTACCCACCACGCAACCGATGCCACACAGAGCAAGTGGATTGCCCTCATCATGCAGTGCACCCTTACTGGCAACCTGAATTGCCCTGGGATTTTGGAGATAATTACAAACTGTTCAAAAAGTGAAGATTTTGGTCTCGCCGATGAAGAGGATCAAGTGACCTGGGCCGAAGAAGCCCCACCACAGAACCAACTGCCAGCAGATGACTGATAAGCTGCAGTTACAAAGAGACCATAGTTATTTATAGAGTCTCTATACCCTGTTCTCTGATCCATGATATGTTAATATGCAGTAAGCCTTCTCATTGCCTGGGGTTAAGTAGGTACTTGGGCTTCAAGGTGAGAGCTAAGTGTGATATCTTACACTGTCTATAAGGTACAAGTCTGGGACCCTGCAAGAACTGCACAGTCTGTGCTGACTTCTGACAGTGCAGGGATCTCCCACACAGTGATGCATTGTCTCACATAGAATTGCCTCTTCCTGTGTTTATTTCAGGGTCCCCTAATCCCTAGCTTGCAGAGATGTGGCAGATCATCCACACCCCAGGAGCCCTGGTCTCCTGTGCTTTTAGCTCTGTCTGAGGTGTGGCAAGTAGTTTTCTGACCTCATCTCTTTCCAACCAAATATTCAAGACTGAGCAGAACCTGAGAACTTGTTTTACTTATATGAAGCTAAGCCCAGAATAAATACTCACAGTGAAATGAGTGTGTTCATGTCAGAATTGAAGGATACTCAAATATATGTAAGTTTTTGTTGTTTTTCTTGAATAGGTGTCTCTATAATAAGGTTTTGCAATATTTCATTCTTTCACAGCAGCAATATTTCATTCTTTCACCACCACCAAGAACTGTGATAACAAAATTCACTTTTGCATATTTTATATAGCTTCATAATATCTTCATCTTTTCTTGCTTAGTATCTTCCTAAGTGACCTCAAAGTTGGGATGAAGTGTAACCTTATAAAGTTTGCCAATAATACCAAACTGAGTAGTGAAGTGGACACTTTGGCAGGGAGCCACCCTGCAAGAAGAACTGGATAGGCTGAATGAGCAGGGTAACCAGACAAGTGTGAGGTATTGCACCTGGAAAAATATAACCCAGGAGTGCAGAACAGGCTGGGATCCACCTGGCTGTGGAAGGGACCTGGGTGGGCAACAAGCTCATATGAGTGAACTCTATGATCATGCAGGAAAGGAAACCAATGGGATGCTGGGCATCAACAAAAGCATGACCACCAGAGATAAATAGGCATCTTTCTAATCAAGCCACAGGTGGAATACTGTGCTCAGTTCTAGTCCTCACTATACAAAAAGATGTGGACAGGCTGGAAAAGGTCCAAAGAAAGGCCACAGACATGATCAAAGGGCCAGGCTGAGAAGAGAGCTGGGTTGAGCTGAGGTAGCTCAAGAGGCTGAGAGAACCTCTGGTTTGCTTACGTTTGAGTAAAAAAGGCTTAGGGGAGACTATATTTCAGCATTTAAAAGATGACTCCAATGAAAGAGGAAACTCCATTTTTATGAGGAATCACATGGGCATAATAAGTGCAAGTCACTCTTAGGGAAATTTCAATTAGACATAAGAGAAATATTTTTCACAATTAGAAGTCAGACATTGTATATCCCCTGAGAAGTGGTTGATTACTGCAACATTATAAAATTTTAAGATAGAATATTAAGAGGAGTGCTGGACTAGATCATCCTTGATGTTCCCTTCCAACCTAGTATTCTATGCTTCTATGATTGATATCACCAGGAATGTTTCAGCTTCCTTCTCTTAACATTCAGATGTGGAAAAGCAAAGGCAGGTGCTTATCTTCTAGAAATTCTGTGTCCTCTGTACACACAGTTGCAAAACTATGAAGACAATTCCATGATAACTAGACATATAGAAATAGTTTTTTCTGCTTTGAACTTACAGGAGCTTTTTTTTTTGTTTTTCCTGTAAAGGAATAGCAAGATTTCAGAGAACGAAAAGGATTCATAGTATTACGTAGAAGTCTTTATTACTGAATTTAACAAGCCTCAGAATTTCATAAGAGGTGTTTCCTCCCATTTATGCTAGCAGCAGGTACTACAAAAAGTACATCTGTAAGTTCTCAGTAGTGAAGATACCTCTTTACTGTGTAGGCTTTCTTTTTCCTTCTCTGGAATACAGACATGAATCTCAGATACTGATTTTGGATAAAAATCTTTCATATGTATTTTTTTAGCAGCAGTATCTTGGCAGATAACTCTCAGTCTTGGTGGCAGTGCCAGACTTTTCCCTCAGTGTGACTAGAATTAGTGGTCTGAATTGTCCTCTTAACCAATATTGCTCAATAATGAATAATTTTCTTTCGGTTACCATGTTTCCCTTTGAGCATCAATTTTCACAGACTGATCTGCAGTATGGAAAAGGCCAGAAATTGCTAGATTTTTATGACCAGTTGACCTCATATAAAACTGTTGAATTCCTATCACTTTATTAGCCTTATGTTTCTGAGTTTTCTTTTCTGTCCCATTCTTTCCAAATATCGTATGAAAAAAAAATCCTTTTTGCCCCTCAAATTATTTTAATGTTTTCTCTCAAATTTTGTTCAAATAAATCAGTTCACAAAAAAACAAGAAAAGCATTTGGTAGGGATCTTGCCTGAAAAAAATGCTGTGAAATATTTCCATATATTGTAAAACTGCAGTCTGATTTTTTGCCCATCCTACCTCAGCAGATATTTTCATTTTGCATTGGATTTCATGTTATTTAAATCACTTTACACCTACTTGTTAATGCATGAGATACCACTTACTGCTCCATGTTAATCAAGGAAGAATTTTTGGGCCTTCTTTTCCTCCGAGTATAAATACATAATTAATCTTGGAAAGCAAGGAAACTTTGACCTTACTAACCTTTGAAAGTGAGAACAGTTAGAAATCCCTCACAGGCCTGGGATCAAAGTGAGTTTTTAGCAATAATTCCATCATAGGATCAGGTAAGTTGAAATAACCTGTTAGTATCCCTTGCCACTGCTTTGCAACTAGAAGGGAAAAAAAGGCAAAATTGCAGTTTACTGGAAAGCTCTGCAAAGAAAAACACAAAATTCATTTCTAAAAACTTGGATTTGGTGGCAAGTATTTATTTGTAGAGACATTAAGGAATGAATAATGATTCAAATACAGATTGACTCCTGTTTAATAGAGGAAATGTTTATTAAATAAGAAGTTGCCAGATTTGTCTGTTAAGTACTGTGTCATATTCACTTGGGAAAGCTGTTAGCAATAGTTGGTGGAAGAGGCAGGAAGAGAATATGTGTGCCTGTGTGTGTGCATATATGTGAGTGAAAGATTAAGAAAATGGCAAGCCAGTTATGTCTAATAAGTAACAGAAATGTGAAACTGACAACTGTTTGCATGGTTACATTCTCAGAATCCCCAAATCCCACATTTTCCACAGGAAAAAGAAAATCACCATCTTCAATGGAACCTGGGGTCCAGTCGTTTTTTTAGATTAATGTATCCAGAGAATGTAAAACTCATCATGTATTCACCAGAAAGCACTAAGCCACTTTGCAAAAAGTGGGGGTTTCCTCTTACATCTTTACTGTTTTTGTAAAAGAGAAGTGAGCCATCGGTGTAAATGATAAAGACATGACTTAGGTGTTTCACTCTGGATGGAAATTTGATGCCCAAACAATCTCACAATATTTTAATTCAGGAGGAGAGAAATGGGAAGATCCCTTGCATGTGTTTAAGTGTTGTAAAACAAATGTCAAATAAATATCAAATGGTTCATCCTGTAATTTTGTAATCAACAATTAGATTGAATGCAGGTTGTTTAAAATACCTTAAATAAACTGTGCATTTCTACATGCACCTCCACTGCTCCACATACCTCTTGAGAAAATATTCTTTCTGAAAACACATCTCTTTCTCCTGTTCTTCTGCAAGCTAAAGAAATTTCCATGCCTGATTCAAAAAAAAAGAAATAAAAAAATTAGATAACTTTTTCTTTAACTGCAGCAATATTACCTGAACAATAACTCTTTAGTCCAGAAAGAATCCAACCATCTAACATATTAATTGCCATCCATTTTTTCTATGGCATTGCATCTCTGAAGCATTGTAGAGAAAGTAAATTACTTTGCCTGTGATGATGTGCTGAATTTTTTTATGATAATTGGAGGTTGTGGGAAATGACATACCACTACATTGGGCAATGCTTCAGGAATGACATATCTCAAGTTACTACTTAAAGCATATCCCATATGGGAAATGTATATTTGGTGGTTGAAAAGCACTTTGGTTAACACACTTGAGGAAGTTGTTGGCTAATGATTACTATGCTGAGGACTAAATAGACAAAATATCACAGATAAATCACATAAAATTGCATGAAGCAAATGACAGTTTTCTTTCTGTAGCACCACACATCAGAACTTGAATGTTTATAACTTCTTCAAGCCAGACTCTCAGAGATGCAAAATGGAAACATGTTCTCTTAAGCCTACGTGAATCATGCATTCAAGAATATCCCATTTGGATTTTCACACAAATATAAGGCCTTTATCTGTTCTGGGGTACTCAAGAACAGCTCTTTCCATGATTGAAGTCTGAGTGTTCAGAGTTGAAGGTCCTATATCATCTATTCCAATTACAACTCTTTTGAAATACCAGTTCAAATCCTATTTTCTCAGCAATTTTTACTCCCTAAGTACAAGCCCTCTGAAATCTGTTACTGAAAACCATGCTCCTTAGATCTTCCTAAAGCATTTTATACATAGGCAAAACTTCTTCAGTAACATCAAAAATTGAATAAAACCACATAATGGTGATGTAGATGTCGAGATTATCAACCCAATATTTGTAAACTCTCACATGAAAATTGAAGCTGGACATTCACAAATACCAAAGTTTTCATTTATAACAACTACTCTAGAAAATGTTGATCCTGAAATATCATGACAACAGAAACAACATGCAGTGAACCTCTTCAGTACATAGAAACAAGAAATAATTCCTTAAAAATAAATAACATATTGGGAGATTTTGTTTTAGTTATTACTATAGTCCAGTAGGAAAATGCATTTTTTACTTTTAATTGGATGTTGGCATAAAGGTGGACGGGGATGCTCTGAACTGCAACCAATCATCTTACCTGCAAGGCTCATGCAGGGTGCGTGAACAAGATAGAGGCACCAATCAAAAAATGCATGATCACATGAACAGTAGTTTTAGAATGCATTAGTAGGGTTAAAAGTAAACAACAAATTGGCTTCTGCATAATCATATTGATTTGCTGTCCAGAAGTCTTTTGTTCCCGCAAATATTGAAGGCAAACCCAGAAGATTTTCTGATCAACAGCTAAGAAGAATGAGTCAGGGAGGAAAATAACAACCATAGCAGTAAAATCCCTGGAAAAATGAACAAGAAAGATAACTTATTAATAGAAATGACACGTGACAAAAAATCTGGGGAATAGGGAATACAAACCTCCATGGCGTTCTGCAAAATATAATGAAAAGGAAGATGTTTTGTAGGATAGCCCAGTAAAGTGTCTACTCTATCTAGAGCAGTTAGAGCAGTTCTATTACAGCAGAGGTCCTCTGCCTAAAGGTTACCACGGTAGCTCTTGGCTAAGCAGAGGGAGCAGGAGAATTATCAAGAGGTTCGACAGTGTCATAATAATACATTGCAATCCAGGGTTCAGGTTTCTCCATATTCCTGTAGTTTCTTTTCCTTGCAATCCCCCATGGTGGCCTTCACGGTAAGACACCAGCAGGAGTTGGTGGCCAGTCTGTTTTGGAATGCCTGTCATGTCAGCAAGCATTTCTTAGTTGTCTTTTTCCATTGTCTCAGTGGCATCAGAAACAATCCCTTGTCATTCAAGAATATGGGGAGAGAATGCATGTCTTCACTACTGGCTGGGTACTCACAATAATTGATTGATGTGGTTGCCAAATCAGTCTTCCCAAAGAGCAAGCACGTATCAAAATCCCTTTAAGAATATACAGCTTTTCTTTCTTTTTCTGGCTTTTGCCCCAGAGAGAAAGGCAGTGTACCTGGGACTGCAGCTCCTTTGGGAATTTATCCATATATCAGGGCTTAGAAGATCAGCAGGAAACAGGTAAGTAATATGGTTAGGAATTACATAGCAAAAAGTTGGTTGGTTATTGAAACTCTTATAAATTAACTATCAAATATAGTATAATTTGAAAAAAAGGTAAGGGAGATAAACTGTTAAAACTTAGCAAGAGAATGGCAGATGGAAAAATACTAAATATAAAAATCTATCCCCAAACTCATACTTTGCATTTATGTAAATAAGATTTAGGCACAGAGAATAAAAGAAAGGACAGTCACATCCAGCTAAGAATATGACCTTCTACGTCTGTTTGACTTTTTGGACTGAAATGCTTCTTACTGACTGCTGATGTTAGAACTTTTGAAGTCTGGCAAGTTTACAGATTCATGGACAGGTTCCACCCTTCCTCAGGAACTATGATTTGCTACCAAAATGCTTGACAGAGAGAACAGAGACAGGTAAAGACCCCCAGTGTGCTTGCCAGTGGCTTCAACCCTTATTGCCCCATGGGGAAAGTGAGACAAGGCATCCTTGTGATCCAGCTCAGACTGGAATAGCCTTTTTTTATACTAGTGTCATGACTCTGACTAGAACTACAGGAAACAGAATCTAGAAATATATTTATTACTGTAGAGGAAGAAAAGACACAATAAGACAGGCTCTGGGAATACCTGTAGAATGCCATGGCAGACTCAGGCAGCTTGCCTGAGGAGTGGGCAGAGTGTGATCACCCCGATATAAGGACACTAAAGTGTGTTGCTAATGTTGGAATTTGTGATAGGCTGTTTAGTGAAAAATACCATATATGGAAGTACTGTGTCTTGAAGAGGGGTGTAACCCAGCTTGTTTCTGGCAATAAAGGTTTCAGTATCCCCACTGGTCTGAGTCCCTGTATCAGTTGTTCACAAATTACATTTAGGAACAGAATGTGGATTGAAACAACAACAAAGTCCTTGTGTGACTGTCTATTACCCTGACTAAAGATAGACAGACTCCTTGGAATGTGCCTATGCTTGTGAGAATTTTACTAAAGAGTCTCATGCTGACACTTAGAGAGTGAGAAATCAACAAGGATCAGCACATGCCAAAATTAATGGCATTTCAATTCCCTTAATGGAAAGTGCAGCTTTCTCTGAGAGTGTCTCCTGATGCTGTCAGGAAAAAACAAACATCCTTTTTCTTTCACGGAGTTCAGTAAGTGAAGGAATTACACTTTCTCTTTTCTACAAAGGACATGTGAAACTTAATTGTGGTAGAATGATGTGTGTCAACACAAAAATAAAAAGTTAGGAAATACAACTGGCTGATGTCAAAATGAGATGTAATGTACAAAAATTGACAGTCTCAGGGTTCAAATTGTGGAGGCTCCATAGGGAAATATCTAGAGAGGAAGAAACTACAGAGAATTATACAGCATCTTAAAAAAAGAAGTCTTCTCAGTGTCACTACATATATCCCACCTATTGGTTTTACTTGCTTTTGAAAATTTTTATTTGCCTTTTATGTCAAACTCTTTCTAAAATGAGGAAGTGAAAGTGTGCAAAACTTACTTCATGTAAACCCACAAATGATAAAAAACTTACCCTTTGCTTTTAATAAAATACATCAGTATCTAAGAACAGTAAAACAAGAAACTGTGTTAATTTAAGCATTCATAATTTGGAAGCCTTCATATATTTCTCATCAAGCAACCGATATAGAGGTTGGCAACAGACCTAAAACACAATTTTAAGAGAAGCCTTCAGGTTAACAGTACTTCAGAGCATTTAGGGATAAATTGTGATTCTGTAATTACAAGTAGAAATGCTTAGACATGGGCTGAACCTCTAGGAAATCACCAACAAATAAGGAAATTCTGGATTGCTTCCTCAAACGGTATAAATCAGGATGCAGCAAGCACTGTTCATTTAGCCCATGAATATAAAGAATATATTTATTTTAGCTTGCAACTCTTCCTTTATTTTTTGAAAGATAAAAACCACGGAACACACAAAAAGGAAAATACATCAGTAGAAACATAACCACCTTAATATCATGTTGTAAAAATATCATATTGTAGTTACACTTCTCACTAAAATGTAATCAGCTTGGCATTTATCCACCATTGTTTTAACTGCTCTATTTTTTAGAGCAGACTCGTTTAAGCCTTGTGCAGAAATTGACATCCTTTTGTTAACACTAATTATTATTTCTGTTTTTTTCCCCCAGGATCTGCTATTTACAAGGGTTTTCCTCAGGAACATATAGAATAACAGGGTTGAAAGGGTGCTCCAGTTCACCTAATTGCAGACTTGCCATCATAGTCTGGGACGCCTTCCAGTACCCCAGGCTGAGTCTCACCAGAGTGAAGTAGAGGGGCAGAATTCCCTACATGGCCACACTGCTCATCTCTCCCAAAAGGTGCATAACTTTGACCTGCATTTGGCAGTAGTTGTTTTCAGACATATGTAAGAATCTAAGTGCAGATATACAGAGAAAGATTTTAGGGACTTGTGTCGATGAGACATTAGTGGCAGAATAAAGGTTCACATATTCAGAGCAACATTTGAAACGCTGCTGACCACCTAAACTGAAATTATGTTTCTGAGTTCAGTCTTCAGAACCTAAGTATTACTTCTGGTTCTGAAAAAAATTCAAGCTGGGGAGAAGATGACCTATCTGTTTCTTTATTTCATATTATTTGAAACCAACGAGTTATGAAAAGATTGTAAGGCATCTTACAATGCTGCCTTCTATTTCATACATTTTATTGAAAAAGCAAAATGACATTTGATTTCTGTTCCTCTAAAACAAATAAGTCACATGTATCAGTCTTCCTGAACCTTACAGAGAGTAATTACAGATGTGAGGATATTACATAAAAACTTTTGATAAATTGCTCTTTCTTCCCATTTGTTCTCAAGTGAGCATTCCTTATGAGTCCTTTACTGTGTTTAAATCTAGAAAGAGGCTAGAAACTTCCATCTGAATTATGCTATATTTAGTGCTGAAAGTACTGCCATTGTCTAAAGACTAATAAGGTTCCCCGAGTACAGAATTCATTAAACACATTTTTTTACATTCTCTTAATCTCAAACACTGCCTTTTCTCCTTGCATACAGTTCTTTGTTTTTTATAACAGCAGTCACAAAAAAATCAGTGGAAATTACTTGTACAACAATTTTACATATCCACACTAAGCCCTTTCGATTTGATAAATAACAAACCTGTTCTTGAATACCCTAAACTCCTTCTTCTCCCTGTCTAGCTATAAAGGTTTAGCTGAAATCTTTACCTGCCTTAGCAACTTTCTTTATTTCAGAACCCATCTGCACCTGTTGCCGTTTGATGCCATATTTGCTACTGCTTGCATATTTCCCTTTAATTATATTAAATTGAAATTAATTATAAAATAATCTTTTAAATTCCTGGTTCAATTGACAGCTGGCCTGAGATGGCTTATTGATTTAATATTGAGTGGAGCTGGAATTCAACACACCTTGTATGTGTTCTCAGCAGGCACTTTTCCTTTATTTTGCTCTCTTAAGAATCCAGGAAAGGGAATTAGGATTTTAGAATTGAATCTATTTTTGGAGAAGACAATATGATCTGAAGAAGTCAGTATGATCTGATGGAGTGATTAAGCAGCTAAGATACAAAAAATAGTTCAAACAGCTGGGGAAATTCTTCCCAGGAATGCACATGGCTGATACAATTTTTTTCTTTTATGCAGAAGTTGATCTCATGAAGCTGGTCTAACTAGTAAGGCTAAGACTAAGATTGAAATGTATAATAATGTAGTATTTACGTATTTAAAACATTAAATAAAGACAAGGGGAAAAATATATAACTAACCAAATTGATGACCTCTGTATCTTAGTTAATGGAGTTATAAGGTGATTTAGCAAATTATATTATGGTTTAATGGATTTGAAATGAAACAGTAATGTGTAAGATGTATGTTCTCCAGAACAGAGTCTTTCCATATTAAACTGGAGTCTTTGAACTGCAAATGCCTAAATAAGTGAAAAAATAAAAATTAAAAATAGATTGATTGGAAAATAAGAAGAGAAAGTTAACAAATACCTTTTAAAAGTTTATTAAAAATTTTATGTCTGCATTCTTTGTTCTTGCAAAGAACAGTGAGAAGAGCACCTGTTAGCCTCCACAAAGCAATGATAATAAAATTTCTTGATTACAGAAATACAGATAAGCTGATACAGCTGGCTACACTGAATAAGTCTGATTTATAATTCAGATAAGTATTGCTACTCCTTGATTGCAGTATGAAGATACAAACGAAGCAGAATCCATAGAAACTGAGAGGAAGCTTTGGGATTATAAAATTGAGTGCTTGTTTTACGCTGCTAGGCTTGAACTTGATGTGCATGAAATCAGACTATTTTATAGTACAGAAAGATTATAACTCTTGATTTACACAAGAGAGGAATAGACAAGATGATTGCAAATAAAGTAGGATTGATATTCTGAATGTGAATATAGCTGTTCACAAGTTCTTTCAAGAGCAAAGAACCCATAAGGTCTATTCTCATGGTTACTTCTGTTTAAATGACAGTTTAGTGGATAATAGCCATGAAGAACACAACAGTCTCTTACCTTCTCTCAGCTGATTTAATATTAGATATTTTCAATACTGTGGTTCTTCTTTCTCAAATTCTTCTCCCTTTTTGGACCTGTGGCACAGATATGTGGTACATACTTGCTATATATTTCAGTAGGCTCTTGGACTCCTACAGAGTATATGCATACACACATACACCTACACATGCACACAGACAGAGAAGAGACACTCCATCTCTTTCATGAGAGAATTTAGGCACATCCATCTCTTCAGAGTTTCCTGACAGAAATATTAAGGATTTTGGTGGTTACTGTGCTGGTTTCTGTGAACACATTTATGAATATCTGTATCTCCCAAATTTATATGGAGGATTTAGTTACTTGAACTCAACTCAGAGCAAGAAATGTATCTTGGAGGCATGACAGTAAAAAGTTTCACAACATTTAATCCTTTCCCTGCATTTGATTCACAAAGTCTTAAAGCTGTTTTAGGAGTCACTCAGCCCAGCCTCTTTTATGCTCACAGGGCATAATCACTGGGTAGTGGTATCATTTTTGGGTATAGGTATATCCATTTCCAACTATATTTAAGTTTTCTTAAACTTAAATAAGAATAATGTAATTTGAATAAAATATCTTTGACCTACAATTAACTTTGGAGTAAATATTCTATAAATATTCTGTATTGCTCTTTCTCCTGAGGAATCTCTTAATAGGGAATTAAAGGAAAGAGCATCTTTTTCTGTGGTAGCTATGGCAGCTCTCATATGGGGAAAACAGCTGGAAATGTGATCACAGAGATGTCTCTGATCAATTTATTTTGAGCTTTGTCCTGGCATGGAACTAAGTACCACAACTGCATTTCCAAGTTTTATACCTTATCATATCTTAAATCTCTCCAGGATACAGGTAATATAATGGTCATTAATAATCCCTTCTTCTCTTTTCTGTGTTCACAGGCAAATTATTGAAAGTCACCTTAATTTCCTTACAAAAATAGAACAGAGTAATTGTATACAAAGAATTTTAAAATGAGAAGTCCATTCTGTGGAGGCTGATAAATGAAATTGTTGTACCTCTTGGGCTGGCATAAAATTTTCAAGCATTATGAACAATTGCCTGTGGGAATGCTTGTGTTAAAGGAAAAATAAGAAAATAAGGGAACAGACAGTCAAGCAAGTGAAAGCTAGTGAAGCTGCCTGCCATTCACAATTTCCCTTGCATTACTATCATTTTATGAAGAACTCCCAATTTCAAACAGATAAACAGATTGAAAAGATCAAATAGCTGGACAACACTTGGAAAAGCATGTAGCAGCTTGTATCCTTCAATGGTCCTGCAGAAGGCCATGGAGAAAAAAGGGATCACTTTATTTACAATTAATTAAACATTTAGATGTACCAACTGGACTAAAAAATGTGTCTAGACTTAATAATTGCAGTCAGGATAGAACAACCTAAAAGATTAACAAAGCTGGGTTCTTGCATGTATGGGAAAGCAATGCTAAAGCCCTAAGAATACCTTGGAAAACACAATCCTCCAAAATAAATATTCCAGATTGGCAAGTGTAATATATCTCAGTCTCACAGATCACTCACTGAGTCATCTCTTCATCATCTCTGAGCTATTTATTATACTGATTCTAAAACACGTATGATATGCTACAGTCAGTGTTTGTTCATACCAGTTAATGCTTTATGCATTGCCTCCTACTGAGGCAGAAAACTAAATCTGATGACTCAGGTATTGTACATTCACACAGTCATTTTTCAGTAGACAACATACTAGTGCTTTTATGGTCAAAGTACAAATACCATACAAGGTTATTGACAGACTATTGAGATACAAGCTTTAGCGATAATTTTCATGAAATGGAAGAAAAAGTTAAACATACATTATCATGATCTGGTCCTAAAAGATACTGATAAAATGCATTAGACACGCATCAGCTACTTTAATTACCAGTTTTAAAACTTCACTACTTCTTCTATACTTTGTGCCTAATGAGCTTTTATAACAATTTTGCATTATCTACAAATTAAATTTTTCGGGGTTTTTGGTTTTTTTTGTTTTTTTTTTTTTTTTAAATAAGAACTTACAAAGTAACTAAAGTATTTTGTTTCCAATATGCAATTGTTTAAAAAAAATTCTTACCAGAGTATTGTTCATCAGAATAGCTGGTAAATAGGAAGAGCTTCTACCACAAGACTACTATTTCTCACTCCGTTATCTTTAGCTCTTGAATGCAAATAAGAATAGTTTGATAATCTGAATTCCTGAGGAATTCAGAGAGCTTATGAGCATGAGAAGAGTTTGGGATACTGCAATATTAATATATTCCTAATATTCATCTGAGATGACATGAATGCTTCTGTGCTTGGTAAAATTTTTCACAGTGTTTTTTCTTCATTAAGTTTTTCTAATACCTACTCAGCAACAAAGGTGGAGTTTTGCAGCATAGATTTTTCTCAGAGATATTCTGCCCTTTAAATGGGTAGACATGATCCAAAGAATCTTGAAACACTAAAATGTCATGGAATGCAAATGGAACATATGTATTTTAAGGCAGACCTATGTCTCAGAGTTAGTTAATGAGAAAATGCTAGTTTCTGATGGTACTGCTATTGTATTTCATGATAAAACACAGAAAATTTGTAAACTCACAGTAAAATAAAAGAATATGCTCAATTGGAAGGGACTAACAAGGATCATTGAGTCTAGTTCCTGGCCCTGCACATCACCATCCCCAAGAGTCACACCATGGGCCTGAGAGCATTGTTCAAACATTTCTTGAATTTGTCAGACTCGGTGCTGTGAGTACTTCCCTGGGGAGCCTGTTCCAGTTCCCAACCACTCTCTGGGTGAAAAACTTTTTCCTCATGTCCAACCTAAATCTCCCATGTCACTGGGCACCACAGAGCAGAGATCAGTGTCTGCCCCTTCTCTTCCCCTCACAATGAAGTTGTAGGCTACTATGAGGTCTCCCTTCCGTCTCCTCTTTTCCTGGAGGAAATTCTTGGAGGCTGGATAGACCAAGTGACCTCAGCCACTCCTCATAGATGGCTTCCCCTCCAGACCCTTCACCATCCTCATGGCCCTCCTTTGGGCACTCTCTGATAGCTGAATGATTTTGTTATATTGTGGTGCCCAAAACTGGTCCCACCACTCAAAGTGTGGCTGCCCTTCTGCAGAGCAGAGTAGGGACAATCCCCTACCTTGCCTGGCTGGCAATGCAATCTATGCCTGATGCCCCCCAGTGTGGAAGCTAAGATTTAATTAGCATATGCAGTTTGATGACCAAGATGCCTTGGCAAGAGCAAACAGAGCTTTGAAGATTGCACGAAGATTGGATCAAGACTGGCAACTGGAAAGAAGATTGAACTGAGTAGAAATGTAAAGTCTGTCTGTGTGATGTTTGACGCAATGAAGGTAGTAAAAGATTATGAGCCCTTCTGAAAATGGTGTATAAGCAATGTAGCTCAGAGTAAAATTTGGATTCTGATCACAAATCAGTAGTCCAAGTCTCTCAGTCATCAATACCCCAGGACATGGTTGTCCCTCCTGGCTGCCAGGGCACTGCTGACTCATATTCAATCTGACATCAACCAGGATCCCTACATCCCTTTCCATACCTCTGCTCTCCAACATCTCATTCCCCTGTCTGTCCAGGGTTGCTCCACTTTAAGTGCAGAGTCTGGCACTTGTTTTCATCAAACTTAATACAGTTTGTGGTTGTCCAGCTCTCAATTTTGTTGACGCAGCTCTGCAGGACCTCTTTGCTCTCAAGGTATCATTGAAAAACTTACCTAGTGTGCCTTCAAGTCTTATATCCAAGCCATTTTAAGAAGGTGTTGAAGAGCACTGCCTTTGGAATGGAGTCCTGTGGAATCCCACTAGTTACAGGTCACCAGTCTGATGCCACCCCATTCACTGTCACCCTTTGTGCCTGACCCGTGAGCCAGTAGCTCATCCACGAGACAATGTGTTTATCATCAATTGGACAATTTGTCCAGGACACTGTGAGGGACAATATCAAAGACTTTACTGAAATTCAGAAAGATGATTACATCAACCACTTGCCCTTGATCAAGGAGACTGGGAACCTTGTCATGAAAGAAAATCAAATTTGTACAACAGGACTTTCCCCTTGTGAACCTGCGCCGGCTTGGACTGATGAATATGAAATATCACCTCTTTCAAAGCTGTTAAGATTTATGCAGTGTCAATGAGATCAAGGGTAAGATTTTATTGAATTCCCAAATAACTTCCTTGCCAAAATAATTTTCTGGTAATTCTCATTTTATTATTTTATATTTTCTTGAAGCCTCTGGCAAAATCTAGACCAATGTCACTTCTTATATATCATAAGTACAGTCACAATGTAGACCATATGTAGACCTAAATATTAAAAGTAATTAAAATAAAATAAGCGTCTACCAGGTTCTACTAGAAGGCGTACAGTGTCTTTACCACTTAGTATTACTGCTTAGCCACTCAAATTTTGATGCTAGAAGTGACTTAGATGCTAACAACTCTACTTTGTTCATTCCTAAAGGTAGCAAGCATCTAAGATCTTTCCTCCATCTAAAATTGTTGAAGTATCACAGGCCACATGTTCTTTCCATTCTGATATGCAATAAAATTTCCACTCCATTGGATATACTGTCTGATAATTAATATATTTTGGTTTCACTGCATAGCAAGGGAGCATTGGCATTTCAATACAAAACACATATACATGAGAAGGACTTGCTTATCCTCTGCCTGCTAATGCAGAGGAGACTTGCCCAAGAAATATCAGACTTTAATAGCTGGCCAGATACGAGTCAGATTCCTCTACTTCCTAGTGATCCATATGGAAGTTACAATCCAAAAATCACATTTGGAGTTGGTTATAGATTACCCTATGGGCCTATGAACACACTTTGAAGAGCAAAAATTGTTATGAATCCTATGATAAAGGCAGACAGGTAACTTAGGTCCCTCCTTCCACAACTCTTTTTTTCTACATTAGGAAGCTTTTGCATAAACACCAGAAATAATCAGAATTAAACTAGGAGGCAAATGTCAGGCTTTCTTTAGGATAGCTTCACAACACTGGTAGAAATGCAAGCGTCTGCATCAATTTTCTGTAGCTTTTGTTTTTTTCCCCCATCTTAACTTGTCTTCTGAATTTTTGACAGGAAGTTTTCAGTAACACTCACATCATTAAAATAAGGGCAAAATAGTCATAAAAATTAAAAGTGATTCTGTGCTCTTTTATTGCAAATACTACATTTCATCCCTGTATAATCAGCAGCTTTATGAATAACATTTCAAGCAAGACTGTCATTCTGGATAACAAAGTATTTTGAGGGCTTAAAGTAGAATGCAACAGGAATAAAGCTGGGTATATTTGTGTGTGTAAAGAGCATCCATCTGGGTCCCCACAAAGTCCCATGAACTACATTATCTTCTTTTCTATTTCCACAATGCGTCTGATTTTCATTTTTCTAATTCAAAGAATATCCTAACAAAATCCCTGCTCCTGAGCTTGACATTCAGAACTTTACTGGTCTGCTTTGAAAGTGATAACACTTGACAAAAGTGAAATCACGTTTTACAAAAATATCAAATACAAAATTCAATCAAATGCACAGGCATCCAAGACAATCCATTTTGTGTCTACAAAGTTTAGGTTCTTGGCTACTGTGATAGCAGTGAAAACCAACATTTTAGAAGTTTGTTCTCCAGTATGGTCACAATAAGTTATAAAATAATTTATCCAAGGAGTACTTCTAATCTTCATGGTTTTTCCTGGATGCAAATTGTATATAAGTGACCTAAGGTTGGTTTATTCTTTGATTATCACTGACCTGCAGCCCGAAACACACAGCTTTAAAACCAGAGGACCAACAGCAAAGTGAAGTTTATTTGAAAAGGCCCTTAGAAAGAACTGTGATCACTTGGGCTCATTAAATTTATTTTTTAACTGTCTTCCTCTCAGATGAAAGCTTTTAAGACCCATTTATATGGAAAATTATTTTTTAAGTAATTGAAATAACCACCAGAACTACCAGGAATGAATACGTATTGTCTTCCTTTTGATTTCTTTAGCTCAAATGGAACAGCTTGTCAAAGTCAAACGACACATGTGCTAACTTTTTCATTTAAATAGATTATTCTTATGATGAATAGAGCTGTCTGCAAGGCCTACTTTTTGAGCATTGAGAAATGCAAACAGCAACAATAATAATGGCTCTTCAGTAAAAACTATAACTCAAACAGCAAGATGAATAATTTTGCTAGTATTTAAACTGTCATTGTTTCCAAAACTCCTTTTCTGTTTTGAATCTTCTGCTCACTTTTACTTTTTTATAATTACAGTATAAAAAAATACATAGAATGAAGAAATCAGAATGAATTAACAAACAATCTGGATCTGCTTCTGAGAAATGTCTCTTAGTTTCTTCCAGAGTTCCATTGTGTAAGGACCATTTTCTGTTTTGATACTAGAAGTGCCAGCTGTATTTTCAGTCATTCACATTTCCTGGTTTTTCTCTGAGCTGAAAAATTCACTTCCCATATATACATATATTACTATAGATAGATAGGTATAGATACATATCAACATATGTGGACTTCTTAACTCCTTTCTATCCTGGTGTTTGATATTCTTCCTGGTGTGTCATCCACAAAAGGAAGGAAGGAGGGAGGGAGGGAGGCAGGCTTAGTAAGAAGCGTAGAGATTGCAGACTTCATTCCAGGAGAATATGGCTTCCAGCCTGGAGTTCTGTTATCTTTCTTTGATGTACAGTGCCATGAAATCTTCCCAATTCTGTGATTTTGTTGTCAAGACTGGTGAGGTGGGAATGGAGCCGGAGGGAGCCTACAATATAGACAGCAGTACTCTTCTCTAGCAGAGCACAGTTACCTTGAAACCTTTGATGCTCAGCTCCTTTCCTGGGGAATGGGTCTGTAGGACTCAGCACACTGCAGCCACATAGAACCCCCTTGGAAGATACCTGGCAGCCACACTGTCTTCTTTGTGAGAAGATCTGTCCCAGCAGGTGAAACATGTCTTCAAATGCCTTTCAAGGAGAGGACAGTGTCATTCCCTTCAGCTGCACCTTTAATAGTCAGAATGTTAAGTTATGTGACAAAAACCTGTGGAAAGGAGATGCAGAGGAGCATGGAGAAACAAAGCCTGTGTGGAAGCCCAAGAACAAGCTCCCTTGCCATTTTTAGGCCCATTACAGGATTCATTAATACATCATCTTCCTGAGTCCAGAAGAGTCCAGGGTCACAAATGCAAATGGGAGCTCAAGGCAAGGACATAGAAGTTTTGGTCCTTCTCAGATCTGTCTCAGGAGACACCTAGCTGCTTTGTCCAGGCATTCAATTCTTTACTGTCCAGGCACGAAACTCTTCAACATGAACCAATTTCAGAGCACCTTTCAGACCACATGGTCACTGCCAAAGGGAAACAGGGCATAGTGGAGCATGCAGAACAGCATTTTGGGAGAAGCCTACCTGTTTGATATATAGTGCATGAACCACAGGAAAGGAAAGGGGATGGATTTTAATAATTTAGGAGAAGCAAGAGTGGGAAAATAGAAGAATAAGTTTATGGTAAAGGGCCAGTTAAATGCAAACACTTTGCTGGGAAAAGTGCACTAGGAAACCTACTTTATCCCAAACATTTACATGCTGTTAAGTCAAAAAGAGGTTCAAAATAAAAGAATGTACAATATATGACAATTATAATAAATTGTGGAGGATAAACTAAATGTACATTTTCCTCTAAAATGAGGGAGAGAGGACTGTATTGATCTTGTGAGTTACTGTATGTTTTAGACAGCAAATGCTGTTTCTGAAGTCCACATCTTCCATTCACCAACTTGTTAACTAAGATGGTTAACTGGTTGCCCCTCTCTGCCACTTACCTTTTGATAAACACCATTTTATGGATTGAACTCCATATTTAGCAAGGATAATGCAAAACCAAAGCAACAATTTCTAGTGCCTTCACTAAATTCCCTCTGTGTTTCCAGAACAGGCAGAAGTCCTGTACAGCCTACATGCAAGAGATCAGAAGAGCATAAGAAAGCAAGAAATATATCCTAAAGACTAAGCATAGCAAGGGCAAATTACAATATTTGAGCTCATCTAACAGATTGCTATTTTCTAAAGGGTGTTATTGGTTTAATCCATGTAGTGTAATTTTATCCCCGATGTAATGCAGCAGAAATAAAACTCAGTAAATGCCCTCAGTGAAATTGAGGTATGCAAATTTAAAATAGAAAGTAAGTAATAGAAAGTAAGTAAGTAAGGATGGATGGCATTTCTCATAATCCATAGCTTGGCTTTGTTGAACTTCGTTCTAATACTTAAAAGATACTGGCCCTGTGAGATTCGGCACAGTTTTTAGGCATAAGAAAGACTGATAATTTTTTTAATTTTAAGATGCTACTCCCTTTCCATGAAGAAAAATGTCTTACTGTCTCTTTATGGGTTGCAGACCAAGCTCTGAAATACATTTCAAGAATTTTTGTCATTTTGCTCACTTTGTTAATTATAAAACTCATAAAGATACAAAAGCAAGAACAAAATGCTCATAGCACTTATTATTACACGCTACTGCTACTTAATTTTAGATAGCATAAAGCTATTAATATTAGGAATATTGATTGTGGATTTTGCAAGCTCTGTAGGCCACCTCCCCCCCCTAAAAAAACCCAAAAGACATTTAAAGACTGAATTCTGTGGTATTATAAATTTACCTAAATATTATATTCTTGGGGATATTCTACATCTGGTGCTTCTTCCCTCATTATTCCTATTATATTGACCTCAATATGATGTCACAAAGACATTACTGTTGCACTTCCAAGCACACATGTGGTAAACTTCTAACTATATGCACTTATTAAATCATACTGATTTAGAGAGTATCACAAATATCAGTAATACTAACAGACCAGTCACTTTCCACATACATACAACTGTCCTTCTGTCATCTCTTACAGTCATGACAAGACTGGCCTGGTTGTAGATGATGTCAATTCTCTAGTCAAAGAATTTCAAATTGGTAGAAGGTCCTCTGAAGGAGCCAGACTGCAAAATAGGAAACACTATACTAAGGGATTCAGACATCCTTCAAGTTTCAACTCAGAAACCTTCACTTAGATAATGAAGACATTAAAAGTAAGCAACACCTTTTTATTTATCTAAATTTGTCATCCTGGATCTTAAACTTGTTTATTGACAACAGTGTAAACCCACATTTACTGGAAATTTAGTTTTTTCTCAGAAAATTCACTTTATGCCTTTTAGACTATAAATTTCAGTGTCTTAACTGGCTATGAATGAGTATGTTTAAGATACAAACAGAAAAGTTTAGTTTCAGAACTAAAGACTGATTCCACTGTTATCTGAACTGTCAAGAGGACATATAGAACATGATAGATAATTTTCAAGCTTTCAACTTTTCATGAGCTTTTAGCTGACAAACGCAACTGCAAGCAATTTAAAATATATGAAAACGCAAAACACACTTTTAAAATAACTTGTGTAATCAAGGTGCAAATTAAAAAGACAAAGGGAGCTATAATATTGGAGTGTTGCAGTAAATTCAAAATGACAACAATGTACATCTGGAATCCAGGCATTAGAAATTACCAAATCACCTAATAGTAGTAAATCTTTGTTATAGCCTTTGTTATATATAGCAATAAAGATAAATAAGTGTTCCTGTTGTTTTTCTACTGAAAATTGAGTATATATTTCTGTGCATACAGCTTGAAAATCCAGTGAATTAACTAATATAACTAAAATGAAGAAAAATGCTATATTTTAATCTTGAAATCAAATCAATATAGCAATATATGAATAACAAATCAGAATGAGTCAACTTATTCAAATCCTGGAAGGTTATGATGTTATCTGAGTTAGTATGACCCCTCTGAAACAGAAGGACAGAGCTTGACATCAACATGAGGTTGCAAATGCATAATTTTAGGCTATTGTTTTCCAAGCAACATGTACAACTATCTCTTATCCTGCCTAAATATTAATTTTTGACATGGAATGTCTTGCAATCACTGTAACTTGATGTAGTAAACTAATTTTACTCTGAGAAAGCACAAATTATGGCTGCATTATTCTTTGTCAGCACTACTATGACGATCAAAGCAGAAGAAAAAACATACTATGATTCTGAAATACTCTACCCCAAAGCAACAAGAAGGGATCAAGAACTCCCTGCCTCTGCGATTAGGAGGGCTCACAAGCTGTTCTTTTGCATACCACGTAGCATCACCTTTAGTTAGAATCTTCAGCTGTGCTTTTCCTTTGGCTTTGGGCTTGGTACAATGAGAATTTCTCACCTTTTTCTCCTTTTTAGACTGTCAGGACAATACAGGCTTCCAGTATGACATCAATGCTGAAGGAACACACGTATTTTTGGTATTTATGAATACCTAATTTAACAAGTTGCCATTTCCTCCTTGGATACTTCATACAAAATATACGTTCAGTTGTTTGCTCTGGATCTTAAATCATATATGCATAGCCCAATGATCTCTTATTTCTACTGTTTATTCTATCTCTTGTTTCTATCAGTAAAAAATACGTCAATATTACTATGAGCAACATCTAGAAAGGAGATGTTGTCACAGGCACAGCATTAAAGTCATTATCCCATTCCTCTTTGTTATGCTAAGCCTGCCTAATTTTGTCTCTTTATTTTTATTTTTCAGTGAAGAAACAACTAATATTTTCTCCACACACACAAAATTAACTTTCTTCACAGTTTCTTTACATTTCCATTATCCAAACAAATTTAGAAGTAATCCTAATCTTTCTTGTTTATTTTGAAGAGGCAGAAGTAATTTTCTCTATTTGATCAAATAAAACTAATTCTTGGGAATATATCTCTCACTTGTGAATTTATACTCTTATGTATCAGTTAAGTAATAAAGTATGAAACAGTTTTCTGATTTAATTTTACCCAGAGAAAGCCCTCCTCCTATATGTCAGCATTGTTACTGCAACACAACTTGCAAAGTAATATTAAAATATCCATTTATTTAGAATAGTTATGATTTATTTTGCAAAACTGGGTATGTGAAAATAAAAATAGGGAATATTTTAAAAGATTTTTATTTAACTCGTTGCTATAGTTCTTCTACACAATTTTTTTTACAAATAACGGTTTCATAGTTTCAATCAATATTTCTGAGTGTAAAGCTTGCATTCTACATCTGCCAAGAATTCAAGACTAGAGCATAAACTTCATTCAGTAGCCAGCATAAAATACGTATTTTTCTTTATGAAGAAAGACAGAGTTTCTGTGCTGAACCTTCCACTATTGTTCTGATGAACATTTTACCTTCTTTACAAAGTAAGGCCATTCATGCTTTGTTTTTCCCTTCTATATTTAGGAAGTAAAATCAAGCAACATAAAATACTATGCAATTATTTCTTTTCAAATATGCTGAAGAATTCTCAATTAGCCCATTAAATCAGTTTTAAATTTAGATTTAAAGATAAATCCTATGAAGCAACCACATTTTCAGGCATCTTTGCAGGTGCTGATATGAACCCTACAGAAATGATGTTTCTGCTGCTACAGCTAAACACATTTTGAAAGTTTTCTCAAGTTAAATAGGAAAAACTTTCATAAACTCAAGCCAAAAATAATCTCTCTCTTAGATAAGATGTGCTTTCAACATCAGATGGAATTTCCAAATGCCAACTCTTGCATCATATGAAACCTCTCCTCCCTCACACTGGTGTTTCCACATCATTCAGATAAGCTTTGGTGCAGGAAGTGAAAGAAGGAGCAAGACTTTCATTTCTCCAATAGATCAAGTGGAAATTCTTTTGCAGTCTGATCTGAAACTGTTGACTTCTCCCTTTTATTTTTTTTTCTCTTGGAGGAGAATCAAACAGCATAGAAGCAAAATGAGTTGAGGTCTGTTTGTGGGAAAGTACACATGGAGATTTTAACTCAGCTGGGATAGATCAGCTCTTTTTCCAGCAAATCTCATAGAGCTCTGGGAATATACCCAGGCTGAAGGACTGCTCTGTTTTGAATAAAAATATAGAGAGAAGTAGGCACATAGCTAACAAGGGGCACACCTGCTAAAGTTAAAATAACAGCCTTAGTAATAATTAACGGTGCTGTAGACAATACATCCCTAATGAAGTATCTGCTAATAGACAGTATCGTAAAAGATTTCCTTTCTCATCTCAGTGTACACATAAGGGGATTCTATACCCTTGATGATAAAAGCAAGATAAAGCTTAAAAGGAAAAAATAATGTTGTTTCATTATCTGAGAACATGTCAACATATAAGACAAAATAAAAAACTGATTTATAAGTAACAAAAAAATCCTGTGAGGAATATACATGCATTTCACTAGGTTTTATGTGTATATATTTAATATATACACATTTATCTTCAAAAGATTAATGTGATATTATGTATGTGTTTCTATTTAACTGTGTATGCTCTAAACCTATGACAGACAGTATGTGCAAGTGCACATTCACATTCAGTAAAGCAGGAAACTATTTCCATGTCAGTTGGGAATTAGCAGAATGCAGAACCTCTGGGGTAAAAGTAGAAAAATATTGAAAAAATCTTCTGTGTTGTAGAAAATTTGATCTGAAACAGACTAGCATCAGCAGGAAGTCAACAGTTTTCTAGTATGTCATCTTGAGGTTAAAGAACATTAAATATCTTCTCTGCTGCCCTGTATATGCTGTCAGGGAATCCTGTGAGTCCCTTGTAGATGGGCAGGAGAAAAAGCAGACCTCAGAAACTCAGTCAAGAGTCACAGATAAAACGAATAAAGAAACAGTGGGCCATCAAAGCACACAGACCCCACTCAGTCCCATCATTTGCCATTGCAACCACAGAGAAATAAAAGTTCTGCAATTACAGAGAATGGCCACCTTACAGTTCTTCAGAACTTCACCTTTTTCCTTGGCATATCAATGCTCCAGAGACGTGTCAAGTTAGATTTTATCCTAGTCCAGCTTAACTCTTTTGGAAGCTATCCATTCCATCCATAACCAAAGCTAAGCAACCATGCCAGGGGATTGTAGAACATCATCATTCCAGTGTAGAAAGCCATTAGTCCTTGCAACATTCCACCTTTATTTCCAGGTTTTGAGGGCCTTTGAATTTGGAGAAAGGGAACAGCCTTATTTTAAAAGTTAACATCTTTGGTTACAGGACCCTGTACAAGTATCCTAAATTCAGGTATGTACAACCAAAAGCTAAGCTGACAAAGTATAACGATAATATCTGGCCACTGGAGACAAAAGGATTTTTGGAGTGAAAAGTAAATGCTACTGGGTTTAAGTTTTCATTTGTACTGCCTGCTTTTTGAATATATTTGCTGCCTATACATAAATAAAATGTGTGTGAATAAAATGCAAGAGTTTGTGAAGAAATAAGGATTATATATAATTTGGTAAAATTTTATGCAAAATTGTTTCATTTTTCTTTTGACACAAGGTGAGGCCAAAGTCATAATGATCTCTTTCTGTTTTGCTGCAGATGTGTTAAGAGGCTTTGGAAATTTCAGACATAGTATTTAGAAAGCCCTGTGAGAGTGAATGCATTTCCTTTCTCACATACACAGTTTGCAATGCTATTATTAGTCTGAAGAAAAGTCCTTTCCCCTTCCATCTGTTTTGGCTTACGGACACACAAAATCCACATTAAATCTGAAGGGAGAAACTTCATTCTGTTGTTGTGTTGACATGACCCCTGCTGTGTTTTCTACCATCCTTGGCCTCTTAGAAACTCCATTTCTTCTGACATTACAATCAAGCATTTTCAGTCTTAGACAGCAGTACACATTTGTTACTGATGTCAATAGCCACTTTTCCTTTGAATTGCCTAGCAGTGAGATGTAGGATCTCTTTTCTTCCCAAATAGCTCGTTCCCTTTAATCATACTTCACGTTGTTTCTTGGATCCCATTTTTCATCAGAATTCCTCAGCAGAAGTTAAATTATCTCAAGACAATTTTTGAAAGAATAATATTCATGAGGTAATAAGGAGGCAAAAGTCCTAGGAACACTGTATGAACAGCACAGCTAATTAATCAAAAAGGTTTTTTGAGAAGGTATTTTTTGAGAAAAGATGCTTGCACTTGACTATCTGCTGCCATCGAGGGAAGTAGCTAACTTCATCACTTCTGTATTAACAAAACATTGTGAGCATGAATCCACTTTATCAGGATTTCAGAAATTGACTGATTGCTTACTAATTTGAGGCAAGAAGACCTACTACAAAAATCCTACATCTCTTTGAAGTATTTTTGGAGATACACATAATATAAAAATTGTGATTAGTTGGAAGGGTTTATTGAGTGCACAGAACATATTTCCAGGCAGCCTTGGCTGACTGTCCATGCCCATTCCAACACTAGAACTAACAACTTTTCCTGCTTTACACAGGTCTGAGTCTTAATTCCGTGATAGCATTGTTGTGAGACAACAGGGGTTTTTCTGGCAGGGGCATTCCAATGCCTTTCACTGTCCCTTAGATGGAGACTGTGCTTAAAAGCAGGAGCTGAACTTTTACTCAAGTATAGTCAGGATTGCTCACTGTACGTCATTCACACGTTAATTGTCACAGTATGTTGTCAGTGAGTGGCTTAGGTTGCTTAAAGAATCACCATCAAATATATTAGCAAAAGCACATTTGATGGAAATAGGCAGAAAACAACAGAGCTAGATGGCAAGGCTAACTCTTTTGCTTACAACATGGACGAAACATACAGAGGAAAATCAAGTCAGAAGCACGGAAAGAAGAACCACTGCCTGAGATATCTGTGTTGGCTTCTGATCTAGCAGATCTGTTCTGATTCTGATCTGTTTGCTCTAAAAATATCAAAGAGCACTGAGAATCAAGCAATGTCTCCTTAGTAGAGTGGATCCTTCTTGTTCCTTTTTGTCATTTTATGTTTCTCATTGCTCTCCGCTTGGAATACATTTTAGTTTCCAGGAACGAAGAATTCTTTTTCTTTGGGACCACAGGCCCTCAAAGCAGCAGCAGAACAAACTGAAACACAGAGGTTCTATCTCAGTATAGGGAAAAGCTTTAACTTTGAGGTTGACAGAGAGTTGGAATGGGCTGCACAGAGAGGATCCATCTCTGGAGATATTCCAAAGTGACCTGGTCACTAAGTAAACCTGTCCTGGCAATGGGGTTGGACTAAAGGAGCTGTTTAGTGCTACTCTGCTAACTAGCTACATGTGCAGTTGTCTAGCTACGTGACCACCTGAGTGCCATAAAAGGACAACTAAACCAGAAGAGGAAACTACCTGCTTTTGGCATTACTCCATTTGCAAGTACTCCTTTGAAAAGCAATCTTTCATCTTGTCAGTCAGGTTGCTTAAGGCAGCACTTGAATCTCATAAAAATCTTTAAAGTTTTGCAGCAAGAAAAGGGTGAAAACATCTCACTGATTTTTGCATTTATTTGGGGATAGAAGGAAAAAGTAGGAAAAAAGGCATAAACTGAATGCAGAAAGGAGAGGCTCATGAGGCCACTTTAAAAAGTGGTGGGAGAAAGTATGGCTGAACACTGCCAGTGTGAGCAGGTCTTTATTACAGTGCAGTGATTTTTCATGAACAAAATTACTTATCATCAATTATATGCTTATATTTTTGCTGTAGTAAGCAATCAAAAGACAGCATTTTTCAATAAAAATGGATAGCAATTTAAAATAATCAAATTAATATTCCAGAGCCATAAGCAAAACTCAGCAAAATTTGGCCTCTTTTATGCCTGTGTAATGAAAAAGAACACAGTCATAGAATTTTAAAAGATGCATAAGCTCCAACAGTGTGTGAAGACTGAAACTGCAATTACAGCATAAAAATATCCAACTCGTTACAGAAACAGTTGTGGATATTTCCTGGTATCTATAGTCAGAAAGAAGGTGAGTATTTCCTTTTGCAACATGTCTGTAAAGGTTTAGAAATCTATTATTGTTTGAATCTACTATTGATAATGATGGATTTAATAGCCTTTAAATGTACTGTATGGTACTTGCAGTATTATCTATGATTTCTACATTCCTTCATACAATCAGTGAGTACAATTGTTTCCATTTTGTTTAAAAATCTAAAGTGCATATAGAGTTTAAATCTAGATCTCACTGAGCCAGTTTTGCTCTCCTGTGAATTGCTTCAAACATTTTATAATGGATTCTATTAATGGGGCATTTGGGCCAGGACCTTTCCTGCCTGGCTGATATCCAGTGCTTAGGGGCCCAGGGTCTCTGTCCAGATTGAGGGCAGTGTTTTTTCATTTTCAAGCACACACAGAAGTGAAGCTGAGCACACATCCTTGTGACACACAGAGGACACCAACATGGTTGGTCACTCACACTGGCACTGCACAGGGTCCCAGGGCTCCCTGCTCCTCCTACTGGGTTGGCAGGCAGAAGGTCCCTGGTGCAATACCCTGGGAACACTCTCCAGGTTCACGAGCATGTTCACGGAGCCCCCTCTGCCTGCCTGGTGTGCCTGCCCTAACTCTAGACCCCCTTGTCAGACTCACGTGTCCCCAACTTGCTGGCTGGTCCAGATGGAAGTTTGCTGATGATGGCCATGTGCACCCCATTCATCCCAAGAGTTGGCACCAGATAAATAGACTGTAGTCTGTGAACACAGTAGACTGTGGTTCTACTGCAGCAACCAGTGCTGATGCCCTCTCTTGCCTCACTCATGCAGAGCCTGGTTTTGGAAACACCCAGCATTCCCTTCCCCCCACAGGAGGTTAGGGAACACTACTTGCTACAGTGCCGACACGGAATCACAGGATTATTGAGGCTGGAAAAGACCTCTAAAATCATTGAGTACAACAGTCAATCCAGCGCTGCCAAATCCACCACTACATCATGTCCCTCGGGTCCAACTCCCCCACTTCCCTAGGCAGGCTGCTCGAATGCTTAATTACCTTTTCAGTGAAGAATCTCCCCTAATACTCATTGCAACTCCCTCCTGGCAGAAAGCCCTTCATTTCAGTAGTTGTAGAGAGTGACTGAGACCCCCACTACTCACTCCAGCAACTAACACCATAGGCCAGGGGCATCTGCATCCCCCATCAACACTCCAGCAGCTGGCATCCGATCTTCTCACAGCAGTCCCCCACTATGGCACTGAGTCCTTCCAGCATGCACACACATGGGAAAGACACAGAAGGTTAAGAGAATATTTAATGGACTTGAGATAGACTGGGGAAATCAGCCTTAGGAATCTGCCAGACAAGCATACTGACCTGCCAGTTTACATGCAACCGGCCCCTTTTCCATCTATTCCTCTTCTCCTCCTCCCCTGAGTATTGCCCCACTTGCAAATAACCCATCAACTCCCCTCGGACATTATGGGCCCCCAGGACTGCATCCTTTTCAGTTGCAAAGTACCATTTGCCCACAGTTCCTTGATAGCTGTTCAGTGTGACTGATGAGGTTGACTTCTTCTCATCTCCATTACGATGTGCCTGTCAGGTTTGGGTCTCCACATACTTTGCTTCACGCCCCTCCTCCCTCTCCCCCCCCTTAGTATCCCATTTGACAAAGTCCTTGATCAGAAAATCATACTGGAATAAAAAATCGTACACTCTACCATTTTGTGTGACTCATCAATTTTGGTTCTCATCTCTGCCTCTCTTGTTACGGTCAGACAAGTTTGTGTCTTTCTGTTCCTTTTTTTGGCTTCCTCATTTTCTTAACATCCCCTTTTGTGTTGAGAACACAATTAGACACCTTAAAGGAGCAGACACGCCTCTTCCACGGATTCTTTAGCACAATTAGCACAAGACTGATAAAATTACCATAACTGTGTTACAAAGGACTATGGAACAGAATACAGCAGAAAAAATGAAAGGAAATTTTTATTTTTCGCTTATACAAATAAAAAACAATCCCCATAGCTGTACTTGAAATCATACTAACCGTGTCAAACATGTCAATTCTGAGAGAATATGTATCAATACTTTAAACCACAGAAATTGTATGACATACACTCAGTAGCAATAGTACTTTCCTTTATCTACATTTATAACAATTGTGCTTTCCCTACACAAAGTAACAGTGCTCTTAGAAATAAATAATGTGCAATTTCAGACTTCCATCCTGAAATATGCTAATCTAGATCCCCATCTAAATCCTGAACATGTCTCTCCCAGGAAAGTCAGCGCAAAGAGTGCTTAGCACTTTGCTAGATCAACCACTAAAACGAGGTACTGCATCGGCACCTGTTTTTCTTCAAATTGCAGTCAATTACAGAAGAAGTACTGACCTCAAGCAATGTTGCTCATATTGTTTAACAAAAGAATGATACAGCTGTTATTACATGTCAGACTCAGATCTCAAAGGTTCAGTAGATCATATATCTGGAGAGTGGCTCAGAGCTGGAAGAGAACTGTCCCCAAGCTGAAAAGTTAACAATCAAACATTTATCTATTATTTATATGAAAGACTGTCACAGAAACATTAACATGTGTCTTTATAAGAAATTTACAATCGATTTATCTGAATGAAACCAAGTTGCTTAATGCAAAGCTGCCATAAGCTCTGGAAAAATATACATGTTCTGCTGCCTTGATTTTGTTCCAAGTTCTTATTTTTAATGTACATTGAGGAACTACAGCAGGCAATTGATACAGCTGATGAGAGGATAAATTTGAGAAGCACTCTGAACACAACTGACTAGCATTTCAGCTGTTCCTCACCAGGGCAGATAACATTACAACATTCAGGATCTTTCTTTTTACCCTACTACTTTCTACTAGTTGTTGATAGTATTGGATTATAAAAGTGGTAATTATAAATTGATTATCTGCTCAGTGTTGTGGCAGCAGAGCTGTGAATGTAGATAAACAACAGAAATCACCCAAGGCAGCTACATAGGCTTGAACTGTTGACTTGTAACCAGAGAAGGACTACAAAGTGAAATCTGTTCTACCTCGAAGTCCTTATAGAGCAGTTAAGATTTTGCAGGAGTGACCTGGGTCACCACTAGGGAAAAAGTCAGACAGTGGAAGTAATCCGTTTTTTCTTTTAGGTCCTGGAGTGCCTTAACAGAAATGCTCCAAGAGCCCCATGAGGTATAAGGGAAATGTAAGAAGGGTGTCTGCAATGAGTCCATTGCTACTTCTTCCCAGTTGTACAGTGCAAACAACAGGGACAGTCCTGGGCGTGTCTCACCTCAGGTCGCCTTAGACCAAACAGTAACTGGTGGTCACAAACCATGTCAAAACAATTTGCAGCAAAACAAACCACACACCTGGGAGCCTCCCAGAATCTTTGGGCTCCACAAGGACACAGGTCTTTTTTTCACTCCTAGTGCTTGTGAAAACCGACACAGTCAAAGACTACAACTGCTACTTGCCCCAGAGAATAGTTTGAGACCCACCTCTCGCTACACCACACCTCAGCTCAGGATAAAGTGAGGCAGGTGAGAGAAGAGGTGTGGAGTCCCATGGTTTTGGTAGGGAGGCACACCTAGGTGCTGGTGTGAGGGGAGAATGCTGTGAGAAGGATGAGTGTGGATGACAGCAGAGCGCCCTGAGCCTGTGGCTCATGGTGTCCAAGGATGCAGTACTGAAGGCAGAAGCCTGCAGAAGATGAGGTTAAGGCCCAGTTTTGAGGAGGTACGGGAACACTCTCTTGTCTTTGAAGCAGGTGCTACTGTCAATGTCTTGAGCCAAAACAAGCCAAGAGAAGTTTAGTGATAGAATAAAAAAATCTGGACTCCATGGCTTATGTACTGAAGTTAACCTAAAATGTAGAAAATCAAATGCATGCTTGGTTTTGAAGCATGCAAAAGCAAGGGCTTCGCCCAAGTTTAATTTGTCTTCTGACTTTTAAAGGCAAATTCTCTCACCTATCTTTCTACTTACATGATATTCTTTTCATTTATTCATTTGCAAAAATATTTTTTTTACTGCCAAGGAATAAGAAAATCCCCATTGACTTTGCTGTAAGAAACATAATCAATAGGCATATTCAAACCTTCCACAGGTGAACAAAATCACGCGTCAGGTAGCACTTTAGATTACTTGAGCATGCTGTTTGTTGATGGCCTTCTACTAGGGAGAAGAAGAGACACTCCCAGAAGACAGAGTTGTGCAGATGTTTCTCTGAGCTTCTGAGAGAGTGGCAGTCTGTGAATTATTTATTTCAATAGCAGTTTTGTCAATGTGTATGAAATGTGCTTTAAAAGATCAACAGTAGCAAAACCCTAACAGCAAGAACAGGAAGATGCTTATCCTTCATCGAAGAAATAACCTTGCATTAAAATGAAGGCATACATAGTGAACAAATAGCACCCTCTGGTTTGTCAACACACAAATAAAACACATTCCAGTCTGTGTGGCTGTTTGGTTCCTCGTAATGCCTTGATTTCAGTGAGATTCATCTTTGGACTGCTTATGGCACATTAGCATGTGGCCAAAATAAACTGTCCTAGGTAGGAGAGTCTGGTGAATAAGGAAAGATGTTACTATGTCTTACATGTAACAGAACTGACTTTCTACTTCCTGTAATATTTGGCTGCAAGGCAGTGATTTAGCTAGCAAATCTGCATAATCACAGAGCTCCAATCACGTATGATGAAATACATGAACTTAAGAGGAGAAAATGGGTAATAAAGAGCTAGTAAATTTTTATGAGAATGGTGCTATATATGAAATTGCTCAAACTAATTCAACATTTAGTAGATAGACTGAATATAATATTCTGAGACCAGGACTAAATGTAGCTCTGAAATCATAACAAGAAAATACTCATACATTATGCTTGCATGCATACTCCTTAGCTGAGCATAGCAGAAAAGATGAAACCATGATGTAAACCATTTATGTGCACCTTTAGCACTAAAATATATCATAGGATGACAAGTTTTGTTTTTAATGTATGCTGTACTGATACTCCACCCTCTCCTATGCTCCTGTAATCTCTTGTTCTCTTTTTTTTGCAAAGAAGGAAGCGAAAGAACTCTTGGTTTTTTCGGATAAACAAGACTGATGATAAAAAAAACCAACTATGAGATAATGCAGTGCTGCATTATTTCAGTCCGAACTGACCATCAGAACACCTAGATGATACAAAAGAGGCATATTAAATAAAGAGATCATTTAACAGCATTAGAAGTTTAAAAGAACTGTATGATCTGCATTTTTTTTCTATTAATTGGCTAGGTCTTTTTTTCCCCCTTAGTTCCACTGTCACCTGAGTTTCTTTAGACTCTTCCTTTCTACCAAGAATACAACTGTGTGCATATATACATATATATACACATATATATTTGAATGCATGAAGTAATTTCTTTATTCCTGCAGATTTTTCTGAAGAATTCTATATGCAAAGTCAGTAAAGAGGCTTTGAACTGAGATGCTTAAAAAATATAAATAACAAAGAATATATTCCCTTAAGCAGCAACAAAACATAAATCCACACCAAGTTTCTCCAAGATAAGGAAAATATGTGTATTAAAGTAATCTTTGGCACCAAAAACAAGGGCACCCTCTTGTATGTATTCAAATCTGTACAGGAGAGAAAAACTTTTCTTTAAGTCAGATCAAAATTATATCTGTGTGGTTTCATGGAATGAGTACTGACAACAGCAGTTGAAAAACAATTGGAATGTTAAGGATTGTGTGACAGCAGGATACAACACAATAACATTTGATAAAATACTTGATGCTTCCCTCCACCCTCCCACACTTACAAATCTTTTTTCCTGAAGACAATTCTATAAGATAAAAAATTTAATTACTCATAACATCCTTGAAATCTTGTAAGGCTCCAAAAACTTAAAAGCAACAAAACGCAACCAATGTCAATATGAAAAAAGCAACCAAAGCTGAGGTTATTATACAATATCAGAAACAGTTCTCTGACTGAAGGCATTTACTGATTTGTTTGACCTTACAGACTTCATTTTCTCTACTGAAATCCATCATGATATTTTCCGCCAAAGCCTAATTTATTTACTCAAGTAAATATTCCATCCACTGGATATTCCTATGTGGGCTGTCTGATCACAGTTGCAAATTGGCAAGCTCTTTTTCTTCTTTAATTCATGACGAATGTGTCACTGCATTCTGTAAACACTAGTGAGTATACATTCAAGCTTTGTTCTTAGTGAAAGTGGCACTTACTTGAATCTTTGCAGTCAAAATAGCTTAATTATATAGCACTTTACAGGTATAATAGCTGGTTATGTACTTCTGATATAATATCTTTTTCCAATGACTTAATGGGTATCAAAACAAATCCCCACGGTGGTCCCATTGCCACTCCACAACATCTTTATGATGAGGTGTGTATTCTGTATTTATTGCACTATACATGTGCTTTATTGCTGTATGCATTTCCCTGTTGTTAATTTAAGTGCTCCTCTACTATGTAACACATACAATGTTTTAAACTCTAATGGCATCCTATGAGGACTGGCATTAGAAAAGTACCGATACTTCAGATCATCGTAATAGTGATACTTGACTGGTTTTCCATGTAAATCCTTTGGGAATGGCCAAAATCCGTACAGGTGAATTTCATCACAAAATCTGGTGGCAAGTGTATACATGAGGAGACCAGTGCTGGGTCGTTTAATGTGGACCTTGTTTGTCAGCCAATAGCTGCAAAGAAAGAAAAAGTGCATTAAGAAATTCATGTAACTTCATGTGAATAAATCCTGTGAACTTATTTTATCTACTGTGCATTCATTTTATACTATGAAAAGGTGAAAGTCTCCTTGTCTCTAAACTGAGATCATAATGACACTGTTCTGGTGCACCTTTACTCCTCCTATAAGAGGTTAAGGGAGATGTTATTTAGCACAGTGCTGGAAAAACCCTGGCCAACTAAGGGATTTAGTTCAGGCTTTAATCCTGACACAACATCAAGTCTGCAGAAGCTAGAAGACTGTAGTTAACATCCTCAGCCAGATCAGGGAAGAGTCTCTTGCTATAAAATATGGCCTGTTGTGGTATCCACTTTTAGCACTCTGTATCCCAGATACAGTAGAACAGATTAAAAGCCAATTACTTAATTTTTGTAAAAACTGGTAGCTGTCTCTTGAGAAGTTGGTACTTTAATCTCATGCAGTCATCCATCTACATGATCTTTTCTAGCCAAATAGCAGTCAAAACAGATGCATCTGGTTCTACAGGGTACCACTGCTATCATTCCAGCTGAATTGCACCCTTCCAGGAATAGGATGCTTATGGCAGAAAATTAAATTAGTAAACAGGTAAATATTTGAAAAAGATACTACATGTTACTTAAGCATTTCCATCCAGAAATAAGTAAGTAATGAAGGAATAAAATGCAATGAAGACTCTTACAATTTAAGAGTATAAAAGCGTATCTTCTCCTGTTATATTCAGGTATTACACAAAACAGAAGTTTAACTATTTGGTATTTCTTAAAATTGAAAAATACCCAAACTCTCTCTATGTATATTGAAAATATAGTACTTGATGTAATTACCATAAAAATTGTAACTTGGGATCAATTATACTTCAAATAAATTTAAAAAAAAAGGCATTCAACATATGAAACAGTTGGAGGCACTCAGTACTCTAGGCTGATAATTCCTAAAGATCATTTATCTCTGCACATTCCGGGCTCCCAATGTCTACTTGAATGAATAGAATTGTCAAGTGGTGACACAAATCTCAAGTGGTCTTTGTGATTTTTGTTCTGAAAGATACGTGTCAACTTTTCAGTCACTCAGGTAGCTGTTCTAATCTCAAACTGAGTTAAGGCTGATTAGGGCCAAATGATGTTGTAGATGCTTTAATCAATAAGCATCTTTGTACCTGATTTTAGTTTCTGGAGTTTTATTATAGCTTTAGTTTATAGCATAAAATACTCTCCCGATCTGCTTTTCTGGGATGCACTAATTTTCTGTTAGAATAAGTTTATATCATAAAGGAAGCAATATACGTTACTTACTATAGAACTGAATGAAAGTCTGTCTTGTTTCTCATAACTAATTTCTAGATCTTAATCCATGACAAATTTCTGATTTTCCAGCTGGATAAGGGATCAGCTTAACTGACAGGACTGAATGAATCTCGCCATGTTAGAAAATAGTCATCACTATGAAGTCTGTAACTGGCCATGAGTGCACCACTACAAGCATTCATTTTCTTGATGCTTCATGCTAAAACAAGTCCTTTGTGAGCCCTGAAGGCTGAATTTATTGAAGATTAGTGAATGTGCCAATGCATAAGCACTCTTTAATTCTGTAATTTCTGTGACTTGAGGCTGAGTAGCTTGAATTCAAAGAGATCTCACTTTAAATTACTTTAAAATATATGGCTGATGGTAACATAGTAAAGACACTAGCAAGATACAATGAATTTCAAATTACGCTCAAAAGTTTAAAGTAATTTCTAGCGGTAAGTGAAAACCAGCACAAATAAAGAGTATGCTGGGCAGTCTGCAATGAAAGGAAAGTCAGGTCAGTACTTACGTCCGTGCATTGCTTTTTATAAAATTGCCATTAATAAATACCATGTTTGCAACAGGTAACTAAAACACCCCACAATACACTGTAAGAGTAAGGGTCACCCTGCTGACAGCAGGGGACTGCTAAAAATGCCTCTTCCATGAAAAGAAGGGGTATTTGAGCAGGTACTGGTTCCTGTAACAATGTCCTTGCCCTGCTATAATTCTGTCTATTTTTACCTCAGCTCCTCATCCCAAATCCGAGCATCTTTGTTTTCAAATCTTCTTATGCACTTCAGACATATTAGGTAGTGATCCACGGCCTCACATCTGAGACTCTTTCACACAGTCCAATATGGATCTCTCTTCTAGAGTACTTTCTTTTTATAGAGCATACATGTTTCAAAGAGATTTCACACGATTTTAAAATCTGAACAATGATCTCATGCATGTTCCACTGTATTTTACATTGAAAAATTAAAATAAAGAAATTTTTGATATTTCTGTCAGTACAGGAATGAAATATTGTCAATAATGGTTTGGTTTGTGCCAGCATTATTCCAGTACTTTCCACACCCTAAATAAAATACGTTTTAAAATTCTGTATGCAAAAATGTATTTTTTGTCAAATATCCTTCTTTGTCCCTACTCAAATAATGCAAAAAACTATAAAAAATATGCAACAATTGATTTTTAATTGAGGCATTGGTACAAAACCTAAACATCTCAGTAATAATGACTAATACAAGAATCATGAGATTATTCCTATTGGAAGGAATGTCAGCCGACCTCTAGTCAGCCTCTGAGAGATCTCAGTCCAGTCTCCTTCTTTAAGCAGGGTTCCTCAGCCATTGCTGGCTGTCCTGTGCTCCAGCTCAACTACATTTGTAGCTCACTGTTTAGCCTGCTCCAGTTGGCAACTATCTCTTGTGCTTTAGGGGCCCAAACGTGCTTGAGTGGGAAACTATGTCTAAATTTTAAAAAAGTAATGAAACAAGTGGAAGTTTGCCCTGGTGAATATGAGATAAATAAATTATTTACTACCATAAGCACTGTTAAAAGTTTACTTTGACACTTACATTTGTCTTTGAGTTTGGATCCTCAATATTTTGGCCTTTAAAAATACTGAACATGTACCGGATCAAAGTATCACCTATAGTTAAATATACAGTCAAATCTACCAGACATTCACCTATATCTAGCAAGATATCCTCATATTTATGAAAATGAAATGTTCTACTATCAGCATGACTGCCAGAGGAATGTCAATTGAATAGCATATTGCTACCTGATAATGACTTCTTGCAGTCATTGACAAAAATTAAATTAAAATAAACACATAAAACCATAGACATCTGTCTTAAAAATAGTTAACAGTAAAATGATCTGCGGAGACTCTATTACAACAACTAATACATGCAACAATTGGTGCCAATCATCATTACATTATATGAATATTGGGAAATTCAAGTGACAATTGTTTATCCTGCTACTGTGGAATAGATGACTTCTGACAAAATTAAAATACGAGATGTGATTTCCCATGGCTGTACTCAGAGTCAAGTGTTGTCTCAGACAAAGAAAATTGGATATGATGGGTTACATTCAAATAGTAGATAATTTAGTGTACTTACTATCTTTATTTGTCTTATCTACAAATTCCGTAAAATGTCATAGCATAAATAGATCCAGAATCTGAATATATATTTCAACAGATTTTGAACTCCTTGCCCTGGATAGGCTGAATCTGAAGAAACATGTATGTTTTAAACTCTGAATAGCTCAAAAGATTATATTTGAAGCTCTTTTGCTTGAGATGTCCAAGCTGATCTCCAAGCAAATCTATTCAACACATCCGGCTGTCACTGAAAATCTGTTCCTTTTACTGACAGAGTATTTTTAAAAAGAGCTTTTTGAGAAATCATATATGGTATTTGAGAAGTTAAAATATTAACATTAGTAGGAAGGTAGGGGAAAAAATTTTTGAAAGGTAACAGAACTCTCAGTATTACTCAAGAGTGTCTGTGTGAGAAGCTAGAGGATGTATATTATCTTGATTACACTTCCTCAAAAAATACTTCAGAACAGGACAAGACAAGGAGTAAAGCAACATATGCTATTAGAAGACAAAAGTAACTTCTGTATGAGGAGAAAATAGAGTAGCTTGAAAAAGAGACAACTAGGTGCAGAGATGGCAAAACACTCCAAAATAATGAAGTGGTTAAGGCAGCAAATAGGAGTTTAATTTCTACTTTAACATAAGCACTGTAACATTAAAAGTATGGACTCAGTAAAGTCATTAATTAGTAGGTCTGAAATAAACAGATGGAAGTACTTTTTACACAATACAACACTGAACTGGGAATTCATGGCAATAGGATGTTTTGGATGCCATTGGCCAACTGTCTAAAACACCCACAACTTGTCAATGTTCACAAACCAAGTGGTGCTTATGAAGCTCCTTCTGAAAGGTTTGCTTAATGCTGGCAATGGGAGCATATATCACAGGGTAGTCTTTCCTCTGTTTCTAACTTTTCTTCTACGTTTCTGTGTTGGCACCTGGCACTGGTAAGACTGCAGGCTAGAAAGGGATCTCTTAGATAGCCACTTCTATGTTCTTGGACCCAACATCTGTTTTCTTAAGAAAGTGTTAAAGCAAGTATCTTCCTCAAATGCAAAGAACAAATCAGTTTCTTGTGCCTTCTTGTCTTCAGTGGGATTAATCACACCAATGATAGGATGATAGGAACAACCCTTCAATTTACCCTCTCAATTTATGTGGATGTTTTAATTAAAAATGCACTATTTGTCTTTTTCTTACTGAGATATGCTTTGCACAGAATGCTGCACAAGCAATCTAAAGTGTGAAAGAATTAAAGTGTGAATAACAACACAGAAAATGTGACAGCCAGCACAAAAGCACTGCTGAGTGTTTGCACAACATCTACATGAAAGTTTACAGCGTACAGTATTTTCAAAGAGCATATATAAAAAACCCTCTTTCATTAAAAGGAATAACTTTATGAAGAGCTGAAACTTCATCAGGATTCTGCCCTGATCTGATCTGCCTCTTTAGTAGTTAGAAATTTGCTCTGTGATATATCACCCTACAAGACAACAAGGGAAAGTGAAGGCTACTTACTTGTGTTTCCAGTGAAACTGGCAAAGAATATTCATCAATATATTTAAAAATTTATTTAAGAACTCAGGAATCCATTTACATGAAAAAGACCTGAATCTTTGCCAGTAAATATTGTTAGTCTTCTACTGCATAGAGACTGAAACATCTACCCTTGCTTCAGGAGTCATGAAAGTCATGAACTGACACTAGCACAGTACAAGCCTCTGCTAAAAAGCATTGCTCGCTCAACTCATGCAGAAAACCATTTTCAAAAGTGAAACATAGCTTAATTTTAGAATAAGTCATCTACAAAAAATTTGAGATAACAGCTGCACTAGATGTGCACACAGACACATAGCAAAGGTGCAGTGAAACAGACCTAGAGTACATTTTACAGGCTTAGAATGTCAAGAGAGAAACTTCTGGAGTAAGTTTTTCCTTTCTGACATATCAGCTCCTTACTGAAATAGGATGGAAAGAGATAAATCTTCCAGTGAGGTGTTCCATGCCTGTCTTATTTCTGTGACATACCTGGACAATAACATATGCCTACTGCACAGATAATGGAGAAAATACAAAATTCTGTGAAATAAAGAATCACAGAATTGATTCAGGTGGGATCAACCTTTAAAGATCAGTTAGTCCTCTCCCTCTGTTCTGAGCATGGACATAATACACTAGACCAGGTTGCTCAAAGCTCCATCCAACCTGGCCTTCAGCAATTCCGGGATGGGACATCTGCAACCTCCCTGAAAAACTTGTTCCAGTGTCTCAACACTCTCATGGTAAAACATTTCTGCCTTCTGTCTAACCCAAGCCTATCTTCTTTGAGCTCAAAACCACTGTCCTTTGTCCTGTCTTGGAGAGATAGGTAAAAAGTCTCTCCCTCTCCAGCTTTCTTGTAGGCTCCCTTCAGGTACTGGAGGACCTCAAGAAGGTCTCCCTGGAGCATTCTCTTCTCCAGGTTTAGCAAGCCTAGTTCTCTCTGCCCTCCTTCAGAGGAGATGCTCCAGCCCTCTGATAATTTCTGTGTCCCTGCTCTGTACCTGCTGTCTTCTTTCTACTGAAGACTCCAGACCCAGATGCAAGACTCCAGGTGGGGTCTCAGCAGAGTAAAACTGGGCAGAATGAACTCCCTCAACTTCCTGGCCATGCTCCTTGAGATGCAGGATACAACTGGCTTTCTGGGCTGTGAGCATATAATTCCAGTTTATATACATATGAAGACATGTTAATGTTTCTTTCAGGTCAAGAAATCCTACTCGCCCAAAAAAGCATTTTCTAAATTTTTTTAAAATCAATGTGTAGCCATAAACTAGAATCCACCAGTGATAAACAAGATTGCAACAATTTTTCTTTTACTCCCCACACAGACATTATGAATTAATGAACTACCTTCACAATTATAAAATAAAAGTCAATATGCCAGTGTGTAATTTCAAATCAATCTGTTTTTGATTAATACAGACTGAACCTGCATAAAATTTTTTTTTTGTTGTACATTTGTTGAAAACTGTTAGCATTTCTGGGCTATTTTTTTCCTTTACAATTCCAACAGTTAAAATGACTATTTATTATTTTTTATATTTTTATCTTGTTTCATGGAACCATTTAAAAATATGTAGATATTAAGGACTAAGATAAAACCTTACAAATGTTGGAGAACATTTGAACAGTGTGGCTGGTAGATGTAAAAATGATGATCAAGAAGAATACATATGACTTTATGAGGATTTGAAATGGCTTATAGGCGATGTTTTCAGATGGTACATAAACAGTCCAATCCAAGTGAAATACAATGTAGCAACATACAGTAGCAAGCAAAATACAAAAGAGAAAGTATCTGATAAATTAGGAAGAAATAGAACCATCAAGTTGAATACTGAATCTGAGCAACTATTTGCCATAATTTTATAGTTCTCCTTTCTCCTCTGCTTCATTCTTTCTGCATGAAACCTCAGAAGATAAACTATTTACCCATGAATATAACTATAAAGTGCAGCTACAAAAGAAATAACCTTGGTCAGAAAAGTTGTGTGGGATTGTCATTCTGGAAAGCCCAATTCTACGAAAACGCTTATAGAAGTAGGTTAAAAGAATGAAAGAATTAAATTATGTTTTAAATAAATAGGGCTGCAGATGGTTTTTTTTCCCCCTCATACAGGTTGTGAATATTACTTATTTTCTTTTCTAGAAAGGGTACTGGTATTAGATTGGATTGAACAGAAGCAATGATGCAGAGGGATGATTCATAATCAGACTGAAGATGGCACAACAATACTTTATTGGTTTTAAAAACTAAATTTTCTATTCAGTAAAAATAAGATTACCTACCACTATTCCACGCACAGAAACTTATGTAAAGGTGGAAGAAATAAGCTTGGAAGTAGGAAAAAGTGTCAGGTAAAAAAAATCCCAAAAAAATTTAGTGTAGGGAAAAGCTCCAGCATTTCCTAACAGCAACATTACAACAGCCTATAATTTGAACAGAATATTACTAGAGATGTGTAATTAACTTGCCCTAGATCTAGTTTTTCCTACTGAGTAAATATCTCCTCTTATGCTAATGGCCAATTAATATATTTCTATAGCAGAAAAAAATCCTATCTACCAAATTTTCTCTCCTTTCAAAACAATGTAAATACAGCCAAGTTTGGAAGAAAAATCTAATATATGAAGAATAAGAATAAAATCAGTGTCTACTATACATAGCAGGGAATTAGGAGACAATAATGGAAGGGCCCATTCAAATTGTTAAATTCTGCCTTTGTTACTTTGGAATAATTTATCTGTTGCCTAGAATATCCATTCCACAGAACTATATTCTTGAAAAAAACTTAAATAAAACTTACTTCACCTATTAAATCCACCCTAAAAAAGAAAAAGCTTGGTAGGAAAAGTTGTGTTGAATTTCCATTCTGGGTCCAATCCTAAAAACCAGTTATAAATGTAGGCAAAAGAAAACAACTCTATTGTAAGTAGGGCTACAAATGGAAGTATGCTTTAGAGTCAATTGCTTGCAGAAGGAGTCAACTTGGGTTTTCTTGGTCCCTGCTATGGAATATTATATTACATGTCCCTGAAACAGGGCAAAATTTAGAAAGATGATCCCAGGATGAGTTTGAAAGGATTTCATTAATGGCACTGATACTGAAATTAATGTTGAAAAGTATTGCCTGTAAATTTGAGAATATGTTCAGAATGCTCTTTGCTCACTGGACTATAAACAGTTTTAAATTTCTTTCAACTTGTCCCCAGCTGCCCTTTACAGCTGAAGTCAGTAATAACTAACATCAGGTCTGGATAAAGTAAAACACCATGTTCAGTGCTATGCTACTTGTTAGACATGTTGAAGCTCTCATATATATATATATATAATATATATGTATATATATATATATATGTGAAGTATATTGGAGTTTTATATAACTACAGTTACATAGAGGAAAATCTGGTCTCTCTTGATTTAATCAAAACAGAGGTCTCCTATTTAGAGATTTTTACAGAAAATAAGCATTACAGGACCGTAAATTTGATCAGTGCAACGAACAAGAGCAGATTAATCAGACATGAAAGCTATTGATTTTACTATCTGTCTTGGAGTGATTTATGATGATAGTCTATTCCATGATCCTCTGCTTTATGCCCAAAAATGGTTGCTGTATCTTTACAGGATGGGTGTGTGGAGGCTGGGGAGGAGGGGAGTTTTGGGGTTTTTGGTGGGCATTTTTGAAGAGTCATTGCCCAGGTGTTCTACGGCTCTGTGAGAGTCACTTCTGCTTGGCTAGCTTGGTTTTGTTGGCCGAGGCTAAAAGCTTTTCCCTTCCCTGGCTTGGAGAAGCTGTAGTAGAAATCTTTCACTGCCTTGAGGCAAACTCAACAGCTGCAGGTCTGAGAACAGAGTGGGACTGGTGGGAGCAGGGCTGCCCTGTCCCAGCAGCAATCCTCAGGGAGACAAGGGAGAGAAGGCACACCCAGAGGCTCCAGACCAGACTTTTTGCCTGCCATGACTGCTGTGAAGAGGAGGTTGATGCCAGAGAGCCACCAGGCTCTTGCCTCCTGCTGGAACTCCTCCGTGGAAGCTCCTCTTTCCTTAGAGAGAAAGCTGGCGCTATCTTGAACTATGTGTTGGGAAGGGGTATTTCTACAACATTTCCCCAATTTTTCACATATTTTTGGGTTTTCATTCCTCTGTGAGTGTGGGGTGGAACATGAGTTCTAACAGTTTGGCATTTTTCTTCCTTGCCTTGCAGGCATTTTGTTGTTTGTAAATTGCTGGGGTTTTTTTTCACTTTCTGCTATTAGTATTCATTTTCTACTAGTGCAGGGGGTTGTTGAAACTCTTTAGTCTCCAAAGTGAGACATCATCATAAATCCCATGGTTCTCATTGAATTAACCAACCAACAGAGACAGGCTTCATAGAAATAAAAGTATACTACTTCAGTAAATGAAGGAGGCAGAAGTTATTCCTTAGGATGAAGATTACACAAAACCTTTGACCAGTCAAAAGCATTTGCTGAAACACGTGCAAGCATGTGTTCAAGAATGTGTTTGAACAGAAACAATTTGCTGCACCACAACTTAGTGTGGAAATAATGCATAGTGGCAGACTGCCTTACAAAATACATCAAATATGAAAAGCACACTTGAACAAGGCAGAGGAGTCCACACACCAAAGGACCAGTTTCTTTAAAGAATGAATGCTCACTGTTCACATCCTATTAAATTCTAGTTCACTGCAAACAATGCCAACCATAATGCCCATTAAAGAGCAATGGGATGTGAGTGGAGTTCTGCCAAACCCATCAACTGGTTTCACAAGGACATGCAATACACCAAGGACAAAAACTGTTTTGAGTCACTTCTACAATCCATCAGAAACAAATACATGACACCTACGTGTACGGCTGCAGATCACACTACTGATTTTACAAGCAATAACTTCCCAAGAGAAATTTCTGCCATTTTCAAGTAAGAACATTAATGGATGTTTTTACTCCACAAATATTCTCTGTGATTAGTTTGCTTTCCAATGTGACAGCTTTCTGCATCATCTTCTCTTTTGACTATATATGAGAGGAGCATAGAGAAAATGACGAAAGACTTTGCCATTATAGGCTAGTATTAAAAAAACGTGTCCTCTGCATTGTACAACTTGCTTTATTCTTCTTTATGTAGGTTTCATGCAGTTTAAATCTGCACTGCATCAATGGAGGCATATAGTAGGTAGCTATCTACTATTTTTCACTTTATTACTGACTGTTATATATCAAAGAAAGAAAAAAAAGGAAACCTGAACCAAATCATATACCTTCTTTAATACACTGAAAGATTAAAACAAAGGAAAATTTTAAAAAAGGAAAAAAACAGTTGTGCAAATATACTTAAAATTATTTTAAAAGGAAATAATTCTCACTTTATGGATTAAAGCCTTTAAACAAAGTCTGACCTGTCTTACTGCTGCTTTCAATGCTACGTTCATATATTGTCAGTGGCTTTACTAAGTTACCATCAAACATGTAACTAACAGTCATTTGAAGTGCAATCTTCAGACTGAATTCAAGCTACTCAACTTCAAGTTATCAATGCTATAGAAATGTTTACACATTGGCATATTTCCCAGATACCCTGTGCCCAGAACTTGCTTTGCAAATTATGAACAAGTTTATAGAATTTGAAAACAAAACCAGAAAGACAGATTTCCTCTTGTCTTTCACCACTGCTTCAGAGAATGATCATCATACCAAAATAGCAACGATGGCTTAGTAATCTCATGAGTTAACACAAGGAGACAAGAGGCATAATTCTGTGCTCTTTGCCAGTTTTTATGTATTATCCTTGCTGGTGAGAAGCCTCCTGCTCTTTTAACAGATTCATTTCGAAAAGATGTTTGCTACTAACACTAGAGGGTTGACATTAACAAATGCATAAACTAAATCTTCCTCTACCCATATCCTCTCAAACCTGTTCTCTCTCTCCTGAATTCATCCAGTTCATTTTCTAAAAGACTACAGAGCCAGCAAGCATCACCCCTCTGGATTTGCTCCCACTGTGAAAGATCCCTGAGGGAAACCCACAAACTACAACTCAACTCCTCTTTGGAAACCCTCAACAAAACCCTTGCAGGCAGCAGAAATTCCAATTGCCACCGGTGATCCGGGGTCAAGCTTACATTTTGTTTCCAGCACCAGCATTCAGCAATACTCCTGCTGCAGGCTGAGCTGCCCTATCTGCTTGGAACTCATTTTTCCACAGCAGAGCTCACAGCTGTGCTCCCAGGGCAACCAGGGTGAAACATCCAACACAGCTTCCAGTGGATCCCTTTTAGAGAGGAGAACACATCGCAGCATGGAGGGAGGGCTTCTCTCTCCTTGACATTGTCTTTATCAGACATCAGCATTTCTCTTCAATGATTTTTAAAATGACTGCTAACTCTGCAAAGGAAGATAAAACTTAATGCTGCGATTATTTTCTGAAACCTTGTCATTGAGAGCTATGTTCTGTAAACTACCTTTTTCCTATTGCATTTCAACACTCTGTCCATAATAGACTAAGGTGAAAAAGGCCTCACCTGTAAAGTTCATGCCACACAAGAATCTTTCTACTGCTTTGCTAGCCCAATACATTTCATCTGAGGCTAAATAACTTGATACAAGCATAAGCTGTGCCACCTGCTGGTTTCAATATGACTGTAAAACACCCACTCACTTCCCCTCTGCCAGTTCTGCTAGTAAGTGTGCCCATACTTACACTGAAATGAAAAAAAGGAAACAAAAACCCCCGCCTGGTGAGTCTCCACAATGTTCTGAAACCAGGGGTGCATATGTTGCAATAAGGTCCTATCTCAGATTCTTTTACAAGTCTTCTTTTCTTGCAAAAGAAAATGATTAACCATTTTCTTTGGAAAGTCCCCTGTATCCCAGAGGTACACAATAAAGTACAAATAAATGTGAAATGAAAAAGCAAGTTCTAGCAATAACTTTTGCGAAGACCATTTTCTTTGACTACTTCACTAAAGATATGATACAAAAATGCAATTCCACTAAATACAGACTAGAAAACATCCATAAGCTGTTTCTGCTTTCCATGAGGTACAAGAACTATAGTACTTCTATACAGAAATATTGCTTTTAAAGACTTTGAAATGAAAGTAATTTTTTTACACATATAGAAGCAGCAATTATTTTCCTAATTTTTCCTATGGCCTATTAATTCATGTACTAAAGACAGAAGGACAGAACTCAGAAAAGGACTTCAATACAGTTAAGAGTATTGAATGCATAATGTGAATCTAAACAGCATTAGCCTTCCACACATTTATAGATACGTCCTCATGCCTACAACTGAGGAGAAGGATAAGGTTAAGCATGATGCCTAAAACCAGGATTCACAGGAGCAACCTCTGCTGAAAGTGACCCACAAGACAGAATGGAGTGGGACAGAGACTTCGGTCTAGAATGGGAAGGAAATGAGCACTGGTGAGGGACTTCAAATCTCATTCCATCCAAAACACATGCACTACTAGCATGTACCTCAACTACAGTGTGCCTTCCAACAGCAAAGGAGCAGAATTCAGATTTAGCACCTGATGAATCAGTTATTTTCAAAGAAAACAAGTTCTGCTCTTAAAACATCAACACAAGGCATGTCAGCACTGACCTAACCTTCCCAAGGTTCTGAAAGAGTGCAGTGCTCTCCCTTTTTCTCACAAATTCTTTGATGTAAACAGGTAACAGGCTTCCCTTAGCCTCTGAAAAGCCTATACATGGCTCATGTACTAAATAAACAAATTCCTTCCCTCACATGAGGGCTTGACTCTGCCCAGATGCTATCAGGCCCCTCCCCATGCCTCAGGGGTGGGGGAGAGCGAATAGAAGAGTAAAGTCAAGTAAACAAGTACAAACCAAATAAAGTCAGGGATCAAGATAAAGATAGCTTACCAGGAGAAAGAGCCACCTCCCACCTTCTTCTTCTGATACCACAGTTGTATCACTTGCTGAGCAGGATGGTGGATGGCATGGCATTTCCTTTGGTAACAGGAAGTTTTGAGGCTGTGCAAGTCCCATTCAGGCACAGCCAAAACGGTGTGTTACTTACAGCTTTTTACCCACAACTACCACACACAGAACATTTTGGCACAAATGTTCAGAAGAAGGTAGCAGCCATTAGTGTCAGCACTTGGTAAGTCCAGACAAAATATCCCCAGATGCTTCTCAGTGCTTCTGATCTGAAACACTTAAATCTCTCCCTCTATGCCAACAAAAACTCAGAGACTTCAAACAAATCCATTAAAACATTCTTGAAGGAACTCCTATGGATTAAAAAGCAAAGCTACAAAAGACACTAAGCTAAACTGGTCCTTCCTACTGACACCACTGTTTACATTTGTGCCAGGGTATTACTTCTCTGAAGCAGTATTCATGTTAACAGCCCAATGATCTGAACTGACCAAAGCAAAAGGCCAAATCATATAGTGCATATAGCTATAGCTTTGTTTGCTTATTTCCGTATTACCTCAGTAGTTAATTAAGCTTTTGAAGAAATCTGTTGCTGCCTGGATGCTTAATACAACTTCTCCTCATCACAGAAGCTCAGTAAGATCAAAACTCAATACAAACATCTTTAAAAACTCTTGGAAGGCACTACAATCAAAACAAAAAGTAGCAGAATTTTTATTACTATCTTGGAAACCCCACTTTAAAAATAAAAGGAAGGAAACCTAACAATATTCTCATGGATACATGTTCCAGCCAGAATCAACAGATAATTCATCTCATGTGTCAAAAAAAATCCCAAGAGAAGCTATTCTCAATTCTATTAATACTATACGGCCTACATCACTCTCTGTGGATTCCAGTCCTATTACTGGTTCATCAATAACAGACTACAAAAAATGTTTCTAGTTTGCTTCTCAACTGCACAGCTACAGTTTTGGTTTTTTTTTACAGGAGTATGAAATGATCAAATGGGAGTTACAACATATTTTTATGGTTTTCAGAAACATAGGTTTTATGTAAGAGAAAAGAAACTGAAAAAAAAAACCCAAAACAAGCAAAAACCTAAAATTGAAAAATATTCAAGTACCAAAATATTTTTCAAATAAATATAAATTTGCAGATATACTGTATGAATAAACTATGTGTTACGTATTCCCTGCTTAGCTCCTAGAAGTTATTAGTAATAGTTAAGAGTGCTGTTGCTCTTGGTAGATAACCTAAACAACAAAATTTGAAAATGGAAAATTTCATTCCTCTTTTTTCTTATGACTAATTCTGCTGCTCTCCACTACTTGAAACCTGAAATTCAACCAGGAAGAATAAGTTTTACAAGTGTTAGGTGTATAAAAATTGCTGATAAGGAACAAAATGGCAGAATGTACCAGGGAGTGAAAAATATACAAAAGGAGCTCTATCAGCAGCACTGTCAGTTCTGATTTTAAGTTCTCTACTTCAATTGTGCTTGCCTCCAATGAAAGCTCTCTCTCAAAAAGTGAGATATCTCTTGACAGACCTTGCTAAAGCAACGTGATAAAATACGAGAACTTGTGAAAAGGAAATAAAAGCTCATCCTGTGAAACTTTAAACTAGTTCAGGGCATGTCCTTAGGAGATGCAGAAGTGCTGCAGCTCTGGCAAGTAGCTGCTAGACTGAAAAGTCAATCCTGGAGTGTCTCCACTGCAAGAACAGGAACATCACTTCCTGCTCCCCGCATAGGACAGGATATTGGGATTAGATGAACAACTTCAAGAATAGATCAAGTTCCTAAAATCCAAACTAACTGGCTTAACATTTGTATGCATAAGTCAAACAAAGCCAGCTCCAAGGATACCTTATGCTAGAGCACAGAGGTCCCATAAGGTAAAACTCTTATTTTTCACATTCACATGTATAAAAACCAAGCTTGTACTCCACTGAAAAGTAGCTAGTGTGAATTTTTTTCCTAGTATTTTGAATATTTATATATGGAATGTAAAAGAAAACATGGTCATCTTGTATTTAGAATTCTATATTTAGCGTAATAGTAATTTTTTTCCTGAGTGGATTTATGCATCATGTATTCCAAAACATATATTTTTAATAAATATATTTTAGCAGTAAACTGAAAAGGGAAGTCTGTTAGCAGAAAGAAAATAAACAGAAGTTTTAGCAGTATAGATTACTCATAGTAGCTGTTTCTCAGCACAGAGCTGCTGGAGAACTAATTAATTTCTGCATGTTTCAGTTTCTGAAAGTATTTTCCCTGTAATTCCCAGAGGAAAGAACTCTGAAGATGTGGTTAAGTTGTGCAAAAGGTCGCTATATACAAAGAACAGCTGTTTGCTTTCACCAATAAAGAGAAAAGGACCCTGTACTGAGAAGCAACCATAAGGAGGCACAGCATACTCCTCACACAGGCAAAACTCAAGAGATTTCAGTGGGAGTTCTGCCATGTTTAATGCAGGATAATACTCCTCTTTCACAGGCAGGCTCAAGGAGGAAATAAGCAGAGCACAGGCAAATCCCACAGGATGTTCACACAATTGTTCTGTACCCAAAAGATGGGAAGGAATCTAATGTGAAGCAATTTCAGTGATACTGGTGCTGAGTGACTAATAGATCAAAATATCCGGTTTCCTACTGGATGGCTCCATTTGGAAAAGCAGCCAAGAAAACATTCTTACACATCACGATGAGCGTGACAGCTTTGTTTTGTAGATTTAGTAAAGGAAATACAAGAAAAAAATTCTCAAGAAAACAAGCGTATTTTAAATCTGTATTGCTTGTCAGGGCAAGGGGGTGGTGGTGTTCAGCCTCTTCAACAGATGTCCTCAAATATTCACCAGCAGAAGCACAAAAACAAAGAGCTGCACAAGGCTCTGTGAGTTAACTGACCTCCACTGAATATACCAACTACACATTTCGTCTCAGGAATCCTCTCTAATCCCTCCACAGGTCCACGAGGTGGGAGTCACAGCAGAACATCCTGCTGATCCTACTTCTGAGTTTGGTTGTCTGCTGCCACTGGAAGTGAACGATACGATCTAGACTCTAATCCCAGCAGGCTCAGTTCCTGTTTGCCAGTTACAGCTCTGCTACTGAGACAAGCCTCTATACAGACACTTTACACCTCAGAGAGTATAATTTGACTTGGAAAATATTATTACAAATAATCCTAACGAAATAGTTCAGCATTAAATGTCAGCCTTCTTAAGAAAAAAGAAGTTTCTGAAATTAGTCATTGAAGTAAATAAAAAGTTATGTAATTTGTTCATTATAATTACTTTATAATTAATATTTTTGGCAATGGCATTAGAGAGCAAGTAAATGTTTTTAGTCAGTTAAGATGTTAATTTAAAGAGCTTAGTTCCATCTTGAACTGTCATGTATTGATTGCATCATTTATTATGTCAATATGTACATAGTGATACTAAAAGTTCCATATATTAGCTTCTAGAGACACCTGGGGTAAAAATGGAACCCCTCTCAAATCACTTAAAAATCTAATTTTCAAAACTTAGATCAAGAAGTGGATAAGCAAAATAGAGAAACATTATCACAGGTAACCACTTGAACTAAATCTACCGAAGAAAAATAATCTGAATGCAATGGCCATTTATGATCTTACTGATTTAAAAAGTAGTTATCATGCTGGGTTTTGTATGTATATAATCTGGTTTTAGAATCTGAAACATTTCTGAGATTCTAGAGAAGCATCCATCATTCACAGCAGTTTTATAAAGTATGAAATCAGCAAAATACTGTTTCTTTTTCCAATACACATTATCTTTTTCTAACACAAAAAGTGCGTAACGGGAAGGAAGAAAAGCTTTAAAAATTATCTCAGAATGCAGTCATCGGATCAAAAGAAACTATTTGATCAACAGCAACTCCGGAACACTATGTACTGTTTATAAAGTTTCTTTCATTAAAAAAGAAGGAAGAACAGGAATGAGAATTTCAATGCAGTGCTATGATTGTAGCCAAACTCACCTGATACTAAGTAGAACTCTAATATAATTTTATACCCCATTAGAAATAAAGAATTTGGCGTCATTAGATCAGGTCTAAGAAACCTTATGTTCTGCGCTTAGAAAGTGCCTAACACAATATTTTTTAAAGACTAATGAAGGAAAAATTTGACAGTTTGATACATACAAAAAGGAATACAGACAACACTTTCCAAACCTTGAGCCTGCACCCTTCAGCATAAGATGTTCTCTATTTGTATGTAACATGTCAGGTTGGAATAATGAACCCTATTGATTATTATATATTAAATGATTTGGCCCCAAAATTCACATACTTCCATATTTTAATAAAATTTGGTTCATTAAATCAAAGAACTCTTGATATCAATTTAAATTTACTGTGAAGTTTAAATCACAGATTCAATAACTGGATGTAGTCATATCAGATGACACTGCTAGGTATAATCTAAAATACAGCTCAATCCAAATTTTCAGCAATTCAGATGGCAAAGCTTTTGTTGCCTCATTCAGAGAGCAAATGTAGGTACTAATAATTTTTTTAAAGACAAAACTCCCTAAAAGACCTTCTTACAGACTGCACATTCTGAATTACCACTCACATTTGATAATTTTGCCCAGATTTAGAAGATGGAAATTAACACTGCTGTTTGTAAACTGGAAGCAACCTCAAACAGGTTTATATACACATATATACACAAACCACTATATGTACATTATGCATTCTGAATACTTGAAAAGTCAACACAATCATGGCCCATAAACACCTAAAGTCTAAATGTCTAATGCAACTGTGTAACTCAGTAAAAAAGTGAATGTTTTCTGAAGGATTTTCTAATTTCAAAGGCAATAGATTATTGTTTTCCAGTGTCAGAAGTGCACCACAGTGGGAATGCAGCATTTAATCTATAAGACATAGGAAAATATCCCAAAAAACAACTTATGTCTAAGCTTTATTCTCATACTTAATTGGGATAATTCTAAGAATTTATTACCAAAAAAAATTGTCATAAATGCAATCCATTACACCAATAAGGGAAATACCATGCTCCTTTTGACACTCATCTTTTTTATTGCCTGCTAGGAATTCTGGTTAGGAGTTTCATTGTGCTGAGGACAGACCAGTCTTTTTCATACACTTACCCTCTGACAGCATGAATAAGTCTCAGTGATGGATAGGCGGTTCGCACTTTCAATTTATTCTTAAGGATTAATGCATTAACCCACTCCACATGCTTCTCTCCACCTTTGACCATGAAAGCTGGGATCCAAAGGACACTGCCATTCAGCATGGATAGTCTACGGACAAATTTTTCTCTGTCACTCTCATTCCGAAAGCCTCCAAATGCTCTTTGTACAACTGATGGGTTCATGGTAATAAAATCAGACTTAGTTCCCACATCGGCAGCAAACTCCACCACAGGAGCTAGATTGCACCTGAAGAGGAAGAAATTAATAAAGAAATGAAAATAAATATGAAACATTAACTCAGAAAAATGTGTGCGTGAAGGGAAAGCTAAAAATGAACATGCAAACCCAATTCAATTTAATGTGAGAAAAAAATACCAATGATAACAGGTGTGATAATATATAGTATTTTACTCAAGTTGGACAACAAGGATCAGACAAATTTTTAAAAACATTACGTGTACAGAATGTTGCAAAAGATTTCCTCTTTGGAACCATTTGGAAATCATATCGTCATACTCTAGAATGTATCAACATCTAAAGCAGCACTTGTGAATAATGTGCTTTTTTAAACCTATTACCTTCCATTATTCATTTAACAACTTGTTACCAACAGCTCCCCACAAAGAAAGCCATGCTAGCAAAATAAGGCATAATTGATACAGTTTAGTCCATGCATTTTTATTTTGCTTTTCTTACAACACAGTATTTAAATATTATTTGTAAACTAACTTTATCCCATCTTTAAATGAGTTTTTGGTAGTTTTGTTTTTGGTATTATCTCTGCAGTTGATAAGATGTTTAGAAACCTAGTATTTTTATTTGACTAAGGACTGCAACTTTTGGAAAAAAGGTATTTAACTTTCAATTTTTGGTTTACATCTCATTTTCAAACCTTCTCTAATTTTGCAGTAGCTTTGTGCCTTTTTCCTCGGGTTGAGAAGTTCTCATTATGCCATTGGTCAGCAGATTTTTACCCCAATTATATAAATACATACATATGTAATCTTATACATGCATTGAATGCAGGTGACAAAATGTGATTCAGAAATTAGTTGTGATTTCAGCGACCAGTACGATCTGACTGAAACAAATCATCTCCACAGCATCCTCAATGAATTAGCCTGTAGTTGGTATGGCCCAAAAATGTATCCTGACACAACAATATTTTCATAACTTAAGAGACTGCTCTATCGAGGCAAAGGATGGTAGAAGCAACGTTGGAACAGGTTCTTCCAAAACATTTCCATGTTATCACACTCCTAATATAAACAGTATTCCATTAATTCTGCAGTTTTTTATTTTCTTCCAATGGCAGATCTCCAATGACACAAAAACGTGTCAGCATTACTTAACACCAATGGATGATCTAGTCCTGTCTGATACTAATTACCCGGAAAATAATTTTCATTTTATAATTATCAGGTTAAGATTTTTTCTATTTTCTTCAGAAAGACATTCTGAAGATTATAAAACAAATATATTCCTAGGTGATAAAGAAGTCTAAGTTTCTGATAACGTGGGCAGATGTCGGCTAAGGAAATACATTTATATTCTTCATTATCTTTATACATCTATTCCACAAACCATCTGCATGCATTTCAGGCTGCTAAGAGTAGTATCTTCTAGAAAATGGTAGCTACTGCATGAGAAAAACTCCCACTGAATTGAATACTGGCTTTGTAAATAGTTTCTGAAAACCTTAATGCAAGAACTTACAACCTGCCATTAAAAGTTTTTTAAAAACTAAAAATAAACATGATAAAATAATCAAACCAAGTACTTGAAACAACCAAATTCACTGAATTACTGCTATATTGAAAATACCTCTATTAAGGGCAGATTGCACAAGATAATGAGGGATTTGCATAGTGGATTTGTTTCAGTAGTCACATATATGCGCATGACAGAATCTATTACTTAAAAATGTAAAACATATTCTTGACATTGTAAGTCCTGCTCTCTCAAAGATCTCTGGGATAAAAATGAAAAAGTAGAGAATCTCTGAAACATGTAGCATCTGAGCATGCATAAAACAACTGAGATGCTATGACACACAGACCAAAAATTCTCAGTGACTGAAAACCTGCTTCTTCCACAGCCACCTGTTGCACGTATTAGTTACAGTGGGATACATCAAGAAAAAGTGTGGGGAAAAAACTGCTCATGTTTAGAGTTATATGCAACGAGAAAAAAAAGAAGAATGGAGTAGGTGCTTCTCTACCACATTTTCACCAAACTGGGTGATCATCCCTGGGTTTGCTGTGCCATCTTTATGGCCTAAACATCCATAACATACATAGTCTTTTTGAGAGAAAAGCTTAAAAAAGAAAATAATGCAATCACAAAAATAGGTTCAAATGAAAAATTAGTTATTCCACAGAGATTCAGTTCAACTTGCTTCATTGCTAATATATGTATACAGATCACGTATATGAATACAAAGGTCCAGTCAAAATAAAATACTTTAAGACACAGGAAAGAAGTGCTTTACACCAATGCTTTGTTTCATTAATATCTTCTCTTTGTAGATCAAAGCCAAAAATATCAGTTACACAGTAATAATCATATACATTCTGAGAAGACAAAAAATGAAGATCAGATTGTTGCTGGCAGACATATTAAACATTTCTGAAACATAAGGCATTACACCCAGATTAGTGTCAGTAACACACACTCCTTCCTGAATAGTCTGTAAGGTTTTCTATCCAGATTCATATTGAAATTTTTGTAAGAATCAAAACAGTAATACTGAATTCAGTAATTCATGCCATTTTTAAGAAATAATTTGACATGGAAGAAAAACTGAAGGCTCGAGCAAGCAGGAGAGGAAAAAAATGAGTTAAACACTGAAGAGAACCTCACAACTGGACTACACTCTACTCAATCTGCATGCAAGAAGAACACTGCCCTAATAATTGTGTGTACATAGCACATCCTCTCACCTGGGTCTCCAAACAAAGGTGTGCAGCAGTGCTGTAGTAACTTTCACACATGCAAGAGATTTACAAAATTAAAAAAAAATAAAAATAATTTAAAAAAACCATGCAAAATTTTCCTACTTCCCCCATCAAATATAATTAATAAAGTGTTTGAATTCTCACATGTTCTGCATATTTCTCTGGCTACTGAAAAAATTCAAGTTGCTTCAAATTAACCACAGGAATCTGGAGTAATACTGAATGCCCTAACATATCCACTTAATCTCAGTCCTTATCCATGGCATGATGGAGGATGTCTCATGAAAGCTGCAAGGTTAGAAGCTCAGGTACAGCATTGCAGATTCTCTACACACACGAGGGTTTCTACTCAAACAGTCATGACGGGGTTTTAGTATGTGTAATGTAAAATACTGACTTGATACACTCTTTCACAACACAAGTTCACAAAAGTACTGAATTTTTTACTTCGGTATGAAGATGGGTTTTGTAACATCACCTACTAAAAAACTTCATTAATTCCTGTGTCCCAGATTAGAATTTATACTGGTAATCAACAAATTCTGTCTTCCACACATCTCCGTTAACACCAGTGACTGAAATCCAAGTTATCATCAATTGACACAGCATAGTGGAGTGTCAGAAAAAGCCTAAAAGCATTTTAGAAACAGCTGCAAAACACATTATTTACATCTTTATTGCGTGTCCTGCTGAAAAATTACACATGGATTAGTTTTTCTGCTCTTCCCAGTACTATTCCTTTGACAAGAAAAATAAAGCAATGAATTTCTATCACTGAAAGCCTTTTGCATATGTAAAAAAAATAAAGTAAAAAAACCCAGAGAAGCTACAACAGTGAAATATTGAAGATTATATTTTTATGCATGAAAAACTAAGAAATGGAACTTAGAAGTATCCTGAACACCTGTACCTTAGCTTTTTTATGTGAAAGTACCATCACACATTACTATCTATAAAGAGCATATTCTATAGGGCAATTATGAATATACACAGAATTGTTATAATTCTGATACAGAAATTTTTTTAAAAATCTGCAACATTATGAAGACAGAAAGGGTTAAAAAAAATTATTACCCTTGCAATAAATGTGGAAAACATTATTGTTTTCATTGCTTTGGAGAAGCACATTGGAGCTGCTAAAATGTAATGTAGAAAGCACCAGTAGTTTGAACTTTCCAAAATGGAGAACAGCTAAAAAGGAAGTTACTTAGATTAAGACTGTTCTGAATCTTTTCACTTCTTAAGAATCAAAGGGGGAAAAAAAGCACAGTGTTCCTGAGTTTCCAACTGTTCAGAAAATTACTAAATTAAAGTCTCTACATTATCAACAATAGGAGTAAATGACTTTAAAATAACGGTATCCTTTTTTTCTCAGGACACTTATAAGAACATTCAAGCTAACCCTATCCAAATGCTTTATATTTGGATGCTTACAGGACATGTATTTATTTAAGCAGCCTCTTTAGAGCCCATGATCATTTGTATATGGGTATAGAGAAGTCAGTTTCTACTGGTATTTCCTGTGTGTTTCAGACTTCTGTCCTGTAAATATCCTACTAAATCACCTACTTAAGGACTAATTCATTAAAAAAAACCAAACCAACAATAAATAAATAAAACAAACCAACACCATAAAATATGGCTAAACGAGTCAAGCCTTCTCCAAGGCTCTCCTGAGATGGAGACCACCCACGCCTGGCTGACTGGAACATTTCCACCAGTGCTCGCTCCCCTTTCTCAGACACTCAAATCCCTGAGCAAGTACTTCAGAAGATGATGGCTTTCCTCTGCTTTCATTTAATGTTTCTATGTAGTGTGACAAGTTTAAAGAAGAAATAGAAGGCAAAAACAGAGCTGCCACATTTGAGATCTGAAAAGAGCCAAGTGAGCGAGTCATGATATATTCAGATGTTATTTTTAGAAGAAGACACATGCTTTAAAATATGTGTGTTAAATTGGCAACTTTGCTTTCAACGGATTTGCTGGCTCCACAGATTTAGCTCTGCTTGGCACAACAGCCATGGTCCAAGAAAGGTGTACTAAAAATATTCGGAGATAAAAGCTGATATGAATTACAAAAAACAAGCTCCAGAACACAGGTAAATTAATATTCTTAATATATTTATTCTGACAAATTTACCATGCTTTTTTCCTAGCACATGAAGGAACAACACACATTAATGAAGCTACTACTGATTTCTTACTATTAATTTAAAGTGCTTTCCTGACATAAGATATCAAACCTCCACAGTGTGGATATGACTAAGTCAGTCCTTTTCTTCTGCCTGACCATATCTGTTGTCTTCTGCTCCTACCACATATGATGCTTGCTTCTGCACATCACAAGTGCCCACAAAAATCAATACACTAGGGAGAAAGTAAAAACAGATTATCCTCACCTACATACAGGGCAAACCAAGACGTGTTAAAAGATGTATTCTTTCATTTCAAAAGAAAAAAAAAAAAAAAAGACTACAAGCTTTTTCATGTCACCTTCACTAACCACAAGGATGGTCCAGTTAAAAAATGAAAGTCAAAGTATGTTGGAAAAATAATGCTGCATTTTCCCAGCAAAATTTTATCACCAGTGATTGCAAAAATGTTCATTTGGTTCCTAAATGCTGGAAGAGTCACCAGGAAAAAAATCCAGTGGGAAAAGAAGAGTTGTAACATATAAACTAGGCACTTCAATCCAAAGAAGCAAAAAATATCTTCTCATGGCTGCTCTTTGTCAGACCAGCCCTAACTTACTGAAAAAGCTTCACACAACAGGCCTCTTCTCCATACTGCCAAACTGAAAATAAAGGAACTTTTCCAGCAGTGGTGTCACCACAAGAAAAAGCACAATATATTTACCAGTGTTTGTTTGATTGATTGGTTTTAACCAAATAACTCCAAAATTGATCTTGGCCTCTGCTTTTGAATAGGTCTCATAATGAATGTTGAACTAAATTACTTTTAAAAATAAAAAATAAAACTACTTATTATGATTTTGATATTGTTCAAATTCTGAACCCACAGCTGAACTTTTTGATACATTTTGGCTTCCAGAAGTAATTCCAAGTTATTATTTGGCAATGCTTAGTTATTTTACACTTACTGTTATTTTACACTTGCCCAAAATACAACCGCATTTCTCAGAAACTCCTATGTAACCTCTGCATTTCAAAATACACCACTTTTTTTAACAAGCTCATCTGCTCTGTAAGATGCAACAGCATAACTCAGCCCTGGCTTAGTAATTTCATCATGAGAAAGTGCAGACAATGTGGGAATAAGATGTATTTATTCATCTAATGAGATATTTTGGAATGCTTCGGTCTTTCTCTGGGTATAGTGTCAAAATGCAGTACACATAAGCTCAGCATTAGAAGAGAGTAGCAGGAGCACAGAGATCAATAGTTCCTAATGGGGTATAAAAGCATGACAGGTAAAAAGGAAAGGTATGCAGGAAACAGAAAATAGTTCCTAGTCATCATGGTTTGGGATTTTTTTAATAGCAAAGAGTCTCCTTGCTTAGAAATTTAATTAGATGGACCACAATTTCTACTGCCAAAACAGGCATGACTTAATTAATTTTATTCTGTGTGTTTACACTACCTTTATTTAGAGGATACTGAGTTTATTAATACTGCAAATAATGTTGGATATTTGTCGTGTCCTCTTCATTGTCACAGACCTTCACTGTCAGTTTCATCATTAAATTAACAGTAGTGTCTGTGTTAACTAATGTAAGAACTGCTCCTAGAAGTTATTATGCACATAAACATAAAACACTTGGCATCAGAAGATTCTACAAAACTGTCCTTCACCAGCCTATACACCTGGATACATTCAGTAACTCCTTTCAAGAATATCATCAGGTGGCACATAAGTGAGGATATTTAACTTCTAGAGAGATCAGATAAAAGTAAAAATATTAACAGTGTCATGGTACATTTTAATACCAGAACCCTAACAGTAATAGAGGTAAGTGCTTATGAAGCAGTGCAGAACTTCATAATTACACCATGTTAATTATGTATCAAATGATGTATAACTTTTTCTAAATGGAAGATGAGGAATGCAGGAAACTAACTCCGACAAATTATTTGTTTTTTTCTTTAACTTCCGTTACAAACTAATTCCTGGCTATTTAAACAGATGCTATATAACTATACATGCATTGAGACTTCAATAAATAAATATCATATCATTTAAATTATAGTATGTAAATTCTAAAGCATGTGAACTTCCCTTTGTAAATAAAAAAAAATTAAAAAGTCACTGCATTGAAACTTCCTATAGGCAGAAGGGCCAAGCAGGTTATTGCCAAAAGATTAGAGATTATTATTCAGAATGTTGTTTGACTCACTAGTTGTTACACAGATCACTTTAACTGTCATACCATATAAGAGATGTTTTACGGAATCACAGAATGGTTTAGGTTGAAAGGGGGCCTTAAAGATTATCTAGTTCTGAATGCCCCATGGTCAGGGACATCTTTCACTAGACCATCTTGCTCAGAGCCTCATCCAACCTTGCCCTAAACATTTTCAGGGATGGAACACACACAGCTTCTCTAGGCAGCCTGTTCCAGTTCCTCACCATCTTCACAGAACACCCATATCTCTCTCCAGTCTAAAGAGCTGATTAGCAACAGCAACTTCCTACTGTTCCTATTAAGCTTCACCAAGTCTTTAGAATATTATCTTTCCTCTGTGTAGTTGAATTAGTAAAAAGCTCCTATCAGATATCATCACCTAGTTTTACAGCAAGTTAAAACATGTGGAAGAACTTGGGGATGACTGCAAAGAAAATTCAGCACATGATTTAAAATAAAGTTTGTACCTTGCCTTCTCTATGAAAATTTTAATCTGGAAAATCTAGCATCTACTTTTTTCGTAGTCCTTTATCCTGGAGAGATATTATTGTATCCCCTATCATCTGCTTTGTGCCCAAAAATGGATCCTATAGCTTTAAGCTAGGCCCAGAGAGAGAAAAAGAGGAAAGAGAAGCAATGCAATTTTTTCACCGCCTGTGTTTAAAAACTCCCAGCTCACAGCTTTTTCTCTCTAAAGAAAAAGAGACTGAGTAGTTTCTTTGCTTTTTAACATAGCTTTTCGTTTGTTAACTGAAGCAGAAATTTTTCCTAGAACTGTAGCTTCGTCTTCTAGACCTATTCAAGTTTTCTCCAATCCAAAACACCAAAACATCACCCAGGGACTCCCCCATGCTGTGGTCCAGGGGTCGGCTCTGGACTCAGAAAAAGACTGAACCACACCTACAGAAAAAACAGAATCTCTTCAAAGCAGCAAAAAGTTTTATTATTTAACATTATTCATTCTTTTCAAAACTGCAAACAACTTGCTTGTTACATAAACAATTTTTTCACTTCCTCCAAGAAAAATCCTTTTCAACCTTAAGAACCCGTAAAAGAAAAGTTGCTAAAATCTACTCTTTATTAAACAAAACATCCTTTCAGAAAGTTTCTCCTAAATTTGTTCAAAACCAAGATATTCTGTTAAATGAACCACATTTAATCTCAGAGACGTAGAAAAGCATGCCATAGGCTAAATGCAGATTAAAACTGTGGTGATTACACTTCTGGATTTCCTCTGCAGTAAGTAAGGATGCTATTTTGAAGAACCAATGGTACAAGTAAGACTAATGAGAAAAATGAAAGAGAGATATGCTATTGCTTCAGTTGCAACTTGTTAAAATAACTTTCAAATGAAATACAAAACTTACATATATTATTTTTTTATTTATGTACTGCAAAACTGTTATTTTTCTTTTCTATGTCCTTTAAGTAGTTATTGTCACCATCATTCTTTAAGGTGAAAAAAGAAAAAGCAAATAACTCACAATGACTAGTATTTCTATATTGCTTTCTGACACAATCCTCCAGTTTTCTGTCCCTTCTCCCTTCTCAAACCAAATCAATTGAAACTCGTGCTTCAAAAGCAAAAGTACCCACCTCTTGCTCAGCATTTTCTACACAATGCCAAGATGTCAAATGAGGTCAGCTTTGACATGATACATGAAATTCAAAGGTCCTCTATTGTGTACATTTGAAGATGGAATACGAACTGAAACATCATTATTCCCCCAAACTACAAGAATAGATTCTTAAACCAAGATGAAGGAATATATTAGGGTGACTTTCAACTACCTCAGTGGCATTCTGGTTGAACATCAATACACCACACTGAAATTTTACTGCATGCTACACAAAAACTAATGTAGTAATCTACAAAAGGCCATCTGTGCTGACCAAAAGCTAAGAAAGAATATTTTTAAAAGAGAAACCATTTTTCATTTATTCTACCAAGACCTCTATAAGAATAATTTTGTTTGGAATAACGACAGCAAAAAGCAAATTTAAGAAATGCAAAACTCTCTCCCATGTTTTATTTTTACTGTAAAAATAATCTTCTTGTCAATAATATAGGTACATATTTAAATTGGTATATATATAGGTATGAATTTAAATCCACGTTGATGGATTCTATTTCAGATTAATTTCTGATAATGCCTGTAATATGTACCTCAGATTAAAATATTTGTCCCAGCTTTTCTCCAAGAAGCATAGTAGCCTTCATCTTCAACAGCAGATAAAAACTTACCTTATTACAAAGTCATGGCTATCAATCTCTTTTCCGCAACCACTCTTCAGAAGGATGCCAGAATTCCCAACAACTGCACAGGTTTTAAATCGGCGATTTTTCATTGGGGAAACTTCAGGGAGAAGGCTGTGCAAATCCTGAGAAACGTTTAGAGTGCGACGTCTGTCCAGTACATAATGAATTACATCCCCTGGCTTGAAGTTGCTTTTGACCACTGAGACATCTCTTTCAGCATCCAAGAACTGAAGAATGTTCTTTCTACGTTGACAGAAAAACACAGAGATAATACTCAATACTTCCTGCTCGAGTGGAGTTTATCTAACAGCAATGTAGACTCCACAAGGCATAAAACATAAAGCAGAGGGTAGACAGTGTCAGTCCTGCTAGGGCAATTTCCCATGCTCTAGGATGGGGTCAGAACAGAGCTTTTAGAAGGGACTTCTCACTGCGGTTTACAATGTAACACATAAATACTAGAGAACAAGAGCTTAATGACCTGTACACACAAAGGCACAGATAGATAAAGGAAAGATAACTGAAAACTTGAAGGCATACTGTGCTTGACTATCTTCACAAAATCTTCACATTTTTAAAAAGGACTGTGGCAGTTTGTTTTCATAAAAACAAACTTAAATACATGAAGTATTTGTGATCAAGAAATGTCATCTCTTATAAATCAGCTTGGCTCAGAAATGGTCATGTTTTCTTATAGTTTCTTATTTCACCATAAAAGTAATAGATTCAATTTAGCATAAATTTCCTCCTAATTACCTGAAGTTTGGCTAAAGCTATCCTAATTAATTTGACATGAGAATATACCCAGTCTTTTGCACCAATTCGAACAAAACCAACTTAAAACACATGGCAAATTAAACCACTGCAGCTCAGAGTCCAGTCAAGCTGTTAGCTGAACTAAAAATCTCTTACAAACTCATCAAGACTTTGAAAGACTTATCATCTTTTCTGTAAATAATTGTTTAAAGCATTAGACAGGTTTAGACACATGCGACCAAATAAGGAGGTTTAATAAACTACCAGGTATCAAGTGAACTGTGGAAGTTGAACAGTTGTATACTCCCAGCCTCCAGCAAGTAACTGATGAAGAATGTCTGCTTTTATGTGAGCTGAAAAGCGAAGTCATGGTATCTGCTTAGGAGCCATTAGGATGCTCTGCCTAAGTGGAGGTAAAGCAGCTCAAGCCTGTCTCTATTTGCAAAATTTATCAGTGCTGATGGAGAAGAGGGGGTCACCCTGTTTTTGGTGTTGAAGAATACTCAGACTGGCCTGACTCATCAATCCCAAAGTTAAATACTGTTCTGTGAAGAACAGTCTTTCCTGATAGAAAATGGCACTGGTGATGATGCAGCAGACAGAGCTCCTGAAAATGGAACCAACAAGTCACAATATACTGATAAGTTCACTAAAGCTGCTGAGCTGATACATCTGCCTGTCAATCACTTTACAGTAGAAAAGTCGAGACCCCCTTTTCAATGACAGAGAATTCTGACACACTAATTTTGGATGGATTGTGTGTGTAGCTTCCTTCCTTGAGTGAGACTCTCCTTCCAGGTTACTCCTTAAGGCTGAGTAAAAGACTTGCCTACTGTCACTCGTATGGGTAAGTACCATCAATTTCTACTCAATCATTTTTCTCTTGCTTCAATATAGCTTCAGTAAACAGTGCACTATATTTGAAGTTATAACTATACCTCATATTATATAAAAACGATCTTTTAGTCTAATTATTGTAGTTATGATCAATAAATAATTTACTTTAATAACTTAATAATATACTTTAATAAGTTTTTTGGTTTGCCATCTTAATCTTGTGGGGCAAAGCTGCATAAAGGTTCAGTTACACTTGCATAATACTTTAAACATAAACGGTTGACCAAATTTGGGGCTAAGATTAGATCCAATCACACCTTGATGTGTCTCTGAGGAAGTGTTTAACACGCATGGGGTTTGGAAAACAAGTTCTGTGCCTCATAACTCAGTGGGAGGGATTTGCTAGAAAACTCTGTCCAAAGCTTCCATTTTGCCCATGACAATGGGGACTGGGGTCCAAAAACTGGCACATGCTCAATATGTAAGTTCAAAAGAGATAATGACTGCAGTGTAATTACTAATGTATGCAATGACTAATAGCTGCACTGGTAGTGTAGAGCAGTTTTCAGTACACCCTGGACATAAAAAGCTGGAAAAATCCCTAGGCCAGAGCTGCAGGAGGCACTACTACTACTACAGCAGCTGAGGGTGCTGTTTTTCCTTATCCCTTGCTCAGGACTACACCTTATTTTTAGCAATATCCTTCATCTACTAGAGGATAAGAAACCACTCAACTTTTTTTTTACTTTTATGCTGCAGACTTCTAATTCCCCTTCTTGATCTCCTTCATAAACAACTCAACTTTTTAACCCTAGCAAGTCCTGACTCTGCTTTGCACTCTGCAGCTAGAAGGCAGAAGGTGGCTCAGCCTTTAGAATTATCAGGGACTACGACCAAGATAAAACACGATTTTTTGCCAGCTAAATTAGTTGAATTAAAAACAACAAGAAAGAACAAACTCTGTGGTCACAAAAAGTCACAGCTTGCTCTTGTACATGACTAGAGTTTCAGCTCCTGTTGGTTTCTTGAGGAGGAAGTGGGGACTACATGTATTTGCACCTCTGCTGGGCTTTACTTTAGTCTGAAAGGAAGTTTTAAGAAAAGCTCTTCCTGGAGCTTTTCAGATTCAAATTCTTCCAGGAGAATCATAGGATAGTTTGTGTCAGAAGGGGATTTGAAAGATGATCTAGTTCAACCACTAATTTGGATTTGTTAAAAACATGCCTAACTGTAAATAATCCTGGAGGGGTTCCTAAGAGCTCCCAGCTAATGGAGGCCACAAACCAGAAATGCTGTAATACAAGAGAGTGGGCATGCAAAAGCAAGAGGGCTTTTAAACAGACTATGACTCAACTACCACTTATCACAGGAAGGTCATCCATATACCAGCTTTTCACGAAGATAAGCAAGGTAGAGTAAGATAGATTTGCAAGCAAAAATCCCCTGAGGTTTATTATGACTAAACCAGAGCACAGAACCCCAGATTCTGTGTCTTTGACACAAAAACAATCAGAAGGAAGCAGTATAAGTGGCTTCAGAACATTGTTCCAAAAGTTCCAGAGCAATTGTAGTGCTCCACTGCTGGCTCTGTACTTACTGCTTGCACTTCAGAAACTTAACAGAGCTGTTTCACACTTACTTGCAAGACAAACATTGATAATAATCTGAATCTTTGAAGAAGGAAGATGCTTTTTTTTTAGATGCCGCTGACATCTTACAAGTTCTCACACTTTTCTGACAAGAAGTATTTTCTGTTAAATTGCAGATATAAACCTTTCCTTCATAACCTTCTTCTGCTCCTTGCAGCAGAAATTCCCATATTTATTTAAAAGTAAGTAGAAGAAAGTCACAGACATCAAACTGTGGTTCATTTCATTGACACAGATCACAGATGTGATGTTGTCAGCTCTGTATGGAAGGCTTCCCCATATAGATTTGTACCATCTCAGCCACATTCTTACTTTCTGAAACTATAGCCTTCATTACAAATAAAGTCTCCTTATTTCCATAAGCATAAGGAATACCATCACATTGCTAGACAGTAGAAAGCAGTTAAGACATAAAACCTTAGCAGATAAACCTTAGACTCTTCTTCATGACCAAAATAATTCAGATAGAAAGGGGAGCCAAGAAAGCAGTCTTCTTCGCTTTCTTCCCTTTGTCACAGAAATTATCAATTCTTCTTCAAACAAGTTGCCAGCAATGAGAAGGTAACATCAGTTGCAAAAATCACTCTCCCACTCAAGGCAGCACATTTTACACAGTCTCATGTAATTAGTAATACCCATAATTTTTCAATCACAGAAAGTCTAGCTCCTTCTTCTTACGCCTGCTTAGTATCCTCAAAGGGCTGCTGCCCTCCCAAGAGGGCTGCTGCACTCCACAGGCTGCCTTATCTGGCTGCAAAGTCCTAGAGCACCAGAAACCCAGTGGAAGCCCCCATTTCGTGGGGTCCTGATGAAGATTTAGCACTCATTGACTCCTATCTGAGCCTGGCCTTGCCAAGAATTCCTAAGGCCTTTGAGGCTGATAGACATACCATTAACTTGAGCAAACATAAAATGGCCAGAGATCATGCCCAAAGGCAACAAAGCAATAGCAAAGTATAACATTCTAGATGCCAATCAACAAGATTTGACCCAACACTGACCAACAGCCCTTCCACAAAGCAAAAGTCACTATACAACACTTTCTACATTTGAAAATTGCTAATGTGGGTGGTAAGCTGATGTAAGACAGAAAAACATCTGTCATTTATGGGTGACTATAAGTTTTATGAAACATCTTTATGATGCATACTAATAGCTTCACAAATTATTTCTCCTCTGATTAGAACTGATAGCATTTTATATATTATTCAACAGGCACTATCTTGTTTTTTGTTTCTCTCTCACTGTTACTTCCTATGGTCAACCTCACACCACAAGAGTACCAACCACTGTTGACATTAACAGCTGCAATTTATGAATCATCTTCATGGTCTACACAGTGCATGGAACATATTATGGAAGGCTGAGCAGTTAGTTAAACCACAAGAATAATTTACTACTTTGCTAGACACTTTTAAAATTAGTCCTGATAGGTGTGTAAGTGTAAAATTACAGCTAAAATGCTTTTTACTGCTATAACACAGAAGAAAGGTGTATACCAAACCACCTGTAAAAGTGGGAATGTATACTTAACGTGGTCAGCATCAGATTGAAAAACATCATGAGGGGTTGCATCGGCTTCCTCAGTGGAAAGCATGCCTGATACCCTCCCCCTCACCACTGAGCACCACAACAGAACGTGCTATGCACATCAGCCATTTTGAAACTCATGAATTTAGTAGATGGAGATGATACACATATATTTACAAGATGGAAAAAAATACTAAAGCACTCTCTACTGTTTTACCTCTTTATCTGAATAATATATTTTTAATTTGGAACATATGGAAAATTGGCATAACCCAAGCTTAACTCTTTCTCTTAATTTTAACCAAAAGGTTATTGTAATATTTTTCTTGTTTGTTGTTTGGCTTGAGCAGCAATATGTATTGGTTTTAAATGGTTCTGAAATGTGATAGTCAATTTTTCAGTAAAATGACTGAGAACGGTTGTCTCCACTTATAGCTCATTTCCAAATCAGCTTACTTCACAAGTAGAAAAAGTTGTTTTCTCCCAGCATTCAGACCCATAACTTATGGCACATACATTTCTGAGCTACCTTTATCTTCTGCATGCTTTAGAATTAGAGACATAAAATAGCAGACATTAAAAAAATCCCTAAAATTCTCCTTCAGAGAAGCCATGCTTTTATACATGGAAACAATACCTGTTTAAGGGGTTTGCAAACTGTCCTTTAATTAAAAAAAAAAAAAAATTAAGTAGAAAGGGAAATCACATAGAAACCACATCTTATTTAAAACACATTACTATTCAAAATTTTAATATTCAGAAAACCAAGTCTAATCTGCTATTTGATTGTTGTTAAAAAGAGTTACTTTCCTTCATTTTTCATAGAATGCAACACTCCTAGATCTCCACACTGCCAATCCACACTCCATATGCTTCTCGCATGGGCCACCTTCCAGATGAAGGTGGGGAGGATACAACACAACACACTCAGAGACATCTCACTGCTCTCTGTGGCCTCAAGGTGCAGAGACCAACTGTAAAGACACATCAGAACTATCACTGAGTTTAACTCTGTTACTGGGTTGCCCCCTCAGCATAAGCCTAAGGCTCTCTTTGGACTTTCTGACATCAAGAGAGAAAACTGCATAGGACACAGCTATTGCCAGTGTCTGACCCTGCAACGTGGACCAACCACAGCCACAAGAGGATTCACAACACTTGATGGCCCACCTACTGACTCCTGCATCTCACGTTCCCCCTGTAGTCGAGGGAGGAAAATTTGTATGCTCAGGATACCTCCACCTGCTCTATTCCTAACCTTTAGGATGAGAGAAAATCACGTCCTAAAAGTGCCAGATTCTCACCACTGACTGTGGAAGAGTTCTGGACAGCCAGCTTAAATACAGACATGAATAATATAGACTGATTGCACAGATCTGACAGTCACAGCCAGATGAAAATATTTTATTTATTCTTATGAAGGATGACTTGACTTTGAAGCCTAATGTTATGCACTTGCATTTAACACTGAAACCTAAATAGATACAGTTAAAAACATCCATCTGTAAATGTAAATCAAATTACTTTTTATAGATCAAAGGAATCATAAAGCAATATGAATGAAAATAATTATAGGCAAGGTGAAATGAACGTCTCTTTTATTTAAGAAACTCACCTTATTTCCATTACCAAAGAAGAATTGATTTTCCAACCTTCTGCAGCATGTTGGAAGATTGATGAGTCACCCTTTTGAATTATCTTATCAGAGCTATTGATCATTGATCTGCTCAAACTCAGGTCACCATCTCTGCAATGCAATACAGAAAACAGACAATTACATCAAGGCTAACTCCAGTTTAAGAAATTTACATTCCAAGCATCAGCAATATATCCCTTTATTCACAACAAAAATAAGCAACTTTCTCTTAGCTTTCTAAAGACAATAAACTGCAACAGAAAATATATGAGACATCTATCTGTAATACTTGAATATGCAAATTAAGAGCTTAAATATGTTTATATTTGCAACACACATATTTGGAATAGACATAACAAGAACTACAATGAACTCCAAATTGTGAATCTGGAGAAAACTTCATTTTGTTCGTGAGGCAGATTCTGCACTTCTATGTTCCAAATTTCTAGTACTAAACTAAGAATTAAATGTTACATTTCAATCCTTTTCCCAGTTCATAATGTGCAAGACTGGCTTAACAGATATCTTTGGCCTCCCGCTGATGCTAAAGATTTTTAAGCACAGACTTCTGGAGTTTGATGCTATATGAAATACAGTATTTCTCCAACACCTCATGAAACTTTTCCATGCACACATCCAAAACACCCCAATGGTCTTATCCTGTCCATCAGTCTTATGATTACAACTTTTTGGGAAGGTAACCTTAAAAATAAATACAGTAAGCTTTAGGTGAGGACCACTGAACACCTGGTGAGCTAGCACAAGTTGCTGTGGTATCAGTGAACAGGATATAAATGGGACAGAGAAGTCCAAACACTACAAGCACAACTTAAGGTATTAGGACTAAAACTCATTTTTATCTCTACATCTTTCAATTATCATCCATAGTGCTCCCTTTTAGATGCCAGAGCAATGTTCAGTTGAGTTCAAACACAGCTGTTAATCATAAACAAGTTGTTGGATGTAAAAATCTACCACAAAAAAATGTAACTCAGGAGTCCTGTACCTCAAGTGTTCACAGGATAATAATATACACAGCCAGAACAAGACATCTGTTTATCTGTTAAATAAGCATGCTCTGAAATACTGCCAATAACAGTAACTTAACTTGGAAAGAGAATATCTGATCATAGCCCTTCAATGAAAAAAATGGTAAAGATGCAAGACTTCAAGCTGTCCAGGAACTGCTGAGTTGTGCTTTTCTGTGGCTGTAAGTTGTGATAACAATGGGATCACTGCCCTTACTAAGAAACACAGCAACATTACTGCTGTATATAAATCAATAATAGTAAATTATACAACAGACTAAACACAAGCTAACCTGCAATGGGACATTAATTAAACCAATGGTAATATACAGTAATTTCTAAAATGTGCTGTCATTGCAACAGCCTCTATAATTAACAAACCAGTATCACATACTTCACCAAAACCATCCTGCATTACTCACAGCTCCCTTTTTCCCTCATCCCCAAGCCAACATCCTGCAGCCCAGACATCACACTGATGCAGAGGTAAGGCTGCCATCTACTGAAAACCTACAACTTTAGGTTCAAGACCTGTACGCAAATTACCCAAATCCTGTTAACTTGAAGGCATGGGAGGATGCTGCAGAAGTTCATAAATCCAATAGTCAGAATCCAACTGATGCTTTTTTACAATATTAAAATTTTTTATTTCCTAAACCTTTTAGAAAATGGTTACAGTAATATTAATTATATATATATCCCTGCATGTATTTTCTAGATGCATGGAGTGCATGCATCTAAAGGAAAATTACCAAACTACATCCAGGTAAAGTTCTTAGTCTAAGGATACTTCAGAGATGTCTCTAGTTCATTCTAGGTTAAACCTTATTTAGTACAAACTTGAACAGTGAAACAAGTGACAAAACTTAGCAACAAAATGCATTGTACTTAAACCATAGCATTTGAAATGTGATTGATTTCCATAGTCACAATTTACAACTGCAGTAAGTTACACAGAATGTACCCTGAAAAAATGTTAAATGATGTTCTTATGAAAAAAGGTTCTAGGCACTTTGTGCTAAACTTATTACTATGAACACAAACATGCTCATTTAGTTCCTCCTCTCCCTTTTATTGGATTAATTTTCACTTAGAGCAATATTAAATAAATTAATACACAAGAATCAAAATTTTATCCAGGTAGGTCTTCATTGTGTTAATAACTGAAAAAAATTTGGATTACTTTGTATCTTCTAGAATCATTGCAGATCATCTCTGATGTAAATGAAAGAGCTGCCATACTCCAACAGCAGCTTACAGCTGACAGTGTCAGCCTTCACTTTGGATTTTCTTGCCTTGGTGACCAATCAGACCCAAATAATAAGACTCTCTTCTCATGAAGATGGTTCATTAAATAAAGTAACTGTCTTCAAGTGTATTCCATATTAGTAGAAGATGACACTGCTTTAGAAACACTACTCTGCATGCATAACATGCATGTTTAACCACTTGCTTAACCTTTAAAGAGACATTACTGCCTATGTGAAGCAGAGTGTGCTTCACAGTAATTGTCCAAGCACACTTTTCTACGAAAGCACACAGCTGGTTTAAACTTTCTCAAGTAATTTTGAAATGTATATAGTCAGACCTTTTTGGATTGCCTAGGATTTACCTCTGGTGCCACTAATAACCATAAAATGGGCCACCTTGCACATCCATAACTTCTGAAAGTAAAACAACCCATGGAAAACTAGCGTGGCTTGCCCACACGGGCAGTCAAAAATAACCCAACATCCCAAACCCTAATTCAGGAAAAAGGCAAGTGTAACATCAATATGGACAGCAGTTATGAGCAACAATTTTTAGGGTGTTTTTCTGCTTCATGCAATAATGAATGGGATGACAGGCTGTGAAAAGAAAAAAGGATTTCAACAGTGAAAGTGAGTAGTACCATACAGTACAAGAAGTCTCCCTGATAAATAGAGATATCAGAAAATGATTAGTCAGAAGTGTATTACATGTATTTTAACAGGTTTATTAGGAACACACATGTTTATAACTAAACACACTTGTTTCTTTTAATTTAATATTAAAACAACAGTTTTGGTAAACTTTAAGTGGTGGAAAACAATGTACAGTAAGCTGAAGGTGGTCTTTTTTTGGTAAACATAAATTTCTGAATAATTTCATCAGTTCCTCTAGCAGGAAAGGAAGGAGCACATACTAAAAAACATGGGTATCAATGACAATTCTACCTCACATGTTCATTTTCACCTCTTTTTTTCACACAGCTGTAACCCCAAAATTTTAAACTTCTGTACATCTCCTAAGAATACAGATAGCTTTGTAGTATCTGCAACCAGTATACACCCAGGCTGAACAAGAGGAATAGATAACAGCAAGTTGTGAAAATCTTGAACAAAAAGGAAGCAAAAATGCACAAGTGAGGACAGCCCCTGCTCTCAGTATGTGCCGGGGCCACAGCTGCCCAGCCAGCCCCAGCTGCCTGTGTCCCACTCTCTCACTAGACCACCTGGGAAAGAGGGATGTGCTTTCTGCCTTTAACTCCGGGGCCAAGTAGGCTGTAATTGCCTCAGCTTCCCCCAGGCCTGTACGGGTACATACAACCACATTATGCCTCCTCTTTAAATTAAGGCAAGACAATAGAACAAAACTCTGCTGTGAAAGGATTCTACCCACAGTCGACATGCTCAAGAGAACAGAAACTGTTCTAAGTGAGTCCTACCTTAGCTTTTACTTTTTTTTTTTTATCACATTAAACGCCAATAAATTTCTGCACTGCTTTAGTGAAAACAAAACCTTACACACCTCCAAGGAAAAAACAGCTTGACTGAAAACCCAACACTCCAGAGAACAGCAAGCTGACAGAAAAATGAAGAATGCAGGCATTCACGTATATAAAGAGAAAGCTGAGATGCAAACAGAAAAATGGCACTGTGCTTTTCGTTTTGAGTCAACCACAGACAGCCAAGGGAGAGTATCTAACAGACGGACTCAGCGAAGGACCAGACTTCCCAGGGAACGAAGCTCGACAGCTAAGGGGGGTGACCCACACTTCTTTCAGAGCAAGGACCCTTACGAAAAAGCCAAGTTAAGCAAAGCTCCCAGGCAAACTCCAAAGACGGAAGCAGGCATCCCAACACGCTTGTCTGCGAAAGGCAAGGAACCGAGGCACAATGCGCTCCGGCCGCCGCCGCGGGCCGTCCCAGCCGCAGGGGCAACCGCGGGCAGGTGAACCTTCCCAGAAGCATCCCGTGACGGCGGCTGAGAACCTCACAAGCTGGGCAGCTCCCGATCTTTCCCGTGCACCCGTACCCACCCTGCGGCCGCCGAACCCCAGCGGCAAGCCCCGCTCGCCGCCCGTCCCGCAGCGGCATCCGCGCCCTCCGCAGCGCCTGTCAGCGGGAGCGCCGACTGCGCGGCACCGCAGGCTGCGGGGTCACGGCCCGAGCAGAGCCCAGGCCCCCGACCTCGGGCACGGACACGGCCACGCCGCCCCCCGGACCGCCCTCCCGGCGCGGCGCCCCGCACCTACCCGGCAAGAGGTGCCTCCTGTCGCTCCTCGGTCCGCGTTATTTCTTTCGTCTTATAGAAGATGAGGAGGAGACTTATGGTGCACACAGTCCACCGCTTCCTGACAGAACGCATGTCTTCTGCGAAACGCGGGCCCCCTCCCCCTTTTCCTTTGTTTACCAAGGGTGTGCTGGAAACAACTGCACATGCGGCACGAATTGCTAAAAACACGGCTATGTATTTTTTTGTTATTTTTTCCCCCGAAATAATTACAGAAGCTAAAATAAAATAAAACCAGGCAGGAGCGGAGGCTGGGGGCTCTTGGCGTTTAGTTCGTCTCTCTTTCGCCCTGCCAAGCAGCTGGGCTTGCAAGAGGTGCCTCTCTCGCCTCGGTCGCGGAGACGAGTCCGTGGCGCCGCTGGGCGTTACGGAGCCAGCAGCGCCGAGCGGGCAGCGCTCGGCGCTCCGCTACGCGCCCCGATCCGCTGCGGCGGCGCCCGGCCCGAGGCGCGGCCAGCGCCGCCCTGCCGCGGCGGGGCGGGGCGGGCGGAGCGCGGCCAATGCGGGGCGGCGGCGCGGGCGGCGATGGGCGCGGGCGGGCCGGCGGGCCAGGAGGACGTGGGAGAGTCCCGCCGGCAGCTCCGCCGGGTGTGCGGAGGGCGTCTCTTCCTCCCCTGGCTCACGTCATTTGTGCCTGTGTCGCCAGTTGGGCGTCTGAAAGTGAGAGCGAAAGACTGGTGACGCTGTGCCGCTGAAAAGGACTACGCTTCCTTTTCAGAGAAGGGTGAGGGGTTTTGTTCATTGGTTATTTTTTCTTTTCCGCTCGCTTCCGCTATGGATGATTGTGGCATTGGAGATTTTTCCCGGTCTTCTTTGTCCCGAAGCCGCAGGAGAAGGCGGGAATGCAGGAGGGGAGCGGCGTGGCCCCGCACACACCCGCCTGGAGTCCGGCCGAATCCGCCGCCCTGGCTCGCTCCGCAGTGTCTCGTTTCATCCGCATGGTCTCAGCACGGCCGGTATTTTCCTAACTGCTGGGACGGTTTCTCTGAAGTGCGCAAAAAAAAGAGGACAAACCACGAAACCCCGAAACGAAAAAAACCCACAAACCTACGGGATGGATAATGCGACATGAAAATTAAATTATTGGCTACATCTGCTTTTCTCGGTATTGTTTTGCCTTTTCCAAAGTGAGTGAGTTGTCCTGGAAATATCTTGATTCTATGTGACAGGGATCTGCCCACAGCCCTGAAGTTTGTTCTTACGGATCGAGCAAGACCAATATCACACTCCTCAGACGGGGACCCAGGAAGGGTTTGTGGTAAATCTAGTGTGACTTCTGTTTCCTAGCTTAGATTACAAGCAAGAGCTCACGGGTTGACAGAACCTTCCCTGGTCTATTTTGTCTGATTTCTTGTGTCCAGACCTGATCCATAACAGACTTTTCACAGGAGGATGCAAGGAAATCTGGAAGTAAGTACAGATATTTCCTTCTCAGAAGAGTATTCCCTCGCAGGCATGAGGAGTGAAGAAAGGTTAGAGAAGTTGTTGAAAATCTTAAGGCTACTAATAGTTGTTATGTTGGGAAAATCAGTTGTATGTAGTAAGAAAGTTTTAATTCAGTCTCAGTGGAATGGAATGGAAACTGCAGTTTCCTTCCACACAAGTCTGATCAAGCTGCATTTTTTGTGTTCTTCTCTGCCGTGGCTCTGATGACTTAGTCTCAGAAAGTGGTATCTGTAAAGTATCAGCAGCAAAAGGAGAAAAGCTCCTATCTGTGAGAGTGAAGTTCAAATTTCCCATCGTATAATACCTGACATTCTTTGCTAAAAAAAAAAAATTTCAATGCAAAACCGTACTTAATACCTTTGTATAAACTACATCACATGTTCAGCCTAACAGGATTTTGTCAGTGTTGTTAATCTTGTTGAATATCTGTGATTTTTATTTCTTATATAATTTTTGTATATTATTTTTGTAGTTAGATGGACTCATTGAAAATAAATGTTGAAAATGTTTATAGAGGATCCCTAATTCATCTGTCTTCAGAGGTGTTTTTATTTGATTCCATCCACAACTACCAAAGGCAATTTACCATACAGTTAGCCACAGCAGCTCCTGGTATCATGCCAGGCCACATGTATGTTCAGAAAACAGTGTTGCCTCCATCTTCTTCTTCTCTACCTTCTGCTGCATTTCTTTCTCCCTGAAATTTAAAACTGAGCTCCCCTGCTGCTTCCTAAGAACTAATCGTCACCCCACACAAAAAATCCCTGCCTTTGTGTAGGACACTTGAGAACTGACAGTGTTGTTTGTGCTGTGCTCAGCAGCTTTTCTTTCCCTGCTCAGTCTGGTTGCAACCAGTCCGACTGAAACTGACCAAGGAAGTTGAAGCTCCAAACCATCAAGACTGTAAAGGTTTTTTCCTGGTTACTAGCATGTAAAACTGTCAGTTTATACTTGAGTAAAATATGAAGAAAAACCACTTCTCAACAAAAGCACAATATGTATAACAACCTGTGGCATTTTCCTGGAAATTTCAGCTGTTCCTGTGCCTGTCTTTCTACTACCATGAGAACACACTTCTAGGTCAGAAAAGGACTGTGGCATCCTGAGACGTAAACCAGCTCATCCTCTACAGTGATTCACTGTCTTCACCTGCTGCCCATGCCATTCAAAGCTCTGATATTATCTATGTTACAGGGACCCAGATTCTCAGAAGCTGCTTGAAAGTGGATCCAGAGCAAGTTCCCAATTTGTTCATTCCTCCTCCAAATCACTCTTGAGCTTTCATTCAGAAATAAGCTTACAGCTCTGACTACAGTGAGGAGGACTCCTTCTCTTAGCTGTTCTGCCCTTCCTTAGGTTTCTCTATATTTTCTATAGCTGTATACTCAAGTAACATGCAGACACAAATAATATCTATATGTATAGCACATATGTAATAAAATTCAGTCAGTTGTTATGTTTTATTTACTGTGATAGAATTTATTTCTACAAAAAATGAGTTTACTGTGCAGAGTTTAAATATTCATATCTAGTAATTCACCAATTCCTTCATCTTTCTTTAATGTGTCATCAACAGCAGTTCATATCTCTAAGAAGCTATCTACATTATACCTTGAAATTATTTCTTTTTTTCTCATAAATCCTGATGATATTTAAATTATATTCATACCAAGGCTACTGGAGGAACAAAAATGTGAATAATACAAATAATCATGCACTTAAGCATTTCAAATTCCAGAGTGCTTATTAGTTTCTATGGCAAAGAGTTACTGAAGGACTGCATTTCATGCTGAAGATAGTGGCTAGAAACATGAAACATTTATCTTTATTAATGCATAGTACTATATAAAGTCCTTTTTCCATTAAGAGTATTTCATGTTTTATGTGGGTGGCCAGAAATCTGAATTAATTCAGCGTGTTTTATCACTGAGGATAGAGAAACATTTGAATATATTTTCTAGGGAAGCCGTAGCATTTGAATCGCTAGTTGCCTTTAGGACCAAGTTACACAAATCTGGATTTTTAACTCAAGGTGGAAGGATGAATGAGGTAAATGTGTCAGGTACCCTCTATTTTTTTAACATGTAATTTTAATGTTAGTCTATCGAGTTACAGTGAATACAGTTTTCTAATTCCTATATAGTAACTTTTAACAAAATACTCAATGTTTTGGAAAGGTCGTGTGTTCGTACATGCTTTTGTTTCAGGAGCACACAAGGCTGATGTGGCATTCTTGCATTTGCTTAACAACATTAATTCTGATTTAATCTATGGAACGGATTTAATAGTATTAACTATTCATTTATTTTTATAAGAAACCCAGCTAAAACAATGAATGATTCTTGGTGAATTTATAAGTACTACTGCTCCTTCAATCTGTTGTCATTGCAGACTTCAATATTCTTCAATATTTTCATTGATGGTTCAAGCAAAGGCACCAGATATCCCCATAGTTGCTTATGACTAATGTGCACTAAATACTTAAATTTACAGAATTGCTCTTACAGCTTAAATTTGAATATTTTCTCTGTTTCCGATTATCATAATCTATACAAACTTTCATGAAAATGTACACCTCTTGAAATATTAGCTCTTCCTCTTTTAGTAGAAGTTCAGTATTACATTTTTAGCATTACTGGCATTGCAAATAGCAGCACATCAAATACTTCATATTTGTAATGCAACAGCTTTTCCATAGGTAGCAGAATAAAAGATGATGCACTAAGCCACACTTTTGCACAGTTATTCTACCATGTAGGACTCAAGGTTTGGGTTGATGGATATTAAATTTCTTTAGGTATTCAGAAAAGTCAGGTTAGAATGCATATTCCCACTCACCTTCCCATCACTTTTGTGACTAGCATGCAGAGATGACTTAATGTTTGCCATCGCCTTGCAGAACAACCACAGGATCAATAGTGAGGAGACAGAATAAACTTACCTGAATTTCTCAGCCATTTCTTTTGTATGTGTGATAGGAAGAGCGTATACTTTTCTCTAGAAGAAATCCTGCAGCAATTCCTTTGGAAGTGTTAGAGTCCCAAATAAAATCCCAATTAGTCTGTACTCTCTGTTTTACATTATTTTGTGCAGTAGTGTATTTAGCCAGTGTAGAGGTCCTCACATAAAATTGCAGTGCAACAGCAAGAAAGAATGTTTAATTTAGGGGCATACACTTTAGGGGTATGCATTGCTTACTTCTATGGGAATACACTTTAGGGGTATGCATTGCATACTTCTCTGACCAATGTATACTTTTATATAGTAGTGAAATCCAAACCATGTCCATATTTCAAGCACAGTGATCTTGCAGATGGGGACCACTCTGAAAGAAGATACTGTCAGTCATCATGATCTCCTCCTTACTTCTGTGTCATAGGATATTGCAAAAGTCCCACAAACATTGGTTATAAAAATGTTAATTCTATAATAATTCAAGATGTCTCTCAGGTAGTCTGCCTTTCAAGAAGGCTAAAACCTCACTACTTTTAGTCAAAATGTCTATCACATGCATAAAGACTGTATATGTGAAAACTGATAATGATGAATTACAGTATTTCCTATATTGCATTTGAGCAAGGCTCGAGACAGCCTGTATTTTTTGTAATTGGGTTGAAGAGAAAAATTAGTGAGCAGAGATAAGACTTAGATAACACTGGGAAACTAATAGAAGAGAAAGATAGAAGAAGAAGTTGATATAGAAGAAGAGTGAGGAGGAAAGGATTAAGGGGTTAGCAACTGGGAGAGAGGGAAACAGTTACATCTTGCCCAATAAAAGGAATTAGAGGGAAAGTTCAGAGTGCAGAAAGGGTACAAGAACCTACTTAAATGGTGTCTTAAGTTACAGTGTAAGATGTAACCAAAAGCGTGTGTTCTATTAGTCTTTATAAGCTCTTGAAACAGGTGGGGAAGTGTTCTTTATCTTCTCCATGAGATAGCCCTAATGACACCCTGGGGAGGTGCTATCTGTGCTAATGAAACATCCAGGTCTCACAGAATGACTCGTAAATTACACCATCTGACTGTAAGATGCTCTGCCCGGGGGGAGGAACCAGTCCTACTTGAATGTAGTCTGAGGCTTAGAACACCAGACCAGCACCTACCACTGGATTCCCAGAGGAAAAGATCTCCTAACCACCACTGGACCTCCAGAGAAGGACCAGACTTTGCTACAGGATCACCACTTCAACAGAGCCACATCCATCACGTCAACACCAGTGGACTGCAGCCAGCATTTAATCGGACTGCTACCATGACCCTGCAGGGTGTCAGGTTGTGTTGTGACTCCATCAGGTTAAGTCAGGGTTTCTGTACTATTGCCTTTATTTAAATTTTCCTATAATATTGTAGTTCTGACTTGGAATCTCCCACTGGTTTGCTTTCAAACTAGTGCAAATGGAGAAGTATGACTAATTCAGGCCTTCTGAGTAAACAAGGTAAGGAAATGCATATAGCTGTGTCTGTTTTTTGTCTCGATCTGTCCTTCTTGCAAGAACATACCCCTTGTCTCCCTTACTTAAATGTGTTGGGGGTTGGGTTTTTTGTTCCAGTTTAAAGAATTTTTCCCATTATTATGCTAACAGAGCCTGCCAGGTTACACCCAGGATCTTTTGACGACTCTAGACAAAGGGGTAGGTGGCAGCGGGCTTCCAGAAGGGGCTACGCGTGTTTCCAGCGAGCTCGGAGGAGGAGGACCGCCCGTCTGCAGTGCATGCGGCTGGAACAGTGTGGAGCCAGATGATCTGCGATTAACTGCCCTGCATCTCCCCCGCTCCAGCCTCCTACCTCTGAAGACACCACTGATTACCTGGACGCCAATGGGGAGCGAGGAGCCTGCTCCCAGCCTGCTCCCAGCCTGCTCCCAGCCTGCTCCCGCCTCAGACACAGTGCAGCCACTGCCACCCCTGCGCTCCCCCCGCCCCGCCCCCAGCTCCTGCCTGCTCTCTGCAGCTGTGCAGGCTTTGCCCCGTTTTCACTACCGGGACCGAGCGCAGAGAGAGCGTGCCTGTGGCTAAAGAAGGGACTAGAACTGAGTTATTTGTTCTGTTTTGTTGGTAATTTTAACAACTGCTGTTGTTTCTGCTTGTACGGTTAGATATATTACTAAAAGAGCTGTTACTCCTACCCCCTTATCTCTGTCTTAAAGTCCTTGATTCAAGCAATTATAATACTTGCGAAGAAACGGAATTAAATTCTCTATTTCAAAGAGGAGCTTCTGCCTTTATTGGCAGACACCTGTCCTTCAAACCAGGGCAGATTTTGGCACCCAAAGTGGGGCCTGAGGACATTGGGAGGGAGTTAAGACACTAGTAACAGCTCTCCTAAATGGCAACATGTTGTCCAGTGTAATCTGGCTTGGGCTCCCTGTGAGCCCCGGTATCTCTCTCCAGTTTGCAAACTCTTATTTGAATATGGGCCGCCTCACCAAATTTACTGTAGCTATTATCCGTTTCATTTGGTGGATTGATCATGTCAGGAATTAATGTTTTTTTAATTTTTTCTGGAAAGTGGCCACATGGATCCAGAGCTATTGTACTCTAACTGCGTGTTTCTGGGATTATTTCAGTAATGGTACTTACTGTGAGGTAATGAATGCAAGAGAAATTTTCTCCCAACCCATCACCCAGTTTTTTGCGGCTACCCCACCAGTTTTCAAGAATTTCAGATCTGCTTTAATTGCTAATGTTATTATACAGTGGCTGATGTTGCTGATAGGCCTGTTCTACTCAGCATTCAAAGACAAGGGAATATTGGCTTGGATAACAACCCTGATACCTACCCCAGGAAATAGAGGTGCTGCCCCACAGCTTGACCCTACCCCAGAGACTAGAAATGCTGTCCCACAGCCTGACCCTACCCCAGGGACTAGGGATGCTGCCCCAGAGCCTGACCCTGCCCCAGAGCCTGATGCTGCCCCACAGCCCAGTGCAGAGATGAACCACCCAGAGTGTGTGGGGGCTCTGGTAAAGGACATAGGCCAGATGTTGAATGAGCACTTTTCCCCAGCTGGTGAGAAACCCTCCCCCTGCCCTAAGGAGGGAGAGTTGGATGGTGCTGCAGTGGAACCCGTAGATGTTGTATCTGTCCAGGTTCCAGCTGGATCACAGGGGCAGCCACAGCCAGCAGCAGTTGCCCCTGTGGAAACTAGGAAATCTAAGATTAAAACGAGGCACCTAGATAATGGGCATCAGCAAGGAGGGCCCTCACAACCAGCAAGGGAGCCAGAGGTTGAGATCATCACCAAGTCCCTCTCATACGACAGTCTCCGTAACAAAGACATTGCACGGCGGGGCCGTGAGCCTTTTACAACTTGGCTACTCCGGGTCTGGGACCTTACAGGAACAGGTGTGCAACTGGATGGAACTGAGGCCAGGAATTTGGGATCCTTGGCCCAGGACTCAGGTGTGGACCAGATATTCGTAAGGGAGCAAGGCCTCCTTTCCCTCTGGAACCAGCTTTTAATGAGCATGAGAGAGAGGTTTGTCCACGAAGAGAGAATCCAGGAGCACCACCGTAGAATGCGCTGGAACACCCTTGAGGAAGGGATCCAGCAGGTGAGAGAAGTGGCAGTATTAGAGGTACGCTTTGGGAGGGATGGACAGCAGGACAATGACCCTGACAAGGTCAGGTGCACAGGGCAGATGTTGCGGAATCTGGCAACCCTGGGGCCATCTAAATATATGACCTTCATTGAAATAATTAATGCTGATAACCACTGAGAGACAGTGAGTTCTGTTGCCAACAAACTCAGAAATGTTGAGAGTATGGTGAATGGCCCAATGCAGGCCAATGTCTCTGCCGTGGCCAGGGACCTCCAAGAGATGAGGGAGGTGAGGGATGAGGTGAGGAAGATCAGTGCAGCACCAGTGCGAGTCACAGGCCCCAAAGTTAGAACACAACACCCCCCAACTAGGGAGAGAGGGTACACCCCATGAGCTGACCTGTGGTTCTTCCTGTGAGACCATGGGGAAGACATAGAAAAATGGGATGAGAAGCCCACTTCTGTCCTGGCAGCACGGGTGCGTCAACTCAGAGAGGGAAATGCTAGCCGAGGGAGCCACACTAAAATAAAGGTAGCCTCAACCTCCCATAACCAAGGTGCAGGCTATCACAGAAGGGAGGATGATCTGTCAGATCCCCTGGAAGGAACCTCCACTATGTATGCCCAGGAAAGAAATAATAACCAGGGCTAGAGGGACCCTGACTCTAGCCAGGGAGAGGCATGGGATGACAGAGTCCATTGGATGGTGTGGGTCCAATGGGCTGGCACATCAGAGCCACAAAGCATAGAGTGTTAGTTGATACTGGTTCACAATGCACCCTAATACCATCAGAACATGTGGCAAAAGAACCTGTTTCCATTGTTGGGGTGACAGGGGGATCTCAGGAATTCACTCTGCTGGAAGCTGAAATTAGCCTGACTGGAAAGGGCTGGCACAAACATCCAATTGTAACTGGCCCAAAAGCTCCACTTATTCTAGGCATTGGCTTCCTCTGGAATGGCTATTACAAACAACCAAAGAGGTTCGGTGGGCTTTTGGAAAAGCTGCTGTCATGGTAAAGAGCATTAAGCAGTTGAACACCTTGCCTGGATTGTCAGAAAATCTATCTGCAGTGGGACTTCTGAAAGTGAGAGAGCAACAAGTGCCAATTGCCACCTCAACAGTGCACCGCCACCAGTACCAGACAAATTGAGATGCTGTGATCCCCATCCACAAGATGATCTGTGAGCTGGAGAGCCAAGGGGTGGTCAGCAAAACCCACTCACCCTTTAACAGCCCCATCTGGCCTGTGCACAAGTCTAATGGAGAATGGAGACTGACTGTGGACTATGGTGCCTTGAAGGAAGTGACTCCACCGCTGAGCGCTGCCGTGCCGGACATGCTGGAGCTCCAGTACGAGCTGGAGTCCAAGGCAGCAAGGTGGTGTGCCACCATTGACATTGCCAATGCGTTTTTCTCCATTCCTTTGGCAGCAAAGTGCAGGCCTCAGTTTGCTTTCACCTGGAGGGGCGTGCAGTACACCTGGAACCGACTGCCCCAGGGGTGGAAACACAGCCCCACCATCTGCCACGGACTGATCCAGGCTGCACTGGAAAAGGCTGAGGCCCCAGAACATCTGCAGTACATCAATGACATCATTGTGTGTGGGAACATGGCAATGGAGGTATTTGAGGAGGGAAAGATCATCCAGGTTTTGCTGGGAGCCGGTTGTGCCATTAAAAAGAGCAAACTCAAAGGAACTGCCTGAGAAAGCCAGTTGGCAGTGAAGTGGCAAGACAGACGGCACCAGGTCCCCACTGAGGTCATCAATAAGATCACTGCAATGTCTCTACCAACAAGCAAGAAGGTGCCTTAGGCTTTTGGAGAATGCACAATCCTGAGTACAGCCCTATTGTGAGCCCTCTCTACCGAGTCACCTGCAAGAAGAATTATTTCTACTGGGGCCCTGAACAACAGCAAGCCTTCGCCCAGATCAAGCAGGAGATCGCCCATGTAGTAGCCCTTGGCCCAGTCAGGACGGGACCAGAGGTAAAGAATTTGCTTTACTCTGCAGCCGGGAACCATGGTCTGTCCAGGAGCCTTTGGCAGAAGGTGCCAGGTGAGACCCGAGGCCGACCCCTGGAATTCTGGAGCAGAAGTTACAGAGGGTCTGAAGCCAATTACACTCCCACAGAGAAGGAAATCCTGGCTGCCTATGAAGGAGTTCAAGCTGCCTTAGAGGTGATTGGCACGGAAGCACAACTTCTCCTGGCACCTCGACTGCCAGTGCTGGGGTGGATGTTCAAAGGAAAGGTTCCTTCTACCCACCACGCCACCGACGCCAGATGGAGCAAGTGGATTGCCCTCATCACACAGCGCGCCCGTATTGGCAACCCAAATCGCCCTGGGATTCTGGAGATAATTACAAACTGGCCAGAAGGTGAAGATTTTGGTCTCGCTGATGAAGAGGAGTAGAAACAAGTGACCCGGGCTGAAGAAGCCCCACTGTTCAACCAACTGCCAGCAAATGAAAAATGACGGTTCCTGTCACATTATGGAATGAATAGGAAGTGGAAAGCAGCCATATGGAGCCCCACACGACAGGTTTCACAACCTACCAAAGAAGAAAGTGGATCAAGTCAACTCAAAGCTGTTCAGCTGGCCTTGGACATTGCTGAGAGAGAGAAATGGCCAAAGCTCTACCTTTACACTGGTTCATGGATGGTAGCCAATGCACTGTGGGGTTGGCTGGCAGAAAAGGCTAACTGGCAACATAGAGAAAAACCAATCTGGGCTGCTGATGAGTGGAAAGATATTGCCACTCAGGTAGAGAAGCTACCTGTGAAAGTCCGTCATGTGGATGCTCATGTTCCCAAGAGTCGGGCTAATGAAAAACATCGGCACAACGAGCAGGTAGATCAGGCCGCACAGATATAGGTCTCAAAGATAGACTTAGATTGGGAACACAAAGGAGAATTGTTCCTGGCTCAATGAGCCCATGATGCCTTAGGTCATCAGGGCAGAGATGCCACCTATAAGTGGGCACGAGACCAAGGGGTGGATCTGACCATGGACAGTATTTCTCAGGTTATCCATGACTGTGACACATGTGTTGCCATCAAGCAAGCCAAGCAGGTGAAGCCCCTCTGGTATGGAGGGTGATGATCCAAATATAAGTATGAAGAGGCCTGGCCAAACCCACCAAGGCAAGCGCTACTTCCTGACCATGGTGAAAGCCACCACTAGAATGCTGGAGACCTACCCTGTGCCTAATGCCACTGCTCGGAACACCATCCTGGGTCTCGAGAAAAAAGTCCTTTGGAGGCATGGTACCCTGAAAGAATTGAGTCAAACAATGGGACTCATTTCAAAAATAGCCTTATAGGCACCTGGGCTAAAGGACAAGGCATTGATTGGGTGTACCATATTCCCTACCATGCACCAGCGGCTGGGAAAGTTGAACAGTGCAATGGCCTGCTTAAAACCACCTTAAAGGTACTTGGTGGGGGAACTATCAAGAACTGGGAGGTTAATCTACCAAAGGCCACATGGTTAGTGAATACCCGAGGTTCAACTACCTGAGCAGGCCCTGCCCAATCTGAGTCCTTGGAAACATCAGATGGAGATAAGGTCCTGAAATGCATGTTAGGAAAAGCTGTTTGGGTGAATTCTGCCTCCAGCAAAGACAATCTTGTTCGTGAGATGGTTTTTGCTCAAGGACCAGGTTGCATGTGGTGGGTGATGCAAAAGGAGGGAAAGACCCATTGCATACCCCAAGAAGACCTTGTTCTAGGATGAACTATCTATGATACTGTGCCTGTAACTACATCTATGTATATGATTTAAAAGTTTTAATTTGCTGTAGCATGTTGGCATGGGAAAAATTCGGGGTAGATAATGTTGGGGGTTTGTAGCTGGCTGGGGCTAGGGTGGTTCTAGCTCCCGGCTGCTACAGGAGACTGGATAACTCTGAGAGCTCACGAGGCAGAGTGACAGCTATGAGCTAGCAAGGGACAGAGACTCCGGGACTTGCCGTAGAGGTTCCAAAGGCAGTTTATTTCTCCGAAGGGTTTCCACTAGCAAATCCGGTTACATCGCATAGCAAGGCATCTTTATAGGTTTCAAAGGGATTGAAATTCTAACCATTAAAATTATGAGTTGAGAAACTATCCAATTACTTTAAGATTCTAGGTAGGAAAAAGACCAATCATCTAGTAAAGTTAAAAACCAATAGAAATCCTAAATGATAACAGGGGTTTTGGCAGGGGGGGCATCTCTCATGAAAGGTTCCATTGTCTTAGGGCACAAAATCCCAAGGGTCTTTTTCAGGCGCCATTGTATCATCCACAATTCCTTTCTCTGTATTTACAAAGAGAGCGTCCTTAACAGTTTTTTTGAAACATTGAACAAGACATGAAAACATGGCTAAGACAATGAGAATGACAATGAAAATCCACAAAATTCCCTTAACCAAAGATGAAGCCCATCCTCATTGGCCGAAGAGGTTGTTGACCCAGTCAGGGGTGGTTTCAGTTTTCAAGTCTTTTATGAAGTTTTTTGGCTTCTGGATGTTTTCATAGATAGATGTGGAACAGGAAGAGAGGTTGAAGCAACACATTCCTTCAAAGTCTTCGCAGCCATGTCCGTGGGAGAGAAGCAGGAAATCGATTGCTGCCCGATTTTGCAGAGATGCATGTCTTATGATTTCTTCATCCTTTAAAAGATTACTCAGAGCAGCAGATGTAGCATTGGCCTGCTTGCTAAGCCAGCACCCCAAATGATTAATTTCCCCACGGGCTTTTGCTGCTGCTACCCATGGTAAAAACAGGGAGGCAGTAATTCTTTTGGGTTTGTTCCAAATGTACAATTTGGGGTCACAATTCTCATCAAATTATGTGTAGGATCTTTTTTAGCGTTTTGATTTGCTTTCTTTTCTCCAATTATGTAACAAGGTAATGTTGCGGGTGAGGGTAGAAAGCTTGCCAAGGCTACAAGGTCCCCCATGGAGACGAGAGGGGAGCCCAGCCCAAACTCGATCACCACAGATGAGAAACATTCCCCTGGGCAGTGGGTTGAGGTTGAGAGAGGACTCAGAAATTATGGGAGCAGTGTAGTTGCACCAATTTGGATAATTGTATGCTTTATTGATGGGTGAAATGTCTTTTCTGTCTATGTTTTTGTACAGATCCAATTCATGCAGATTTTGTTGTGGGCATTTAAAGTAAAATTTGACACAGAATGTTGCCTTGGAGGACCCCAACAAATCTAATTCTTGGGGTTCCTCGAGAGCGTTTGGCAAAATTTTTGTCCAATCATCCCAAGGGTCCACTGGGTTGGGTCTCTTACCCGTGGTGCGGAGGAGTTCTGAGTTGTAAATGGGCCAGTCAACTGCTGCAAATGGAAGTCCCACTAAACGTGTGGAAAGTGGGTTGTCAAGGCTTTCCAGGAATAAGCACAAGTTATCTTGGTTTAATGTCTTTGCTATGGTCACCCAAACATTGTAGTTGCGTTGTGGGCTTATCCAGCCGAAGGCATGTAGCATAGTGAAGGACATCCAGGTTGCAGTGAGGACAGCACCGACGGAGATAATTTTCATCTTTGGGCAAGGATAAGGCTTCTGATAGGGAATACAAATAAAATTTGTTATTTTGGGAAGGGGACAAATAGGGTTTTGTTCTTTCCTTTCCTCCTCCCCTTTTTAACACTAAAACTAGGGGATTGGATATAAGGTTAAGGGTTTTAACAAGAGACAAAAAAAGTTTTTTTTTCAGTGGGGGTTTATAGCATTTAAACTAAAAATTACTTTATAAGCAAACTAAGTTTAGCCTAAAACTTAACTGAGGCAGCTAAGTGCTGCTTGGTTTTCTGTTTTGTCTGCTGTAGTGTGACAGGACAATCTTTTCTTTGGTTTGTGGGTGCTCTGCGATGCCTGCGTCTCCATGCAGAGCTGGTTTGGTTTTGAGGAGGTTTTGTGTTGGACTCAGGAGAATTTTTGCTGGTGCTTGAGGGAGTGGGTTTTGCAGTGCCCAGATACAGTTTTATGTTTTTTCCTGGGAACCATCTTGGACCAGATGGCAGAGATACACAAGCGTATCCTCTTCCCCAGGTGATCCATTGAAAAAGCCCAGAGATTTGGTGTGTTTCTGGGTCTTTCACCAGCACTGGTGGTTTCTCAGTGAGCTTGGCTTGGGTGGAGTTTGCGAAGTGATGGAGAATTGGGGGATCAGGTTCTGATGCTGTACAATTTAAAAAATTGATGACGTAGAGAGCTTTGCAGAGTCTTTGAACTGGAGATAAGATTTCTGTGTCTCTTTGTTGCTGGTGGAGGACTCTTTTGAGGGTTTGGTGAGTTCTCTCTACAATGGATTGTCCAGTGGGGTTTGAAGCAATGCCAGTGATGTGTTCAACTCCCCATTCACTGAGAAACTTTTTCAAATCTCGAGATTTGTAAGCGGGTCCATTGTCAGTTTTGACCTTTTTTGGGACTCCCAGAGTGGCAAAAGCAAGGAGAAAATGCTTGATAGCATGAGCCGCTTTTTCTCCTGCATGAGCTGATGCAAAGACTGCTCCAGAAAACGTGTCAACTGACATGTGCACATATTTGGACTTTCGAAAAAGTGGGTCACGTCAGTTTGCCACAGTTGGCAGTGTACAGTCCTCTGGGATTGATTCCTGTTCCCATGGAGGGTATTTGGTAATTTTGACAGCTTGGGCACGTTGCCATGATGGCTTTTGCTTGGTCCTTTGAGAGTTTAAACATTCGAATGAGAGTGGGCACATTTTGATAAAAAAATGCATGTGACAGCTTTGCCTGAGCAAAGATGTCAGGGACATTTGCAGTTTCCATAGACATGGCCAGGGCAGCTGCTCTTCTGTTTCCTTCTGTGATGAAACCGGGGAGATCTGTGTGTGATCTTACATGGACAATATGGTAGGGCTGTTTTTTTATGAGAAATTGAATGTGTTAATGTAGAAATCAATTGGTGTAACTTTGAGTTGGAAACATCTTTTTAAAAAGCGTGTTTTTCCCTCATAACTATATTCAGCATATGTTGAGTCTGTGACCAAATTAAAGGGTTCGTCTTTGAATTTCTCAAAGGCTCTAACAACAACTGCTAGCTCTGCAATTTGTGGAGATCCCTCCACTGTTTGAACCCAATTTTGGGTTTTGGGGTCTTTCCAAGTCATGGCTGACTTGTGAGAAGAGCCTCAGCCATCAGTAAAAACCGTTAGAGCTTTGAGGGGAGTCCCGCTTTGGACTAATTTTGGAATTAAATGAAAAACCGCATCTTTATTGAAAAGCTTGTGCTTAGGTAAATGAATGGAGATTTGGCCAGTATAGCTATCTAGAGCAAATTGGAGACTTTCGTTGTTCTGGAGTAAATGCTCCAGATCTCCAGTGGTCAGTGGCAGGTAATGCATGTGAACTCACACCCTGCAAGAGAGCAGAGGTGAGTTCTGGCCTTTTTATCAGGTGCGCCATAATTTCTTGAAATGTGGTAATTGTCTGTGTGGGTTGATTGCTTGTGAAGACCCATTCAAGAATCAGCAAAGGGTCTGTGAGTTGAGGGTCCCATTGGAAAATCAGTCCATGAAAGTGAGGGGCTTTTCCCAGGATGATGAACTGGAAGGGCAGGTGAGGTTCAAATCAATGATCTTGGCATGAGGAGACAGTCTCTTGGACTTTGACGATGGCATTCAGGCTTCTGGTGTGATGGTGCATGGGGAGTCGAGGTCTTCCTTGCCACGGAGAAGGTTGAACAGAGGGGTGAGGTTTTCTTGTGATTCCCAGAAGGGGGCGTATCCAGTTGATGAATCTGCACAAACTGTGTAGGTCTCTTAGGGTTTTTGGGTTGTCTTTGATGGAAAGCTGCTGGGGCACAATGGTTCTTTCACGGATTTGAAGTCCAAGATAATTCCACAGGCTGGTGTACTGTACTTTGTCTTCACAAATTTCAAATCCTGCTTTTTCGATGGTTTCAGTGGTTGTTTTTACTGGTTTGTCCAAGTAAGACTTTTCTGAGGCACGAACTAGAATGTTGTCCATGTAGTGGCAAATGATTGCATTTGGGAATGAGCTCCAAACAGGGGAGAGAATGTGAGCCACATACCATTGACATATGGTGGGAGAGTTTTTGAGTCCTTGAGGAAGGAAGAGCCAGTGGTACCTTTTGAGGGGAGCCTCTCCGTTTAGAGAGGGAACGAAGAAGGCAAACCGTGAGGCATCTTGGGGATGCAGTGGAATGCTGAAGAAGCAATCTTTGATGTCAATGACGGCAAGTATCCAATCTTGAGGCAGTATTGATGGAGAAGGCACACCAGGCTGAAGAGGACCCATGTCTTCGATTACATCATTGATTTTGCGAAGGTCTTGGAGAAGCCTCCATCTGTTTGTTCCAGGTTTTTGCAGAACAAAGACTGTAGTGTTCCAGGGGCTTGTGGTTTCAGTGATGTGGCCTTTGGTGCGTTGCTCTTCCACCAGGGCATGCAATGCACGCAGTTTGACTTTTGAAAGGGGCCACTGCTTGACCCAGATGGGATCCTCACTTTTCCAGGTGAGCTGAGGGGTCGGTGGGAGAGCGCACTCTTTCGTGGCCCCAGTCAGAAATCCCAGCATTGGATTCGGAGGGACATTCCCCATTGGCATAGGACATCCCTACCCCACAAGATGATGGAGGCTCTGACCACGAACGAGCAGATGATTGCCAACTTGCTTTCAAGTCCTTCGACAACAACGTTGTTCCTGCTTTGCATAGACACGGTGACACCACCAATTCCAGAAATCATGCCAGCTACCGATTGCAGTTGGATGGCCATTCTGAGCGAGCGATGATAATGACATCAGCTCCGGTGTCGATCATTCCTAGTTTGAGGATTCTCTCAGCTTTGCAGAGGATGTTGCATTCAATGATGTGTTTCTGCGATCCCATGATTTGCACCCACAGCACACTAGGGCTAAGGGGGATCTGTTCATTGTAATTCTTTGGGAGCAAGAAGGCTCGTGCAATTGGTGTGTCCTGTGAAAGGAAAAAAGCGTGTCTGTGCAGCGAAGTTGGATAGAGATTTATTGTCCAGATTCTACAGGTTGAATCTCTGGCAAAACAGAAATTTGTTTTGGGCTGTGGTGTCACCAAGTATTAAAATGTCCCAAGGACCACCTTGTAGTCCACGTTTGCCTGTGGGAACATGGTAGAAATTGCCTTTTGTGAAGTTCAAAGACGACGCGTTTACCAACTTGCGCCTGGTTCCCATTTGAAGCTCTCAGTATGTTGGATCCTCTTGATATGTTCTGGAAATTGACTGATTTTCATGGGCGGGACAGTGTGGGAGATGGCCTTTGATTTGTTGTCGTGGCGCGGTGCCATTCTCGCGTTGCGCTGGCAGGTTTTTGAATGTTGTGGCTACTTTTGCTGTTTCTGGGGTTTATAATGATTGGTGTGAGGGTATTGGATTTGTGGCTTTTCTGGGCAATTTTTTACAAAATGTCCAAGTTCCCCACAGTAGAAGCAGCGGGCATTTTCTTTGGAGGACACTGCTGCAAAAGCTCCTGTGACTCCTTCAGCAATACCTTTAGCAACTGCCTGGGCTACTGTGTTTTCAGTGGACATGTGACATGTGCAGGTTTCCACCATCTGTTCAATGGTGGGTCCTGTGTCGAGAGGCAAGGACCTTAAGATGGTTTTGCATTGTTCATTTGCATTGCTCATAGCAACTTTGCACAGCAGTTCTTTTCGTGCCTCTGCGCTATTTGTTTTTCCAGAGCATCTTTCAGTCTGTCTACAAATTTGACAAAGCTCTTATCTATTTTTTGTTTAACATTGGAAAAATACAGGGTGGGTGTGGAGTCATCTGGTGTGAGAAGCAAGGATGTCTTTGCTGCATTTGCTATATCTTGTAATGTGTCTTTGGGCAAAGTGTCGGCTTGTTCTCAAGGCTTTGATAAATTGCCTTCTCTAGCTAATTGTTCTACTGTGAGGTAATTTGCATCTTTAGCATAATTATTACATAATGTTTTTAGTTGTTTCTTCCAGTACCGTTCAAATAACATATATTCAGCAGGAGTTAAAAGACATTGTGGCAGATTTTTTACATCATGTGGTACTAAAACATATGCAAAAAAACCTGCCTCTAAAAGTTTTTTTTAAATTTGGGTATTTCTTCCATGTTCCCTTCCAATTTTAGATAGTTCTGTCAATTGTTTAGCATAAAATGCTTCCCATTGAGGTTTATTTGTGGCACATCCTCTCCTGCCTGGTATATATGTTACAGGAAAGGCAGAAATTTTTTGAGCTATTTGCCAGTCTCCACTTTACGTGACTAATAGCTTGACATTGGCCCATGGGTCTTGGTCGTTATCTGAATCAAAAGAATCTGTATCTGTGTTGTCAGAAGTGTTAAAACGTTTTTGTCGGCTACAGTGCTTTTTAGAATGAGAAGGGAGGGCTTTGGGGGAAGCCGCGGAGGCAGGTGGGGGGGCAGGGCAGGGAGGTGTGAGCAGGGGGTGGGGGGGGCAGAGAGCTGGGGTTGGCTTGAATGGGTGCATGGAATGGTTTGGCCACAAGGTGGCGGTGGCGCAATAGGGATTGAGGCATTTGTGCAGGGGGGTGGGGAGCAGGGCAGGCTGGCAGGGACAGGCATAACAGGGGGGTTTGGGAGAGAGGAGCGGGGAGAGGGGAGCTGGTATTACAACGGCTGGCATTGGGAACAGAATTTACGAGTTTACTGGTTTGATAAGAGATAGTACAGAGCTGCTGAGAATTAAAGTTACTGGAATGTGAAGTCAAGGTCGTTGCCGTAGTGATGGTAGGGAGGGTGGCATTGCTTGTGTTTTTGTTAGGAATGGGGAGCGCGGGTTGGTAATGCGTCTGAGCTGCAGGGACAGCTGACGGGCTAGTGAATTGGAGCTGCACAGGGTGAGGGGGGGCGAGTTGCGGAGGGGAAACATGGTGGAGGGACTCGGTTAGAAAGAAACCGGGGGGAGGGGGCTGCATGGCATGCGAGGGGGAGGCTAGCTGCGATGGCAGGCTGGGGAGGGGAAGGGGGAGTGGAGTGGCTGGGACGACAGGCTGGAGTGGGGAAGGGGGGTAGAACAGGGGATGCGAGCAGCTCGGAGGGGAGGGGGGGTGTTGTTTTCTTGCCAGAGCTACGGGGGAGAGGGAATGGGCACGGGGTGGGGAAGGAGGTCTCGCATGCTCGTGGTGGGGGGAGGACGGTGGTGTGCGTACTACAGAAGGAGTGTGGGGTAGGGAGGGGGAGGGGGCAGTCTGGGGCTTTGTTTTCTGCACTTGGGAAGGGGGTGTGGGTGGACTGGGGGGAGAAGAAAGTTGTTTTCTCCGTGCTCGGCCAATTTCTTGAAATAAAGGAATGAAAGAGTTAACTTTGAAGTTGCCCTGAGTTTGCAAAGAGTAAATGCGAGTTCCAACTTGGCTCCAGAAGGCAGTTAAAATGACAGTCAGAATTAATATTAGGAAATTGGGTAAAAAGCCATTTTATGAATTTTTTAAGGTTAGTTTTAGAAAGAGTGCCTTTAGAAAATTTGAAGTTGTTAGACGATAGGAGAATTAGAATTTGGGAATGAAGTCTCTTTCCGTGGAGCTAAGGGAAGGCTTGGTGAGCAGATGCTCCATGGAACCCTGTGGCAGGCCAGCAGAAAAAAGAGAAAAAAGAAAAAGAAAACAAAAAAAACCCAAAAACCCAGTGGTGACCCTAAACATGAAAAGCATGCTTAGAAAGAGAGGCTAGAGATTCTCACCAGGTCTCAGCCGATGGGTCAGGACTGCTGGCTGCTTGCTAGCTGGTCCAGTCTCAGGTCCGGATCCTGAGGTTGTTGGATGTCCTTGGTTGAGGCAGATCTTTATAGAACAAAGAGCTGCAAGCCAAGGGTGTTAGCGTCCGAAGGCGGAACTGTTCAGGGAATGCCGCTCACAATCACACTGGTGAGGGGTCTCAGAGTGATGTTCGAGTCGCCAAACTGTAGCTGGCCAGGGCTAGGGTGGTTCTAGCTCCCGGCTGCTACAGGAGACTGGATAACTCTGAGAGCTCACGAGGCAGAGTGACAGCTATGAGCTAGCAAGGGACAGAGACTCCGGGACTTGCCGTAGAGGTTCCAAAGGCAGTTTATTTCTCCGAAGGGTTTCCACTAGCAAATCCGGTTACATCGCATAGCAAGGCATCTTTATAGGTTTCAAAGGGATTGAAATTCTAACCATTAAAATTATGAGTTGAGAAACTATCCAATTACTTTAAGATTCTAGGTAAGAAAAAGACCAATCATCTAGTAAAGTTAAAAACCAATAGAAATCCTAAATGATAACAGGGGTTTTGGCAGGGAGGGGGGGCATCTCTCATGAAAGGTTCCATTGTCTTAGGGCACAAAATCCCAAGGGTCTTTTTCAGGCACTGTTGTATCATCCACAGGGCTTGTGTTTTTTGTCCCAGTTAAAAGAATTTTGCCATTATCATTCTAATGGAGCCTGCTGGGTTACACCCAGGATCTTTTGACAACTCTAGACAAAGGGGTAGGTGGGAACTGGCTTCCAGAAGGGGCTACTCGTATTTCCAGCAAGCTCGGAGGAGGAGGACCGCCCATCTGCAGCGCATGCAGCCGGAATAGTGCGGAGCCAGGTGCTCTGCAATCAAATGCCCTGCATCTCCCCCACTCCAGCCTCCTACCTCTGAGGATACCGCTAATTACCTGGACGCAAACAGTGAGCAAGGAGCCACAGACACAGTGCAGTGCTGCCGCTCCTGCGCCCCATCCCCCCCATCCCCTGCTCTCGCCTGCTATCTGCAGCTGTGCAGGCCTTGCCCCATCTTCACCACTGGGACCGAGCACAGAGAGAGCGTGCCTGCGGCTAAAGAAAGGACTAGAACTGAGTTATTTGTTCTGTTTTGTTGGTAATTTTAATAATTGCTGTTGTTTCTGCTTGTATGGTTAGATATATTAGTAAAAGAGCTGTTACTCCTACCCCCTTATCTCTGTCTTAAAGTCCTTGATTCAAACAATTATAATACTTGGGAAGAAACGGAATTAAATTCTCTATTTCAAAGAGGAGCTTCTGCCTTTATTGTTTTTCATACTGACAGGAGATTGGAGATATGTGGTAAGATTGGAGGAGACAGAGCCAAGATGGGTGACTGAAACTAACAAAGAGATATGTGACATCATGCTCAGTATACAGAGTGGATGAAGAAGGGGGAAGGGGTGATGCGAGGGGATGTTTGGAGTAATGGTGTTTGATGTTTGTCTTCCTAAGTCACTCTTATCAATTCTATCAATTCAATTATAATTATTATTATCCAGGCCCCGCTCTTCTGGTTATGGCTGAACACCAACTTGTCCACAGGAAGCAGTGAATGAATTGCTTGTTTTGTTTGCTTATGTGTGTGTTTTTTGCTTTCCTTATTAAATTGTCTTCATGTCTGTGTTGGGTTGATGTGGCCAGAAATGTGTATTCTATCACCATCTGTTGAAACCGGGTGGGGTATAGTGGTTCCTTATCTCTGTGGCACATATTATCTGCTAATGGGCCATCTTTAAGATTAGGTGGGGCAATCATCTTTATTTTTTCCACAACCCATCCTCCCTCCAGGAAGATATAATCTCCTAATAAGCCATTAAGTCCCACTGTATGACTGATAAAATTACATCATCCCATTGGGAGATGCTCCAGTCAGGGAGAGGAGCCAAGTCTTTCCTACCTAGATAAAAAAAAAAGATTTTTGACACCAAGATGCTATCCTTCCACTGGATTCCATTGGAAAACCGGACCTTTGCGCATCATCCCTGGACCTTCAGAGGAAAACTGCACCCTTCTACAGGACCATTACTTCAGCTGAAACACATCTGCCACTGCAGGAGGACTGTAGCCACCATTTAATTGGACTGCTACCAACACCCTGACTGACAGGGTGTATTCCGACTCTGGCAGGATTGGGATTGTTCTTTGTACTACTGCATTTCTATTTTAATTTTCCTAGTAAAGAACTGTTATTTCTGATTCCCATATCTTTGCCTGAGAGCGCCTTAATTTCAAAATTATAATAATAATTTGGAGGAAGGGAGTTTACATTCTCCATTTCAAAGAGAGGCTTCTGCCTTTATTGGCAGACACCTGTCCCTCAAACCAGGACAATGTCAGCCCCTGAGTTCCCTGGTTTTTACCCTTCCAGTTATCTCCCCTGTTCTAGTGGTGGGACAGTGAGTGAAGGACTGGGCTGTTGGCCAGGATTTAACCAGAACACCCTTTATTAGTCCTGTGGGTTTCCAATGGCTCTCCTGAGCTAAGAAGTGAGATCAGACTTAGGCAGATCATCTCTGTTTTTCCAAACTCTTTTAACGTGGCACAAAATGTCTAGGTTGATTTTTTTCTTCTGTGATTTAGAAATAGTAGGGCTGTAAGGCCTGGAATCACAACAAGGTAAACTTGGATTTCTACACCACCCCAAACCCCAGCATAACAGTGTGATTAGCTGTAGTTAAGATATGTTGTCAACCCACCTGCTACCAGTCTGCTCTTCAGTTGCAAAAATGAGGTTTAGGGAATTATCTCACAAATAAGTCATAAAATCATAAAATAATACTTGCTTTACATCTATTAATGTAGTGTTTGCATGTTGATTTTTTTTCCAGAGTGAGTAGCCATGGTTGTAAAAGCAAAGGTGACTTTTTTCTTTATTTTGAAGGCTATGCTTTAGTTTTATTTATTTATAACTCTACATATCACATCAGTGTATGAAGAGAAAATATATTTCCTAAAAACATTTTAGTGAAATTATGAGATATTACTTCATGAGGTTTCCATGACTGAGAATGGGAAAGAGATTTTCTGAGAAGCTAAATGGTGATTTGTGAGGTTCTATTATATTTTAATATCAGTGAATGGCCTCGCACTGATAACCATCATTTTAATAAAAGTTTCCAGTCAGATACCCACCTAGGCTATATATATATATATCTGAAGATGGGGATAGAATGTTTTTTTCTGAGTTCAAACCACAGCAACAGCTATTCAGTCTTTGGGAACTAATTCCCATTTTTATTGCTGCTATTTTAAATTTTGCGTAATTAAATACTGGTTAAATTATATAATTAGGCAGTACAAAATTGCCTGGCTTTCATTGCTCTGTGCTTGATGAAGTCATAAAAAAGAGTTTCCCATGGCTTCAACTATATTTTCTTAATAATTTCTTTAAGGCATTTGCTGAATTTGAGATTTTGTTGAGAATTTTTCCTTTCTTTTTCCTAAAAGGAAAAGCATAGTTCAACAACACAGTTATAGCATCCTTATAAGTTTCAACAAAAAGAAATCTCCATATCCAAAACTGAATTTCTGATCATTGGGACAGGTCAGATCTAACAGTAATTTAGCCTGCTCTACACTCACCTGGCATACAAAGGATTTGGACTCAAATTCCTGTCAAAAAAGGGATTTTTCTCGGTCTTCATCAGCAGTTTACAGACCTTATAGACCTTTATGGGCAGGTGAACATGCAAGCCCTCTTGGCTGACAGATAAAGTACCTTGACATAATCTCATATTTGCTGCAGATAAAAGCATGTGTACAAATTTTTATTGCATAACTAACAAATGCTGTAAGTTTACAGTACACCCTTTGCTGTTAAGCTATGATCAAGTTCATCTTTAATGACTGCTTTCAGTGACAGTTTTATAGTATAAGTGAGACACAGTAGTTTACAACATGACCTGGTACTTGAAACACAAATCCCCACTTCATCTACTCCATTGAAAGTAGTATTCCTTTTGGGTCAAGTCATTCTCTTAAATGCAAGGTTGTCCATTTCTTATGTTTTATTTCTTTGCAAACTAGGATTTGGTGTTCCACTCTGTCCTGGTTTGAAGGACAGGTGTCTGCCAATAAAGGCAGAAGTTTTCCTTTGAAGTAGAGACCTTAATTCCACTCCCCCCAAGTATTATAAATGTTTGAATCAAGGACTCTGAGGCAGAGATAAGGGGGTAGGAATAACAGCTCTTTTACTAATATATCTAACCGTACAAGCAGAAACAACAGCAGTTGTTAAAACTACCAACAAAACAGAGCACGTAACTCGGTCCCAGTCCTTTCTCAAGCTGCAGGCACACTCTCTCTGCCCTCGGTCCCGGTGCTCCAGGCGGAACAAAGCCCGGCAGCTGCAGAGAGGCGGGAGCGCGGGCGGGAGGGGCGGCAGCGGCCACGCCGGTCTCGGGTAGAGCGGCTGGAGCGGCAGCTCCTCGCTCACCGCTGTGTCCGGGTGATCAGCTGTGTCCGCAGGGGCAGGAGCTGCAGCGGGGCGGATGCAGGGCAGGTGATCGCAGAGGGTCTGGCTCTCCTGCCTTCGGCCGCGGGGCTGCAGACGGGGCGTCCTCCTCTGAGCTTGAAGAAACACGAGTCCCCTCCGGAAGCGCGAGAGCCCCTCCGGAAGCTGCTCCCACTTACCCCTTTTGTGTAGAGTCGTCATAGGTCCTGGGTATAACCTGGCCAGCTCCATTGGCATGATAATGGGAAAAATTCTTTAAATTGACACAGTAATAGAAAAACACTCACAGATGACCAGGGTCCTAAGTATTTAAATTCCAATGGGAAGGCCTGCATCAGAAGTTTTCAGACCACAGAGAAGACATTGGCACCACCTGGGCAAGAAAATTCCACAAAGAAATTGCATTTCCCTTAAGTCACCCAATGTCACAGCCCAAGGTTTCTCCTTAGACCCGAGATCACCTTACGAGGACACGCAGTGGTTTAAATCCTGGTTTTTCCCCAAACCACCAATGAGAGATTGCAGGAGACGGTTTTCAAAGGCTTCAAGGATTGTTTATTGTTTCTTGTCTCATGAACACTTTGCCCGGCTAACAGCAGTCTTCTCTGCCGGGCATCCAGGATGGAATCTGCCTGGTGAAGGCAGGGCTTATCTTATACAGTCTAAATTACGTGCTAAATGTTTATAACAATTTTCCAATACAATGCAGTCTTGTTAAACGGTCCAGCCCTGACCCCATCCAATCCAAAAGTGTCAGCATGGATGACATGGAGAAGAAGGAGGAGGAGGTATCCACACCCTCAGGTTCTCCATCTTGGCCACGTGTCCCTTATCACAAACATTACTAAAAGTCTATTTATCTATGTTCTAACAACCTAATTTACACTTTACTAATTTCAGTGGCTTGTTTCCATTCCCTCTGTGTTGGTAATTTTCCCCAGGGGTTTGAATTCAGCGTCTGAGACACCAGGGGCTCACTCAGGGGTCTTTGAGACTCTTGCCAGGGGGTTTTGAAACCCCTAAGGAGGCCAGAGGACTACTGTGGACTCCCACAACCCAGGTCGATCAGAAGAGTGAAGGAGATTTAAGATTGTGTTGCTGATCTGCTGATGTTGGTGTTAAATTTTGATTGACTTCAGCAGTGTTAGGTTATCCCTTCAGCTCTAGTCATATACTCGAGGTAGGCAGACTGAATTTTTAAAAGATGTATCAAGAAAAATATTTCTTAATGTCCCCTAGAGTATTTCATTAAATTTCTTGGACTAAAAAGTTTTTAGAAGTGCAAAAATTCAACTTTATCACATAAAAATTGAAGTAATAATCTAATCCCATTACTTGTCATCTCATCAAAGATAGTACTAACACCAATATTTTTTTCTCTATTTGATGAATTACAAAAACATACAAATTCTTTACCAGTCACAGTTAGAGAAGTCCTTTAGAAGCTTTTCAATGCTGACACTTTTTCTTCTGAGGAAGTATAAGCATTGTATCAATTTCAGAGATTTACGCTTTTGACTTTGATAAATACCATTTGCATTAAATAAAAGGCAGAACACTTTTTAGTTTTGCGTTGACAACTTTGTTTTTTAGTGTTCTTTAAAGAAAATTATGTCACAAAATCAAAAATAGAGATTTTTGATAGCAACAAAGAACATCACTATTTTTAGAGCTCATAGAAATACTATGGGACGTAAATTTGATTTACCAAGCTTATCACAGACTGTGAACTTTAAAGCAAAAGAAACATCTGGTTTTATCATTGGTTTAGACCTAAATGAAATGAAGTAATATGTGAAAGGAAGAAAAAGTATATCTATAGACAAACACTTGTAAAGTGCTATAGGTCACAAGATGTGAATATTCTTCAATTACAGAATTACAGAAGAAGAGACAAATCTGTGTCTAATGTGCTTGAACAGGAAATCACCACTTAGCTGGGTAGAATTTTGGGAACTTACTTTCACATACCTGTTATTTTCTGACTGGAGAGTGGGAAAATGTGTTTTGGTCTTAGGCTAAAGAAAGATATGAATAATCTAGGTTTATGTCTAGAAACAGGTATTACAAATTTTTTTTTTCTCAGCTGCTGCAAAGTGCTGTAGTCTTGTCTGCTTTCAGTGCAGCATTTCCACAATGCAAAACACAGATGTGTCACTGTCATGGACTGCTAGTCGGCTGGCAGTGCAGTGAGAGGCAGCGGTGCTGCGACCTTCTGTCAGCGCCCCCAGTACAGAAGCCTCTCGGTGGCACAGGCACACACAAACCCAGTCACTCAAGCACACACTCCAGATAGCTTCTGTGAAGTTGCTGGCAACAAAGAAGTGGGAATAGTCCTTGTATAGAATTCTGAGGAAATTTATTCCAACCACGCACGAAGGGGACAAGGGACAAAGATGAAAGACACAATGGATGGCCCAGGTTTAAATATGAGGAATAAGGAGGGGGTGAAGGAACATCAGGGCCAATGGTCTGAGGGGTCAGGGGCGGTATGAATGTGGGGCAAAGGATGGCAGCCAATAGGGAAAAGGGGGCAGGACACTTCATGAAAATGGGGCCAAGAGGTAGCTAGGGAAGGGAGAATATTCTAGGGAATAGGCATGTAAAGGGGAAAAGGGTGGAGAGGCCAACGGGCCAATCAGGGAGGTAGAAATGGGGTAAATTTGAATACATAACAAGGCATCTTGGGAGATGCTCTGTTCAGTCGCCCTGAACAAGGGAGATTTTCCCAACATAAAGTCTGTCCCTCCCAAGGGACCACAATGGATTCTTGTAGTGTTGGCCCACTGACTTCCACATGTCTCATCTAGATCTGCTCTTATCTCCATGTATTTTCCTCAAAATAAAAAAACGCTAAGCAGAGGGAAGAACAGACAGAGGAGAGGTGTGGTGTACAATGACAGTCCTGGAAATTGCTTGTGAGGTAAGTCATACCAGCCCAAGCTCTGGCACAGAGCTCAAAAACATTCTGTGCTCTCAGAATAAGAGCTTAGGAAGTGTTTTTTCATAGCATTATAATACTTATGAGGAGTTCCAGATGACATTTGCTTCCCCCAAATTAATGGCTTTCAGATTTTACAGTATGTTATAGGGGTATCTCTTAGTACACATGTATTGACTTTCAGCTTTCAAAACACCTGTGATGCCTTAGCCTGTTTGAATCACACCACTGCAAATGGGATTTAGCAGCACCTTTCCCTGAATCTTGGGCTGGACAAATTAATCCTGGACATGTCTCACATCCAGGACTTTCTGTCAGCATCTCAGATTATAAAGATTTGAGCTGTGCATCCTGCAAAGCACCATTGTTAGGGCAATGGTTTTAGAAATCAGGCTGATGTTTTTGCAAGAAAAAGTTGTTTATTTGGAGGGAACTTAGTACATTTTCAGTCTGGGAAAGTAAGCAACTTGCTGCTGAATGAGCTCAGGCTTGCTACGGAAAAAATCCTTGTTCTTTGCTAGGTTTACTTTCATCACATGCCATTCTGTGCTCTTCCCCTGTGAAATTCTTTCTACAGGGCAACACAGAAAGAAACTTGATGACATGGATTCTCTCTAGATGAAATGTTACATATTCACAGATCTCTTTCTGCACTTACAGATCCTACAGCATACAAATGCTCCTTGTGTTTTATCTTCATTAGATACATCTTTTCTGGCAGGCTACCAATTCTTTGGGTATGTGAACACAATACTTTTTTCCTTTGCCTTGACTCCCCATATCTAGTCAATTAACAACTGCATTGCATATTGATTTTGCTCTGTCTCCTATACAGAAGTTTTTTAACTAATTGAATTGTATCTCATTTGCTCAGTTTCATCTCTAGATTTGGCTTAGTGATTGCTTCCTAAAGGCTGGAAAATATACTCAAACTCTGGAAAAAATAATTTGACCCTTTATCGATCAAGTGAAAGTAGCATTTTTGTAAGGTGAAACTTCATAACCATGCTGAATAATATTTCTTAACAGTAGAATCCTGAATTTAAGCATAGATCATTCTTATATTCCATCAGAGAGATGAAAGTAGAACTCAAAACACTGCATTTCAGCATGCTCTGCAGGCTCTTTTCTCTACCCACCCTGTGCATGCTCAGTAGTACTGACCAATCCACGCAAACTGACACATGGTTTGCACCTCTGTTTCCATGTGTCATGTAATACCCTGGCTTCCTGGCTGTAAGAGCCTGTATCTCTTCATCTCCTTGATGCTGATATTTACATTTCAAGATCAGAATTTTATTTTTGAGCCAATTTGAACTCACAGTTGTTGTATCAAAATTCTTATTTCCAAGTTTCTTCTTGGCTTAGTTGTTTTAACAAGTTTAGCTACCTCTTTGTTTCAGCTAGTAGCTCTGTATTCCAACTTCTATCATAATTCTCAAGAAGGATTTATTTTAATCAATTAAGACTGCAAAGACTTACTCTTTTTATTTTAGTAATTTTTATTTTTAAGTTGAAAACGGATGTGTTCTCTTTCCATATTAAGTAAAGCATACATTCAGTTTCTGTCTCAGGTCTCAAGTGAATATTAACTGAAGCTACCACTTCAGTCAGCCTCTCATAACCACCACATTTTAATTCTGCTGGAGCATTCGCCTGTCCTCTTCTTCCACCTTCCAGTGTGCTTCACAAATGCTCTTGTTAGGAAGTAAAGAGGAAAGAAATTCTAGATAATTAAACATAGGCATTATAAGAAGAGTCAATATCAAGCAGTGTTCTTTACTGGTGTTTATAGCTGGCCTATGAAAAACAGCTGCTGTGTTCTCTTAGAACTCAAAATGGTGTGACAGTTACTTCAGAAAAGATTCTGCCACGCTTTATTGGCAGAAAATCAGGCAGGTTTAAACTTGGTTCTTAAGTCCTTTAGCTATGCTTACAAAATAGCAAACACATGAAGGAGGATAGATGCAAGCATTGCACTGCAACCTGCATACATTATGATTGTATGAAATTCCATTCATAATAATGTTTAATATTTTTATTTTGGATAGAAGGTTTGGGATTTTTTTTTTGTTATTGTTAAAATATTTAAAAGGATTTTAGTCCAAAGCAGCTTATTTAGGATACTATTTAATCCTTACAGATAATATTTTCTTCATATTCATTCTCAGGGTTTTTTGGGTTCTGGTTTTTAGTAATTTTTTAAAATGAATTCATTTAAGAACAGATGGAACAGAACTTTTAAAATGGCATAGTTCTAGTCATAATCTAAAATTCTAACAGGGTACATATGTGGCCCAATATTTATAGAAATAAATACAGATTAAGGAGATACGCCAAATGTAGGAGGAGTTTTGTGCATTAAAATCCATAATCAATTTCTATGTTTCAAGAAAACCTCATCTAATGCATACACTGGAACAAGCAGGAGACTAAAGCAATTATATTATTTTAAACAGCTGCGCTTTGGAAGGAATCTCATAGTGCAGATATTTAATAAGCATTTAACATTAATTATATGGAAAAAATGAACAAGCTGCTGAATTAATCAATCAAGAGCTTGAACCTCCAAAGCAGAGCAGCCAACATTACAGAAGCTATCTCAGTCTACACCTATTCTTACCACATGAGCCGAAATCGGCAGAATCAAGCCACATCTCACTTGGACTTTACCTTCATATCATCCTAAGGACCTACTCATTAGTCCTGGTCAGTTGATTGTGGACATACTTTCCGCTCTGGGGCCTGGATTAAAGACTGAAGAATGGATGAAGTCTAAAGCTAAAGTACTTACTTCTTAATAATTTCCTGCTATTGCAGAAATATTTGTGTTAATCTCACCATCTAAGTATAGATTATAAATGCAACAATTAGAATTAGACTGGGGTATTGGTAGTACTGCAGTAGGATTCTTTTCAAATGTGATATTCTATTTTACTTGAACAGTTTCCAAAAAAGCATACTCTTGAGAATATCTCTTATGTCAGATCCTAAAAACCAAGATGGGAACGAACTACAACCCTGTCAATTAAATATACATAAGGAGTGAGTAATAACTCAAAAAATTTACAGATTGAGTCCAAACATACTGTTTTAACATTAGTGTTTGAACTCTTCTGCCCAACCTCAACCTTCCCAGCTAAGTTGCGTGATACATCTGCCACATACAATTTTTTGAACTGCTGCTAAAGAATTTTAGTTTCTTGTTAAATTTTAAATTGTCTTTTATTTGTAATGTGTAAGAATTAAATACTTGCACAACTGGTTTGCTTTTTTCCCATGTATATCAAAGTCAGAGAACCATTCACATAACAACAGTTTTCTGAACAGGAATGCTTTTTTCAGTCAAGACCAAAAAAAACCCATGTAAAAATGTAAACGTAAAAAAAATTATTTGTTGAACTGCTGAATATCTTTCTGTTTTTGTCTTAAACTTCCATATGTGTATTATTAATTCTTAGACTCATAGTGAGTAATTGCCATGTGAGTCAATTGCAAACTTATATTAATACACGAAAAGATTATGTATGTCTGCAGAGGATTTTGCTCTTTGAGGTAGCACAACATGGAATAGAGAAAGGTTTCCCCATTTGTCAGCTTCAGCTGTTCTAATAACTACAACATAGAAATTCCATCCTGTTTTTCAATCACAGACTCAGTGGACTGATTAGACTTCTGGTGAGTCATATCATCCAGACAGTACTTAATTTCTGATGTTCAAATAGAAAACAGATGAAAAAGAAAAAAAAAAAAACAAACAAAAACCCCCCCATAAATATATATTTTAAAGTTCACTAATTAATTTCTAGGTAAATTGCAAATTATGGGTAATTTCTAATTCTTTTCCTATGTTATCTGTAATGCCATATGACCCATACAGCTCTCCTCTTCTCTGCTATAAGTGCTGTAAATTGCTTTTTCTCTTCAGTTAAATTTGAAACCATATTGGTAGGTACAATGCTAACAAATTAAATGGGGTTTTTTTTTAAGCCCTAACTGAGAATCAGAAATTAAGTTAGCACTTCAAAAAGTCTAGTTTCTAGGAAAGAAAAACAGTAAATTTTTTCTTTTAGTAAAGTTAAAAGACTATCATTTTGTCAGGAACATGAGTAAAACAGGCAGATGATTTTCAAATTTGTCAGGGCTTCAATTAGTCCTGACTGTTATAATAATAAATATTTAAGGGGCTGGCCCGCTAAAGATGAAATAAGATTTTTGGGCTGTATTTTGTCTTTCACTTACCATGAAAGAAATTTCAACTTTTCTGTATTTATTTATAGAAACTTGACAATTTTGAAGATGCACTCTCAGAATCAGAAGAAAACCTAGACTGTAAATTGGACAATCTTATGGTTATAGACTCAGCCTCTAGAGCCTTTTCTTTCTTGTACATTACTATTTTTACTACTATCATTTTTTTTCTCTAAGTGGCCTACACTGAATAGAAGGTCAAACCAGACCTTCAAATACCAAGCCTAGGCAAACAGAATAAATCTAATTTATGGAAAATAACCTCTAGTATTTCCTTTTTACAATTGCAGCAGGGATCTCACTCTTTTGCCTTCAGTGCTACTTAGGCTAACCAAAAGCACCCATGAAATGGAAAGCCAGTGTCTTAGGTTGCAATACAGGATTTGACCAAAATAAATGTGTATTCTATCACCATCTGTTGAAACCAAGTTGGGCAGGGATCCTTATCTCCATGGGAGATATAATCTGCTAATGGACCATCTGTTAAAACCAGGTGGGGCAGTGTTCTTTATCTTTTCCACGACCCATCCTTCCTCGAGGAAGATATCGTCTGTTAATGGATCATTGAGTTCCACTGCATGACTGATAAAATTACATCATCCCACTGGGAGATGCTCCAGCTAGGGGGAGGAGCCAAGCCTTTCCTACACGGATTAAAAACTGAGATTTGGAACACCAAAGCAGCCTTTTTTCTACTGGATTCCAGAGGAAAAACAGACCTTTCTACATCACCACTGGAATTTTGGAGGAAAACTGCACCCTTCTACAGGACCACTGCTTCAGCTGAATCACATCTGTCACTCCAGGCAGACTGCACCCACTATTTAATCGGACTGCTACCAACACCCTGACTGACAGGGTGTCAGGTTGTATTCTGACTCTGTCAGTGTTTTGGATCTGTTCTTTGTAATACTGTGTTTCTATTTTCATTTTCCTAGTAAAGAACTGTTATTCCTATTTTTCATATCTTTGCCTGAGAGCCCTCTTAACTTCAAAATTATAAAATCTGGAGGAAGAGGGTTTACATTCTCCATTTCAAAAGAGGCTCCTGCCTTTCTTAGCAGACCCCTGTTGTATTTCACTCATTTGGTTTATGTTTTGCACAGAAAAAAATGGTTTGTTCTGTACTCCCCTGAACTTCTGTGAAATTGGCTCAGCCCTCCCTTAGCCTCTCCCCACTGGTACAGCCCCATTGGCTGCAACTCACTTTCCGCTCCCCTGACTCACGGTTTGAAATTCCCCACATTCTCCATACTTGTCCTCTTTTTCCTCTGGACCCCTTCAGGAATAAAGCTTGGATTATCCTAGGAAAACGAGACTGGGACTCCAAAGCCTCCTCCTGGTACTGAGCTAGCCAAAGAACCAATGGTAGGCACAGGGAATCACCTCAGACACCTGTCTTTTAAACTAGGAAACCCAGTTATCACACAAAAACTTTTAGTACCAAAGTGTATGAAAAATGAAAAACAAGTCCGACCCCCCTCTGGTAATTTATTGCATGTAACTGGCTACTTTTGAAATAAAGCAGATAGTCACCAGACTCTGAGGTTTTTTCCGATCTACAAGGAAATGTATGTTTGGGTGATAATGATGTGATCCATGAAAACACTGGAAAAATTCATCATTGTTATTTACCAAGATAACTGTCTATAAAGTGGTATTTTAAACTTCATCATCATAATTTTTGTTATTCAATTGCCATTTTAAATGCTGCATTTACTTCCACATCAAGGAATTATAAGGGAAATAAGTGCAGTAGAGCATCTGTCTGAGAGTTGCAGACAGATGAGAGAATTGACAGATTTGAGAGAATACATTCATGACACAATTTATGTGCTTTATTTTCAAATAAAAAACCATCTTACAAAGTTAATGTATTCCAGTTCTCCTTACATTTTATTTTTATTTTAAAGTTACAATAGAAGCATAGCATGAGTACTGAATATTAAAGATATTAATGTCTGGAGCTGGGAGCAGATGAGTGCTAAGATGGAGCGTAACATTGGTTGGGCTGGGTCCAATACAAAGACGTGGCACTCTATGATCCATGTGACAAAAGCCTTTTATTCTTGTGAACTCTCCTTAAATAGAGAGTTTGTAGTTCCCAGGCAAACATATATGATTGGTTGGGAGTTTTGAATTGCTCAGCTCTCTGACCAACTGGCACCCGCACCTTAGGATGGAACTCCTTGGGTGAAATCCCTGTTTGGATTTCTGTGACATCAATGGTGCCTGATCCAAGACATTGGCACAACCACTCTGTGACTGAATAGTAGTTTGTGAAAGCATTGTAGGCCAGGATAAAGGCCATTTGTATGCAGAAATAATATCAGATCCTGTGTCAACTAAACCCATGATTTCTATCTGTGAAGGCTTGGCTTTAGGAATAGTAACAGTAGCTTTTATAATACATCTCTCTTCACCCATGATTTGACTCCAAAATACCTCTGGCTGTCCCATCGATCTGAAGCCTTGGTCTCCTCGATTCTTTAAACCTGAATTGGTGACACAAGACTTAAACAGCATAAATTGTGCAATTCTAGTTTTTTTCAGGGATAGTTACAGGTGAAGAAGGAGTGGATACCATAGTATATATTTGTTCTGTAAAGTCGGCATCTATTACACCATGATGTACAAAATTACCTTATAATGTGGCACTAGATCTTTCTAAAAGAAGAGCACTTAGTCCTTCCCCTATGGGTCCTTGGGCCTCAAGGGGTCCCTATGCACCTTTGATGAGTCCATGGTTACTGTGGCTGAGGTGTAAACATCCAGGCTGGCTGACTCCCTTGTCCTTGCTGTGAGCTGCTCAATAGGGCTTGTGCTGGGGTTTGAGGAAGCACTTCTCTCTTCACGTGTTCCTCCATCCTGCTCAGCTTCTGGTTTCCCTGATCCTTAAGTTGACCATGAATATATTTGGGTTTGCATACCTTTATCTCATGTCCAGGTTTTCCACATCGATCACAGGGTGAATTGACATTACCCTGTCCTTGAGCCTTCTTCTGTGAGGCATATTTCTTGGGACGATTTGCCTTCACATGGCCTTGCTGTCCACAATTGAAGCACTGCCCTCTCAGCCTTACTGCAGCTGCAAAAGAATTGGCTAACATATTCATGTTATGAGATGCAGTCCCAACCTTAGCACGTGCATTAATCCTTTCCTCCAAGAATGGATCTTCTTTGGGTAGTGCATTCATAATTTTTCTACAGTCCTCACTGGCATTATCTCGTGCTAGTTGTAGCAATACACGATTCCTTGCATTCTCATTGGCTATCTTTTTCTCCATGGCATCCTGCAATTGCTTTATGAATTGCATACATAGTTCACTGGGGCTTTGTCTTATGTTTGAATATCTCTGGGTTGGCACAGACATGTTTGTGACCTTGTTTTGGGCTTGCATCCCTAATTCTTTTGCTTGGCTTAATATGGCTGAATTTAAATGTGCCTGGGTTTGTAAGTCTTCCATGGGATATACTCCCATCAGCTGTGGAACCCCGGCCCCAAAGCATGGATCTTGCTGTGAGAGTCTCGAGATTTTTAGCTCTTGTTCCTCTGCCTATATTCTCCAGGCTGATTCAAACATCATATAGTGCACTGGAACACAGATTAATTTCACAACCTGTTTTATATCATAGGGTGTCAGCTCATTAGCAGTCACAAATGTAAGCATATTTGTTACTGCAGGTGACCCTAACCCATGTTTAGCAGCTAGCTGGCATAATTCTGCGAGTATTTGCCCATTAAATGGTACATATTTATCTGAGGCAGTTCCATTTCCTCTCATTACTAGGAATGCCATTACAGTTTCCCCTGTTTTGCCAGTCCTCTGTTTGTGAATACATAGGCACAGTTATTCCTTCAGCCCCCTCTAAATCACTAGATTCTAAAGCCTTTTGCTTTATCTTTCTACAGAAGACAGCAGGGTCCCAATAAGAGATGACCTCGGATCAGAACATCGGTGGGGCTGGAGCTGCTGTTTGAAGTGTACAGTTCCTTTTCTGGGTTTCTTGAGTGTCCTTCAGTGCTGTGGCTGCAGTAGGGTCGGGGCTGAGGCTCAGAGCAAGGGTGGTTTTCGGAGCGTTGGCGCTGGCATCTCTCGGTGCCACTGCACTCCGGGTTTGCCTCCCGCAGCTCAGAGTGTGATGTCGTCTTGGGGCACTCCCTCTCGGCAGTTGTTGGCAGGGGTTCCCGTGGCAACTCAGGGCGGAGGCAAGCTTGCTTTCTAGGCCGACAACAGGCCCCCCCAGAGGCTGGGCAGGGACCGGGACCGCTCCCCCCAGAGGCCGGGCTACCTGGGGTGACGGCACGCCCCCTTGGGCAGACCCGGGGCCGGGACCCCGCCTGCCTGAGGTAGGACCGTGAATGGGGGATCCACCCACCAAGGCTGGGTCGAAGTGGGAGGCACGCCCCACCAGGGATGGGCTTGGGGCGTAGGCTGTCACTTCGGGGCGTAGGTTGCCACTCGGGGGTTGGGTTTTTTCCCCGCCATCGATGACGAGGCCGCCACCATCTTGGAGCTCTTCGCTGGCTCTCCCTCTTCACCACGCCGCCGCAGCCATCTTTTGGGCTTGCTTTCTCCTCTCTCTGGGATGGCGCTGGGCCCTCCCCTGGCTCTTTATTTTCAGCTGCTGAGGTTTTACTGATTTGTGGAGTCTCTCCAAAAACAGCAGACTGGTTTTCTCCAATGTTCTGCAGCCTTCTGGAGTCTCTTTGCACTGAGAAGGTACCTTTTTCTCTGTGCTGCCGCCATTAGGGGATCGGCTGCCTTTCCCCATGCCCTCCTTTGTCTGCGTTTTGCTACCACCCTCCTTGTTACTCTGCTCTTCGGATTTGTCAGTTTTATCAATTTTTGAATGATCCTACAAGGTTTTACCACCCTTACTGCTTTCGGCATCGTTTTTTAAAGCTCCGCCCATTATTTCTTTTATTTTTTGCCTATAGTCCATATCTCATGCAATTTCTCCAGTCCGTTCCACCCCTTTTCCTTTTGTCCATCGTATTAAACCAAAAAGCAATTCTTCCTCATATTCCACCTCCCACTCTTCCAGAAACTGCACCCATATCTGAATTGCTGGATGTCGATCTGTTGAAAGTCTTCCTTTCATGTCTGTCCCGTTTTTCCTGGCTCACGGCCAAATTTTCTTTCTCCTGTCTCTACGACATCCTGTCTCTTAGCCAGATTTTCTCCCATCTCTATGACGATTCCTGGCTCTGGGCCAGCTGTTTTCCACCTCTCTTTCTGGGAGTTGTTCCCTTAGCTCGTGGCTGGAATTTTCCCCCTCCTCAATTTCTATCTCCCCCTGCTTTTGCAGGTACAGCTGAAGCACGGAAATAAACTTCACAACCTATAAAGTTGTGGAGTAGGTACGTATTTCATTCAGCGCTGGACGCAGGGGGAGAGCATCTTCCCAAATCCTGCGTACTTTACATGATTTCTAATCTTCTATTTATCTAGGAAGTTCATGCATATTCTAAATCGCCTATACATATTGATTATCTGCCCCGCCTGTTCCCCGCTCCGTATGGAAATCAGTTGCATATTCATTGCGGCTGCGTAGTTTATTGGGTTGGTGGTCTCTGGAAATGAGTTGGTGGGCTAACAGTAGTCTTCCTCGCTGTTGAACTTTTCAACTTGTCTTTCTACGCATGCGCTTTAGTCTCTTGATTGTAATATTTTGCAGACTCTGCACTTTTACGAAGAGGGACCCCCTTCATTTTTGCAAGCCCAGCAAAATCTATAAGTTAGGGGTCTCTTATCATGCATTCCTTTCCTTATAAGCACACAGTAACTGATACCATATGTTCTACTCTCCATTCTATTTAACCCTTAAATCCCCTGTTTCACAGCTAACTGTCTAATCATGTCTGGGTTACTAGTTGTGACGGTGACGGTGCCCAATCCGAGACACTGAGACAAGCAATCTGTGACCATGCGATAAAAAGCACTTTATTGTTCAGAACTGCTGCTTAAATAACCTCCTTTATGTTCCTCGGTAAGCATTGGAGATTGGTCCAAAGTTCAGGCTTGCCTAGCCCTCTGACCAATAGCCTCCCAGCCCAGGAGTAGCCCATGGGTCCAAATCCCGGTCTGTTTCCAAATTTGCCCTATCACTGTTGCCTGGAGGACTGTCTGTCCCACCAGGCTGCTTCTCCATATATGGAGAACCGATTTGCCCAGTAACAAGGCCAGCTTGTACTGTGACAGGTTTCAATCTATTGTTTATCAAACCAGGCTATTATTTATGAGGCTATTATCTCTTATTTATGGCCAAATGAATTGACCAGCTACAAGCCAGCTTGTGCTGTGACACTGGAGCTAATGAATATATATTTTAGTGCAAACTCGTGTTCTATGCAATTTCCATAGTTTTTTTTCCCTTTATAGAGAAAAAATTAGTATTTTTAGTCATTTTTAGAAAATACTTGCAAATGTTGCTGTATTTTGTGACGGGAAGCTTTATTTGTTACTGATCACTGCATTGTTGTCCCATTGTTGTCCCATTTAGTCAAAATTTGTTGACTTAGACAATGCCTTCTTTGTAATGCCATGCTCTGTCTTCCTTAATTGATGTGTTTTGAGGTTTATCTCCAGCCAGCATCTGAGTACCAAAAATTCATTCATTCACTCACTCACTCACCCACTGAAGAAAAACCCAAACTCAAACAAAAACCAAACGAACAAACAAACAAACAAAAAAAAAACCAGCAAAAAACCCCACACCCCTAAAACCCCAAATGTCACAACCCGAGGTGTCTCCTTAGAGCTGAGATCACCTCTGGAGGACATGCAGGTGGTCTGGAACCCAGCTCTTTCTGATGCCCGCTGATGAGGGACTGCAGGAGGCTGCTCTTAGAGGTTTTCATGGTTGTTTATTGTTTCTTATCTCAGGATTGCTTTGTCCAGCGAGCAGCGGTCTGCTTGCTAGACGTCCAAGGCAGAATCTGCCTGGTAGAGGCAGGACTTATCTTTTATAGTCTAAGTTATCTACTAGGTATTTACAAATGGCCCCCAGTACAATACAATCTTGTTACAAGGTCCAGCTCTGTCCTCATCCAATCTAAAAATGCCAACATATCACCCAGCATGGATGACAAGGAGAAGAAGGAGGAAGAGGTATCCACACCCCAATTTCTCCATCTTGGCCACGTGTCCCTTATCACAAACATTCTATAAATCTGCTAATTCTACATTCTAACAGTCTAATTTACACTCTATTTATTTTTGCAGCTTGCATTTCTTCTCTCAGTGTTAGTAAATTGTTCCAAGGAGCTAAATCCAGCCCCTGAGACACCTGGGTCTCATTCGAAGGTCTTTGAGGACCCTGCTAGCGGGAGTCTTAAACCTTCCAGGGAAGCCAGAGGAGTACTCTGGACTCCCACACCCAAAAACAAAGCCCCAAACCAAAAAACAAGGAAACAAAAAGCCAACCAAACAAAAAACCTCGTGGGTTGACATCAAAACAGTTTGATAATTGGGTAGATATATTTGGGATTTATTAAGAATAAGGTATGAGTGTTTGGAGTGAAGCTATGTGAATGGACAGTACTGGGAAACTTAGGCTATTAATACTTACGGAGATGAAATCTATGAAATCAATGAAGAAGAGAAATCCAAAGTAATAGGTTGAGATGAACTCCATTTTTGTCATAAATGTAAAAATAAATGTGTGGAAAAGACTATCTTTCTTTTCATTATCTTATTTATCCATCAGATTGCATATTGAAAAATAAGCTGAAACTTGCTGTTGCAGTCAATACTGTATCTACAAAAACACCAAACTGGAACTATAATGTTCCATAACAGATCTGTTGCAGAGAAGCAAACAGAAGATTTGAAATAGTTTTCTGGTATGGTTTGGGCTCCTCAGCATTGTAGAGAGAGAAATAGGATAGAGTTAAGTTCCAGGCTATGGGACATGCCTGCAGAACACCATGGAAGCACAGAGAGCCTGACTTTGGGGGGAAAAAATGCCAGGTGGCAGACGCTCCACAGAGAGGAGCCTGCCAGAAACTGCCAGACACCTGAACAACGTGTGATCACCGCACAGAGGGACATTACAAAAGCACATTGCTGACATGCAATGTGTGATAGGTTGGTTGTTTAGTGAAAAACACCCTATAAGGAAATACTGTGTCTTGTAGGTATTACGCAAACTCATTTGTCTGAATAAATGTCTCAGTAGTCCTGCTGGTCTGAGTCCTGCCTCGGTCGTTACACAGCGTAGTTTAAACAACTGTGTTATTTCAAAAGAAAATGTGCAATAATCTCTGACTGGGTCCTTTTAAGTATTCCATAGAGGGAAGGCTTTATTTAATGTAAAATCTACATGTTTGAAGATCATGTTACATGGGGTTTCTGTTTTACTAGATAAATCAAATGAAAAAAGTGATGAAACAATGAAACAAAACCCTGAAGCACAATACAAATGTAGGTTAACTAGTCACTCCATATATTATTCCATGCTGCATCATGTTGCATTTGTGGGTACATTGCCTTTGCCCATCTCCTGTGAGCCTTCTTCTATATTAGGGTTTTATTTGTCAGTAACTGCAGGTGGTACTGCCATCTTATTTTCCTACTGCCCCCCCTCACATTTTCTGGGAGGAGAAAAGATAATGAGAATAGAATGCACAACTTCAGCCTGCAACTAATCAACAGGAGAAAAATATAGGAAAGAAGATCAAATTGGAAGATAATTTTCTTTAGTAAATATGTATTTCAATGGAATTAGGCTAAGTAAGGCTGCTCCCCCCCAAAAATTTTGTGTTTAAGGACTGTTGTGTTGGTTCAGACCATTGGCCAAAATCTTGCCTTTAGTAGTGTCCTGCAAAGCCTGCTCTCCAAGGCTTGTTATGAGGTAACCAGCATCTGCTGGTGTTCCTTCCCAGGAATCAGTAGTTTTATGATATCCTGAGTCAGGTGATCCTATGGCCTGATCTCAAATTTTTTTCTCAGAGTGTTGGAGTACACCTGTTATTTTAAAGTGGTCCTGTGTATTTGTGTCGGTTCCCCACCTCTGTGCCTCTGATTCCCCCTCCCTTTGCACACCTACCACACACGGCAGCCCTGCGATAGCATGCGCAAGTAACCTGACACTCGCCGCTGCTGGGAGCACCCTGCTGGCTCCTCTTGCCATGCCCACTGTGAGCATCCCGGCAGGTCTCCCCACTGCCACCGCGACTCTGATTGCTGCCGCAAACCATGCCCCCTCCTCCCCCTCACTTCCCTCCTGCCTGCTCTTGTTGCCACTGGTGCCGCCCGCAGCAACTGCTAAGTGGCCGAGCAGCAGCGCTGAGCATCTCAGCAGCGGAACCCCAGCACGCCCCCACTCCTGAGACCTGCACTTGCCCTGTGGTCAGCAGCCCTGGCACCTCCACCTCCCCACCACTGGGCTGGGCCCCACGCCCTGCCACAGTGCCCCCAGTCCGCCGCTGCTCCGAGGCCTTTATTAAAAAGCAGCTCTTTTATTAATGGGGGTCGCAGGGAGGCCCTACACCTGCTGCTGCTGCCAGGTCAACGTGTGGAGGAGGTCCTCCAGCAGTCCTGTTGAAGGGCAGGATTGGGAGTTTCGTCCTCGCGAGCACGCTGAGAACTCTCTCGTGGCTCCTTGGTCTGGCAGTGTCACTCTTCTCAACTGCTCCTTAGATCGTGGTGATTAAACAGTTACAAAGGGCACATTGCAGGTGACTTAGCTTGTTGGTGGATGTGGTCTATGGACTTGGGTTCAGTGTTGGTTGACTACTTTTGTGAATTTTCTCTTTAGAGACAACTTCCGGTAATGGTGGTACTGGGTAACTTTTGGAGATTTACATATGGGGTGTTGCTAACTTGACAGACAGGCAGGCAGCAGCAGGCCGGAAATAAGGTAAGGGAAAGGGCGGAAATGGTAAAGGGAAGGGCGGAAGTGGGAGGTAACTAGGATAGGGAAATACAATAAACTGGGGTTTAAAGTACACAGGGACTGCACATTTAACTGGGAAAGAACATAGCAACTTGATCAAAGAACTGGCAAATGAACAAGTGGATAAAATGATAAGGTAAGCAACAATCTTTTAAACTCTTTTAGCAACTCTTGTTTTATGGTTTTCAGCCAAGGCCTTTTACTACAATCCCCCCCTCTTTGTCTTTGGGTCTTCGACCCGCATCAAGTCGCAATTTTTGGTTTCTTGAGAGTATAACTTTTGTAGTTCTAGATATTGGTTTAAGATTTCTTTAGCTGAATTATGTTCTGGGTTTTGGGTTTCTATCACCAAAATTTTGGCTCTCATTTGATTAGTTATATTTTTTATGCTCGTTTGTATGGTGGAATTTATAATTCTAATTAGACATGGGAGTAGGCATGGTAAAAATAAAAAGTTTATGACTGCACTTGCAACTAAAAAGGCTACTTTTTTCCAGCATTTAGTTTTTAGGGACCAGAAGTCATTCCACCAGCTCGTGTCCATTAGAGGGGTCCATTGTTGGTTTCCTACATATGCTACCTTTCGTATTTTTTTAGATATGTTTTGTATTACCTCTCTTTTATCGTCAATTTCTAGGCAGCACTTGGATATAGTAAATTTTCCAGAAATTCCTCCTTCATCAGCCAATAAATAATCTACTGCAAGCCAAATTTGATGGACTACTGCTCGGGTTTGAGTTAACTGTTCTGTAATGTGGTCTAATGCGAGGGCTGTTCAATTGGATATTATTTCTAATACTGCTTGGAGTCTGATGATTCAGTTCAACATATAAATGGGAGTATGGTATCCCCATGACCCATCTTGTGCCCATGTAGCTGGCCCATATACTTGTATGATGCATTCGGGGGTCCACACTTGTCCTTTCCACTTTTGGGTACTTCCTAGATTAATCATACTCCTTTTTTTTCAGTTAGCCTTTTTCAAATCATCATACAAGGGAATTCCTAATTTAGATCCCGAATTTTTTGGAAGTAGGAAAAATGCGGGTTTTATAATCCAAATTGTACAGCTCCCGGCCCAATCTCCTGGAAGATTGGTATATGCAGTGTCTCCGCATATCCAGAATAGATACTCGGATGCTGTCCAAAAGGTCTGGTTGGTTTCTGTGGGACATGTTCAATATGTGGGTAATTTTTTCAATCCCCAGAAGGGATTTTTTTTTTTTCAGCGCATTCATATAAATCATATCCTTCGTGATAAACACATCCTTTTTCTTTTTTATGCATTGTCCAATATTTGTTTGGCTCTTTAGGTATCCACCTTATAATTGAATTTTTTATAGTTAAGTACCTTTTGCAGGGCATAGTTCCTACAAATGTTCTATATGGGCTCCCAATTCTTTTAATACATTCTTCTCCAATAACTTTATATTTTAAGTTCAATTGTTCTTTTTTTCATTTTTGCCCAGGTAATGGAGATGTTTGGTTAGTTTGCTTCCATTTTAGAATTTCTAATGGGCTTAAACTGATCCCTTCCCATGGCCAAATTTCAGACATTTGCATATTACCGCATACCCAGCAATTTGTTATGTTCATATCTTTACTAATTCTTTCAACCAAATCTATGAATAAATTTACCCCCAGAGGTATTTCTAATTCGTTTTCTTTTTTGGTATTTATCACTAATTGTTTCTCTTTGATCAAATATATTAATTCTTCTTGATTATTCTCGTGTTCAAAGCAAAACCAGGCTTCCCCTATAGGACACTTTCCAAGTAACCACTGCCGAAAGGTGGCAGTATTTTTAGCAATCCAATACGTTTTTCCACTTTCATGACAGGTAGAAATCTGGGAATGATTAAAACAGCTGGGGTTCATGTTAGTGTGAATTCTTATTAGGGACTCTTGGGTTTCTCGATCATATAGCGGATTGTAACACTTGTTGAATTTAGCCTCTTTGCTGCTTATTAGATTGTTTGTTAGCAAGGCTAGCAACACTCCTCTCAAGAGTCCAGTATGAACTGCTTTTAGTCTCACCCGGGCTTGCCTCTTGGAGGTGGGTATTCTTTTAGGTAAGATCTTACTTTCCCAGAGTTTTCTCATCCCTTTCATATATTAATTTAGGTGTCCTTGGGAAGTGTTCTGTAGGGGAATTAGTTTTTATGTTTCGGCCAAATTTTAATTTGAGGATTTAGACGGAGAATTGAGTGATACTTAAAATTGGAGAAGGATGTATGATACAAAATTGAATTTTGTAACGACAAGAACTATAGTGAACTGGTGGGAATTTAACAGACTACAACAATTATGTAACAACAACGTTATAACAACAACTAGAATTAATATAAACTGCATTACAGTGACACTTTATCTTTAAACTGGAGCTGTTTAAGTCTTTTAGCTGTCTTTTTCTTTCTGCTTAAAGGTAAGTTGGAGGTCTGTAAATCCTTTTGTAATGGTCCACTCGGGTGCTTTTGGCTGAGATACTGTGGAGTCTGATTCACCAGGGGGAGGTGGAATTGGTCCTTTAACTTGAGATATGTGAGTCCAACCCCTTTCTTTTGTTCTTACAGCAGTGTGTGTAGTTAGGAGGACTTGGAAGGGGCCTTCGTACCTAGGAGATAGAGATGTGTGACTCAAGGATTTAATGAGAACCCAGTCCCCAGGGTTGATCTTATGAGCATTTGAATCTAAGGGAGAAGTTTGGGGAAGGTATCCTTTTCTCTTTAGTTGCTCTATTGTTCTTCCAATAACTCTTAAATACTCTTGGGTAGCAGCTTCTCCTTCTAGATAACTTGCAGAACTAAAGGGGGTAATTAAAAGGGAAGCCAAATCATCATTTCATAGGGTGAAACTCCTATATCTGCGCGCGGTCTGGTCCTAATGCGTAATAGGGCAAGAGGTAGACATTTGAGCCAATTCATTTGAGTCTCTTCGATTAATTTTGTTAATACATTTTTTAAAGTTTTATTCATTCTTTCTACCCAGCCAGAGCTCTGGAGATGCCATGGAGTGTGCAACCTCCATTTCATCCCCAGTGCTCCGATGACTCGATGTAATGTGTGACGTGAAATGTGGGCCTCTGTCGGAGTCTATGCAGTTAATTAATCCATATCTGGGGATAATTTGTTCAAGGATTATTTTTATGACCACTTCTGAGGTTTCGTTAATGGTGGGGAAGGCTTCTACCCAATGGGTAAGGTGGTCTACAATAACTAATAAATGTTTATATTTTTGAACTGGGGCATTTCTGTAAAATCAATTTGAACACTTTGGAATGGTCTCAAAGCTAATTCTCTTTCTCCATATTTAATTTTTCCCATAACTTTTTAATTAGCTTTTTGGCAAATTAAACACCCTTTAGTTATTGATTTAGCTAGATTATATATCCCAATACAAAAATTTTCTCTGAGGAAGTGGTCACATAATCTTTGAACACAGTGGTTCAATTCATGGATTTCTGCTAATAATTTTCTGGCTAGAGCTTTATTTAAAAATTTGCGCCCATCTTTCATTACCCACTCTACTTGATCTCCTTGATGTATTTCTAACTTTTTTATTATTTTTAACTCTTCTTCGTTAAAAGTGGGCTTTGTAATTTCTGGTTTCTCTGGTGCGTTATTTAATTTAAAGACTTTTATAGGCCCTTCGGGACATAATGAGACTTTTTTCGCTATTTTGTCAGCATACCGATTTCCTCTTCTAAGGTATTCCCCTTCTGGTGCCCTCTTATGTGCGATTTCTTTGGTTTGAGCAAGGATTCTAATACTGATTTTATTAAGTTTTTATGTACTAAATCTTTCCCTTTTGAGTTCAAATACCCGCGTTCTGCACAGATTTTTCCAAATGTGTGGACTACTCCAAATGCATATTTTGAATCAGTATAAATGGTTCCTGGCTTCCCTTCTAATGAGTCTAGCCCTCTTTTTAATGCATAGATTTCACAACATTGTGCGGACCAATTGGATGGTAGCTTTCCTTTCTCTATTACTTCTGGGTCTTTTCCTTCTGCCCCTTTTACTACTGCATACCCGGATGCTCTTTTTCCATCTACTACTCTAGATGAACCGTCAGTAAACAATACCTCTCCATATGGGAATGGTGTACTCTCTAGATCTTCTCTTACTTTGGTTTGGAAATCTATGAGCTCCAGGCAATTGTATTCTAGTTCTGGCAAGGGTTCCCCTGAGAGGAATTGGGCTGGATTTATACTTTTAGAGGTGGCTAATTCTAAATTACTTGTATTCATTAATATGATTTCATATTTTAGTATTCTGGCTTCTGTTAGCCATTGTTAGGCCCCTCGGCTGAGGACAGTTTTAATATCATGTGGTGTATATACTTTTAAGTTTTAACTGCAATGTCAGTTTTTGTGCGTCCTCTATTAAAATTGCTGCAGCAGCAATTGCCTGGAGGCATAGTGGCCATCCTTTTGCTACTGGGTCTAATAATTTAGAGAGGTATGCTATTGGCTTTCAACAACCCCCCCATTCTTGAGTCAATACACCATAAGCTACTCCTCCTTCGGTGTTGGTAAATAGTTCAAACTCCTTTTTGAGATCTGGTAAATTCAGAACTGGGGCTGAAGATAATTTCACTTTTAATTCCTTTAATTTTTCATCTTGTGCAGTCCAATTTATAGGTTCAGGGTTTACTAATTTTTCATAAAGAAATTTTACACTTCGAGTATATTTGTCTAACCATAATTTACAGTATCCAAACAAGCCTAAAAGTTTCCGAATGTCGTATTTGGTTTTTGGAGTTGAAATGGCTAGTATGCCTGAAATTTTTTCGGGGCTCAACTTTTTGTATCCATTTTCAATTATATGACCAAGGTATGTTACTTCTGGTTCTACAAATTGCAATTTGTTTCGGGATACTTTTAAACCCTTTCCTCCCAGAAAGTTAAGGAGTTTGATACTAGTTGTCCTGACAGGCCATTGTTCTTTTCCAGATATTAATAAATCGTCTACATATTGGAGGATTTGTGTCTCATTTTCGGGGGTGAACTGGTCTAATAGTTCTTCCAGAGCCTGTCCGAAAAGATTGGGGGACTCAGTAAATCCCTGAGGTAGACGGGTCCATCTTAATTGTTGTTTTCTCTTCCCTCCTGGGTACTCCCACTCGAATGCGAACAAGTCACGGCATTCCTCTGCTAGCCGACACGCCCAAAAGGCATCTTTTAAGTCTATGGTGGTGAACCATGCATGTTCCCTGGGAATTTTACTCAACAGAGTATAAGGGTTAAGACACCACAGGGTGTCTAACGATGACCTTTTTATTAATTTCTCTTAGATCTTGGACCAATCTATATTTTCCCTCTGCCTTTTTGACTGCTAAAATTGGGGTGTTATGGGGGGACATGCATGGTTTTAACACACCTTCCGCTATAAGGTGGTTTATAATTGGAGCTAGTCCTTCTCTACCTTTTTCTGATATTGGGTACTGTTTTACCTTGACTGGGGTAGTTCCTTCTTGCATTTGTACCTTTATTGGCGTGATGTTTAAAAAGCCAGTTCTCCCTTCCTCTGCCCATACTTGGGGATTGATTTCACTCGTATCTCCTTCGTCAATTTCATAATACATACAACCATCCTCCCATTTTCTGGAATAACCACTATTCCTAACTCAACTTGTAAATCACTCCCTAACAAATTCTTTTCCAAATGTGGTAAATAAATAATTTCTGCCACACACTGTTTAAAGTTTCCTTTTAATTCCACTCCTTCAATTATTGGTGCTTTAAAGGGTGTCCCTTTGGCTCCTATTACTTCGCATGTTCGATTACTAATACGGACTCCTATTGGAAGATCTTTCAAACTGGACCAATCAGCTCCGGTGTCAACTAAGAATTCAAAACTTAAATTCTGGGGACCAACATTGCGGTTTATCAAGGGCTCATCTAGATGTTTCATTGGGTCCCCTAAGGGATAGAGCCCCTGACACCCCTAATCTTCCCCTCTCAGAATTTTCTCCAAATCTTCATGTTCCCTTTCTATTGCTTCATCAATTGCAATCTTTTTGCAGTACCTCCTGAGGTGACCTATTTCACCACAGTAATAACATCTGCCCTGAAACTTCCCGGGCTTCTGCCAGGGGTTGGCATTAGGACCTCCTGCGTCTGGCACAATCTTAGGTCCTTCTTCTCCAGATCCACATGGCTTCCCTGGCTTATTTCCACTTGCATTTATACATTCTTTGGCCATAGCTACCATCACTCGGGCTTTCGACTTCGCTTTCTCCTCTTCTCTCCTCAGATACACCCTTAGAGCCTCTTGAAGTAGATAATTTATCCCTCTCTCCTGCCAGTCCTCCATCTTTTCTAATTTTCTTTGGATGTCAGGCCAAGATTTGGTGACAAAATGTACTCTCAATACTGCTTGGCCATCCGGACTATCAGGATCTATACTAGAGTACAGCTGAAAATTTTTCCTTAACCGATTCAACTATGCGGATGGAGTCTCATCTTTCTCTTGTACTTCCCCAAAGGCCAATTTGGTGTTACTTTGGTGATGAACAGACTCTCTTATTCCCCTAACTATTAGGGCTCGATAGTCAATCATGTTCCACCTCCCCTCTTCTTGGTTCGGATTCCATCCTGGGTCTGCGAGAGGTAGTTTATAGTCACCTGGTGGTCCTTGCCAGTTTTCCCTCTCCCATATGCGTAGACCAGCTTCTCTGATCATCCTAACTTCTTCTGGGTTAAATAGTATATTTATAACTGAATTAATTTCTCTCCAGGTATAAATGCTAGGTCCTAAGAACTGATCTACTTGTTCTGCAATACCTACGGGATCTTCCACTAAATTCCCGATTTCCCTTTTAAATCCTCTCACTTCTGAGGCCATCAATGGTGCATCTACAAATCCAAGTCCACCCTCTATTCCTCCCATAGGGACTTCCCTGAGTGGGAACATCCTTTCTGCCTTTGCTGCCCTTGACCTCGTATTATAATATGGTCCCTCTGTAAACTTACTATCTTGTGCCGGTGTAGGCGTCTATTGTTTACTAGAGGAAGCGCTACTGCTGGATGGAGATAGACTCAGTTCCCAATTGGGAGGAGGTGAAGGAATGGCTACTGGTGGAGGGGCCTGAACCAAGGCAGGAGGAATTGGGGTTTGTGGGGATACTAGGGGTGAAGGCAAGTTGGGAAGTGGAGACATAGGTAAAAGAGGCTGGTTTGGAATAGGGGTACTAAGGGAAGGTGGTGACAAAAGAGTTATGCTAGATGGTTGAGGAGGAAAAGAAACTTGAAATGCTTGAGGAGATGTGGGACTTAGAAGCAAGGGTTGGGAGTTGTGGCGGGTCGGAGGAGGAAGAGGAGGACCTTGGGCATTGGCGGATGGAGGAGAGAGATGGGTTTCAACGGAAGTGACAGATGGAGCAGAAGAAGGAAGGTAATTGGGGGCGTTGGTGGGCGGAGAAGAGGTAGGGGGTTCAAAGGAAGTAGTGGGCGGAGGAGGGGGAGGAAGGGGTTGAAGGAGAGTGACAGCCAGAGGAGGAGGAAGCGGGTGATCAAGGGCATTGACAGGTGGGGGAGGAGGGGGAAATGATCAAAGGGGTTCCATTTATTTTCATTTTTCTCTTCCTTGTTCCCTTGCCCCTTTCTTTCTGCTACTTTACATATCTTTACTGGTTTTTCTTTTGCTATATTTTTTCTCCAACAAGCTGCGTATTCTAGTTGTTCCACATTTGATCCTCCCCAAGTTCTCAAATACTGATTTAGCATTGAACACATCCATGGATCCTGGGTACCGAACCATGGCCATGTTCCTGGTAGATCCAATTTTGGCCATACTTCAAAGGAATAGTGGATCATTTTTATTTTATCTAAGTTTTTAGTAGCTTTACAAGTATCCCAGTTATTTAACATTATCGCTAAAGGGCTGTCAAGAGGGATGTTCTTTACATTCTTGTTCTCTTTCGCTCTACTTTTTCGGCTCATGCAAGCTCCCATATTGATCACTAAAACAGTATGCTCGCTTACACACAAGACTGCTACACCCACTCTACACAGTTCGCTCACTTACACACACTGGTACACCCACACTCTTCTTACTTTCACCCAAACGGAGAATTCACACACACGCTCTACCGGAATAGAATGAGTTAGGTCCTGGCGAGGATCGCGGTCCCCTTCCCTAACAGAGTGAGTTAGGTCCTAGCGAGGATCGTGGTCCCCTTCCCTAACAAAGTGAGAACTGGGATAGAGCCAGTCTCTAGCCGGGCCCCCGTCGCCCCCTCCCTCTACTCTTCCCAGTTGTCAGTGGGAGTTGGGTAAGGTCCCAGCAGGACCCAGATACCCCTTCCTAAACCCTCGTCCCTGGGGGCTCAGTCCCAGCGGGGCGCCGGCCGCCCCTTCATGCACCCCCTCCTCTTAAAGTTAGGCCTAGCAGTGTTATACACACTCAAAAATTACAGCACACAAGCAGGGAGCTCACACACACAAAGTCCTACACAGAACGAATGTCGGGTCCTAGCGAGGGTCTCCCCCCTTCCCCAACCAAGTGCTGGGTCCTTGCGAGGGTCTCCCCTCTTCCCCAGCCGAGAACTGGGTCCTAGGAAGGTCCCCCCTTCCCCATCTGAGTGCTGGGTCCTAGCGAGGGTTCTCCCCTTCCCCAACTTTGGGCCTAGGCCCCAAGAAGGCGCCTCTTCCACCCTCTAGGCCTTAGTAGGCCTCACTCGCTTCCCCCTTTTCCCGGCCGGCCCCTTTGTGGGAGTCCAGAACCGCGGGGCCCGCACTCACTTCGGGAGTCTGGGTTACCAGCCCCCGTCTCACTCACACAACACTCGCTCGCCTCCCGTGCCCGCCACCAGTCTCCTTACCGGCTCTCCCAGCATTGTTCTGGTCTCCTGCTGCTCCGGGTCTGGGGTGGCCAGCTGGCCCAGAGGGTGTCTTCGGGGCGACACCTTCCCCTCCGACGTCCTCTTCTGGGTGTGGCTATCCCGGTCGAGCCCCCAAATTTTTGTAAATAAAGCAGGGCCGAGGCCTTTATTAAAAAGCAGCTCTTTTATTAATGGGGGTCGCAGGGAGGCCCTACACCTGCTGCTGCTGCCAGGTCAACGTGTGGAGGAGATCCTCTAGCAGTCCTGTTGAAGGGCAGGATTGGGAGTTTCGTCCTCGCGAGCACGCTGAGAACTCTCTCGTGGCTCCTTGGTCTGGCAGTGTCACTCTTCTCAACTGCTCCTTAGATCGTGGTGATTAAACAGTTACAAAGGGCACATTGCAGGTGACTTAGCTTGTTGGTGGATGTGGTCTATGGACTTGGGTTCAGTGTTGGTTGACTACTTTTGTGAATTTTCTCTTTAGAGACAACTTCCGGTAATGGTGGTACTGGGTAACTTTTGGAGATTTACATATGGGGTGTTGCTAACTTGACAGACAGGCAGGCAGCAGCAGGCCGGAAATAAGGTAAGGGAAAGGGCGGAAATTATAAGGGGAAAGGGCGGATGTGGGAGCTAACTGGGATAGGGAAATACAATAAACTGGGGTTTAAAGTACACAGGGACTGCATATTTAACTGGGAAAGAACATAGCAACTTGAGCAAACAAGTGGATAAAACGATAAGGTAAGCAACAATCTTTTAAACTCTTTTAGCAACTCTTGTTTTATGGTTTTCAGCCAAGGCCTTTTACTACAGTCAGCAACCCTTGCACCTCCCCCTCCCCACCGCTGGGCTGGGCCCCCCGCCCCGCCACAGCTCCCCCAGTCCGCCGCTGCTCTGCTCCAGGCACCTTTGGGTGCACTCGAGGAGGCACCACATGGTGGCTGCACACCCCGGATCCTCTTTTGAGGACAGCAGTGGCAGCACCTTGGATTCTGATTCCGAGTCAGAAGACCAGTGGGCTCTCACACAGAGGCAAGCTGCCCAGAAAGGTGATTGGGAATTGTCTTGAAAGATCTCAGCTTCCCAGTCGTTTTTGGGAAAGGGAGAAGAGGGAGACCCACAAATATAAAAGTGTGGGAGCCAATCCCATATAGAGAAATAAAAGAACTCTGCAAGGTAGCCAAGGAACATGGACAGGGATCAGATTTCTTTAGAAACGTATTAGAAGCCACCTTCTCCTTGCATGTAGGATGCTCCGTCCCATATGATGTTAAAAGCATTGTTACTTCCCTCCTTTCCCCTGCTGAATATATGCTATGGGAAAGACATTGGAAAAGACATTTTAAAATATTATCTGACACCTACTCTGATGATGCTGGTTGGCCAAATTTGACCATGGAGCAATTAGCTGGAGAAGGTGAGCTTCAAAAACCCTCAGATCAAGTTAACATTTTATCTGAAGCTGCATTGCAGGACATTTTTTGCAGCAAAAACATTACTACTTTTTACCCTGATGACTCTGTTCCTATGCAGCATGTCTCTAATATCAAACATGGGGCAGACGAGAGTTTTATTAAGTTTGTGACAGATTAAAGGGTGCTCTGGAAAAACAAATAGGAAGTCCAGAGGGATGAAAGGAACTTTTGAGTAAACTTGCTGTGGCAAATGCCTGTGAACAATGTAAATCTATCTTAAGATGGAACCCATCACAGAACAGATGATGGAAAGTTGCACATGCTATTCCTGCACCGAAAACACAGTTGCCCAAGAGGTTGCTAAGGTCATTGCAGGAGGAGTCTCTGGCGCATTTACAGTGGTGGCCTCCAAAGCTAATATCCACTGTTTTGACTGCGGGGTATTTGGACACTTTATAAAGGACTGCCTGGAAAAATCACCCACTCCAAGACCCTTGCACCAGCTACCAAAGGCCCCAAAGACAACAGCGGTACTAGTAGCACTTGGGAAACGCCCAGCGGAGCACTGTAGGGCCTGGCGCGCAGACAACAAATCAAAAGCTGTATGCTCTTCACCCCCCAGCCCTGCAAAACCTACATCAGGATACCAAGATCTGGAAGATGGGGGACATCACAGCGCATCATCCCAGAACATCCCAAGTCACATGAAGAGGATCCAACACATGGAGAGATACAGATGGGAACCCGGTACAAACTGGTAACCACACTGTCAATTGACTTTACAGATGAGTGTTTTTGCCATTTTCCCACTGGAAAGCATGGGCTGCAAGATGGTCCTTGGGACATTCTAATCATTGGTGACACTTTCCATGGGCAAACCAAATTTTTGTTTCGCTGGAAATACAAACAGGGCACCCTGGACAAGAAATCTTTGTCCAGCTGTGCTGCATACACACTCCCTTTTATCTTTCACAGGCAACACCAATTGCACAAACCTTTTTGCTCCCACCGAGCTGCTTGGAACAGCCTCCCCTCAATCCCACAATAACATGGACACAGATTGTAGGCTCAGATAAGCCTACCATCGACTGCTCTCTATTCTGTAAGGGGGAGAAGATCCACTGACCAGGGATGCTGGACAGTGGCGCAGATGTGACTGTGGGGTGACCAGCAAACTGGGGACTTCAGCCAGTGGGTGGGCCTGATTTCTGGGATTGGTGAAGTCACAGTGTCTGTTCAGACCAAGCGAAATGTCATTATCGGCAAGCTGGTGATCATCCGGACATTCGTGGTAAGGGCCCCCATCACCCTCTGGGACAGGGACCTTCTATCGCAATGGAGGACTTCCATCAAAATTCCCAGCTGGGATTTCTGACTGGGGCCACTGAGGAGCGCACGCTACCGTTGCCCTCAGCTCACCTGGAAATGCAAGGACTCAGTCTGGGTTCAAGCAGTGGCCCCTCTCAAAAGTAAAACTGTGTGCACTGGAAGCCCTAGTGGAAGAGCAGATTGGCAAGGGCCACATCACTAAGACCACCAGCTCTTGGAACTCCCCAGTCTTCCTGCTGAAAAAGCCTGGCAAGGACAGGTAGAGGTTTCTCCACAATCTCCAACAAGATCAATGAGGTCATTGAGGACATGGGTCCCCTCTAGCCCGACTTACCCTCACCCAGAACTAGATGCTTGCCATCATAGACATAAAAGATTGCTTCTTCAATATCCTGCTCCACCCCCAGTAAGCCTCCCGGTTTGCTTTCTTTGCCCCCTCCCTTAACAGAAAGGCCCCACTCAAAAGGTACCACTGACTTGTCCTTCCTCAAGGCATGAAGAACAACCTGACTATATGCCAGTGGTATGTTGCTCGCATTCTGTCCCCCATCCTGAACCTGTTCCCAGATGCAATCATCCACCAGTATATGGGTGATATCCTGGTCCGTGCATCAGAAAAAACTTGCTTGGACATGACTGTTAAAAGGACCGCTGAAGCATAGAGGAAACAGGATTCGAGATTCATGAGGATAAAGTGCAATACACCAGCCCATGGACTTACCTTGGACTCCAGATCCGTGAGGGGACCATCATACCCCAGCAATTCATCCCAAAGAATCCAAGACAACCCAAAGATCCTAAGAGACTTACACAGTTTGTACGGATTGATCAGTTGGGTATGTCCCCTGCTAGGGATTATGAAAGAGAGGACCTTTCCCCCCTCTTCAGTCTTCTCTGTGGCAGCGGGGACCTGGACTCCCCACGCACCCTCATGCCAGAAGCCCAAGATACTGTCACCAAAATCTAGGAGGCCCTATCTTCATGCCAAGCCCATTGCATCAAGCCCAGACTGCCTGTCCAGTTTGCCATTCTGGGTAAAGCTCCCTGTCTTAACGGGTTGATTTTTCAATGGTGCCCTCAACTCAAAGACCCTTTATTGATACTTGAATGGATTTTTACAAGCAATCAATCCATGAAAACAATAACCACCCTTCAAGAAATAATGGCACATTTAATATAAAGGGCCATAACTCACCTCCATTCTCTTGCAGGGTGTAAGTTCACATGTATATACTTGCCATTGACAACTGGGGATCTGGACCATTTGTGCTGAATGTGATGTTCTATGGTGTTGGAATATCCCTTTCTAATGACCCATTCAGGTCACCTGACCTGGTCATGGTCCCTCACAGCATCTTGTGGAATTCCTCATTGGCAGAGCTCAAGACATGAGCAAGTTCTTAACTCAGGGTAAGCACTGCTTAGCAAGAATCAAAACATGAGTTCATCATTCTTTATCAACATCACCTCACACTGAATCCAAAGAATTGCACCTCACCACCTACTGGGAAGAAAATTTACTCTATTCCTGCTGAAACCAGGATAAACAACATCCAAGAATTTCTTCCTTGTTAAAATTTTTCCAGTATTATTAAAATGGTAGTAAGTTATATTGCATTCCTAGTACAGCTATACAGACATATCTAATTTGCTTTTATTCCAGTACATATTTTCACGCTCTGGTATTCTTAATTTTCTTTCAAACATAAGGTATTTTACTTATCTGTCAGTTGAAGAGATACCTACAAACCTATCCTATCAATTTGCCTTAGTCTAGTGCTTGCTTAGTTTATAGAGCAGCGAATATATTTAATTTATCTAATAAAATTCCTGCTGATTAATGGAGAACTTACCAAGATAATTTTAAATGAAAAATTATCCTAGGATGAGGACATATTTTTCTCCTTTTTTTTAAATGGTATTTTACCCTAAGTTTTAATATCTTAAATGAGTGTTATAACCATGACATTTCTGATTGTATTACTTGAGAGCAGCGGAGGATGTCAATATTTTGTGTTTTAAATCCAATTTAATATCTGAATAATTCTTTGGAAGTGGAAAGCTATTCTAACTTGCATTTTTCCAAGCTAATATCCTCTTTATCAAGTTTCCCTCTGATGAGATTTTAATTTTTTTTTCCTTTAATTTTTTATTATGATAATTATAAGTGGATTTTTATTTCTCAAGGGCAAAATTTTCTATATGCTCTAAAATGATGTATGCATGGATGGTGAGATGTGCTTAGCCACTTACATTTTTTCCCTATTTCTTATCTAGTTTTAAGCCCATCAACCAATCAGCAAGTATATATTGTCTTGGTAACACAATACTACTAACTAAAGAGACCAGCACTTGGAAAACAGCTAAGGCCCAAACTTAATTGTTGGAAGATTTAAGCAGCTAAATGAAAAACTTATGCGAGGATTAAATCACTGAAGACCAAAAATGGAAATGAAAACCAATCAGGTTTCCTCTCACCATTACCTCTTCATAAATATAAAAAAGTTATGTAGTTGTTTAGCACAATTGGTTTAAGAAGACTAAATGCAAACTTTTACATTGGGTCTTTGGCAGAATCTTGGAATGCTTGTTTCCTTGCTGTGTCACAGACTTCTGCAGAAGTCAGTTATGCCCAGATTCTCCAAAGATTATTTATTTGCCTGCTACTGATCACAACATCAACATCGTTGAGAACATCAGCTTCACAGAAGCAGCAACAAATTAAAGGACACTTAAGTGGTGCATAGTGGGGTTAAATATTGCACAGATGGGTGATGCTTGAATGAGGGAGCAATGGAGCATTTGTGAAGCATGTATAAATGAGTTAGAAAAAAATTTTTTTGGTTTTGCGACTCAGATTGACAGGTACACATGAAGAATTATACATGTCCACATTCCCAAATTAATGTTTAAGATCAGAAAAGAAGGTAAAGTAATTGTATTCAATATCACAACACTGCATGCTGTTCCATTTTTAGGAGCATGCAACTCGGGAACATATTTAAAAACCCCCTCCTCCCCAAAAAACCCTGTCTAAAATGGCATCTATGAAACAAGTCGATTAACCTCATGTCTGAAAAGGCAACGCACAAGATTTAGCATGCATTTCCAAGTAGAGACTCTCAGGAGTCCTAAATACAGCACTGGTAGTTTATGTTCAGTTAAAAGGGTAATAACAAAAGTCACCTGCAGTTCAAGCAATTTTACTGTAGCTGCTGTGGTGTCTCTGGGAACTGTGACAATCCATCCACCCTGCCTAAGTTTTCCTATGTGATAACCCCAACCTGCTAGGAAGATTGTCAGGTTTTCAAAACAAAATGCTACAAGGAGCTAATTGATTCTTCTGGGAGGAAAAGTGAACAATAATTTCTTAAGATAACTTACCTCTTTTATCAAATTATAATATTTATAATTAAAAATACATATTTATCCTACCTTGGCTCTTCTCGAACCTCCTTATTTGTTTGTCCTAAGCTGAAACAGACTAATTGAAAATATCAGTCTTTCTCTTTTAAGCAAATAAATCTTTAACCAAATCTGGCCAGGCCTCTTGTCTCATATCAATTCTCAAGAACTGAATATTTGGTTCAATTAATTGGAAAAAGGTAGTGTAGTTTTATTTTGGTGATTATAGATGTTTCTGTAATTCCAGGGACAATTCTCTGTGTGGGAGGAAATTTTGCACCATTGTATTCTGTTAAAAAAGGGTGACCAATAACAGTAGTATTCCCATTACTGTTCTGCTCCTATATATTTTAGGATGCTAGAAGCTCACTTGCTACAGTAGTTAACTAGTTACCAGATGACCATTACTGAGGCCAGCTGTCACAACTCTTTAAAAAGCTGTCAATACTGCCCACTAGACTGGTCCTACCCTATACTAACTTCTAACACATACACTGAAAGATGAGAGAAGGCCCTAATTGGCACAGACCCCCAGTAAAGAAATAAAGACTGCAAGAAATAATGGCAGTGTTTTTTCTAATTGTTTAGTAGTAGAGAGGATTGAATTCAGTTGCCTGGGAGTTTATCATATCTGTATTGTACCAATACGATATAACTGTATTGTGTTCTTTATTTTCAGCCCTGCTGCATCTCCCCAGTAAGGTCTGGCTGCTTTGGAGAGAATACAGTGACAAATTTTATAGCTTTAAATTGTAATGCATGAGCATTTCTTCATGTATGTCAGACCCTTAAATGTGCACATGGCAGCATCTAAATTAGATTTGTTCTCTGAAAGGTAATGCCTTAAGTTTGTTCTCTGAGAGGTAATACCTTAACTTCCTTTATGATATCCTTCATGTTCTCAAAGACTAATTAATTCCTTTGTGTTTTGTAGTGACAGAGGAGATTACAAACACAGCAATCTTCTAGGATACAGAAGCTGTCACTAATGCTTGTTGTCTTAGTAAGTTCAAAATATCTTTGTAAACAAATCATGAAACAGGGATAATTTTTGTCCTTCTGAATTTCTCTCTCCAGAGGTGGAGCTTCAACAGAAGCAGCTGGAGGTGTAGTACAACAGAAAGTGCAAAACCTGCCAGTATCAACACTACATCTTCTGGCATTCTACAAGTTTTCTGGGAGCATCTGTTAGAAGAAAATACTCTGGAGGCAGAAAAAGGATAGTAAAAGGGGACAACAGAGTTTATTGTTACTCCTAGCCTTAGGAATGAAAGCAGAACTTGGGTATACTTTTAATGACAGTTTCTACATTGACTTGACTGGTGGTACAGGACCTCTCACTACAAATGCACTCCGTAAGTACCAGGTGCAATAATAAACTGTAACAGGGATAAACTAGACCAAGTAGCCAGTATGAGAAGCTGAGAAGCTGCTGGAGAATGTACCCATCTTTTTATAACTCACATCAGACTGAAGCACAGACTTCAAGTTTGCATTACATGTAAACAGAATTCAGCTTTTTACCTCAAGTAATCATCTACTTATAAGAAGACAAAGTTCTTAGCTTTGAAAGTTTTGTAGCATCTATAATACTTGGCCTCTGGAACATGGGAATGACCTTGGTCCATATATATTCAGAAAGATAGTGCTGTAACTGGGTGTTTTCTGCTTGTCGTGGTTACCAGATGCATTAACATTTCTTGGGAAATAACAGTGAGCAGCTTTAAGTAGAGTTTGATATTTGTGTTAGTGCCAAGTTAAACATATGATGATGTCCCCTCTAATATTAACTACACCCCGTTTTGTTTAGAAAGACAGTGTTTGCTAAGAAAGGCAGGAGCTTCTTTTGAAATGGATCTTTTTCTAAATTATTCTCATTTTGAAATTCAGGAGCTCTGGCAACAATATGGGAATAGGAATAACAGGGTTTTTACTGGGAAAATTAAAATAAACAGTACACTAGTACAAAAAAGAACCCAACAAATGTAACAGAATATAACCTGACACCCCATTAGTTAGGGTGTTGGTAGCAGTTCGATTAAATGGTAGCTGCAGTCTTCTTGGAGTGGCAGATATGGTTCAGTTGAAACAGTGGTTCTGTAGAAGAGTGCAGTTTTCTTCCAAAGGTCTAGTGATGATGTGGAAAGGTCTGGTTTTCTTGTGGAATGTAGTGGAAAAAGGCTGCTCTGATGTTCTAAATCTCAGATTTTAACTAGGTAGGAAAGGCTTGGCTCCTCCCCCTGGGTGGAGCATTTTACAATGAGATGATATAATTTTATTAGTTGTGCAGTGAGACTGAGTGGTCTATTAACAGAAGATATCTCCCTGGAGGAAGGATGGGTTGTGGAAAAGATAAATAACACTGCCCCACCTGGTTTTAACAGATGGTCCATTAACAGAACATATCCCCTTGCAGAGCTAAAAATCACTGTCTGTGATGGTTGTGCTTTGATTAGCATCTGGGGGAAGGATACATGGAGGTTTTTTTTCTCCTTGAGAACTTCCTCTGTGAGTTGATGGGACCAATTGGACTCTGTTTTGGTTGTTGACAGCCTGAGAAACCAATTGGAAGATTCAGTCTGCCTCCATGAATTCACATTTTGAAGCAAGTAAAACCCCGGGAAATTCTTTTTCGTTTCTGGCCTCTCACAAGGTAACACCGACCAGCCTGGGCCCCCCCTGGGCCGGGCAGGGGTGGGCTCTGGAGGCCGCCGTGTCTCATTTTCAACAGGGGTTCCGATAGCCACGGGGAGGAGAGAGCCTGTTGTGAAGCCATGAGAAAACTGGTTTTTTTCTTCTTGTGGAAAAAAACCCTATAGCCGAACAAGGAGGAGACTTCTCTCTCTAAAGTGAACTGAAAGAGATCATTTAAATTGGTAACTGACAGAAGTGTGTCTGTGTTGTTGTTGTTAAGAAGAAGAAAGTATGGGAGAAGGGAGGAGGGAGTGGTTTGAAAGTTTTATTCTGAATTTATTATTTCTTTGTATTATTAATAAAGTTTTTCTTTGCATGCTTTTAAGTTGTAGGTCTGTCTTGCTTTTGATCCTAATCCTATCTCACAACAGAAAATGAATATATTGAAATTGGCAAATCTGAACTGTAACACTGCTCCACTTGGTTTCAACAGATGGTGATAGAATACATACCTTTGGTTAATCTTGCTTTGCAAGACAAGACATTATCTATCATTTATTCTATTACTATCTGCATCATACTCAAATCAATACTCTTTTTAAACTCTACTATGAAACTTTACACTCAATTTTCACTTAAGATTAGGTTTTCCTATGGTACACAGTGTGTTTCTCTATTTTTTTGCATTACTTACTAAGTGTAACTAGGTTTTTGAGCAAAGACAATCCCACAAATGGGTTTGTCTTTGCCTGAGGTGGGACTAATCTAAAGAGTCTTTTTAAAAATACCTTTTATGTGTACCACAGGGACTTTGTTTTTATCTGCTATGTGTAAGGATTTAAACTGGGCAGGACCAGCTTGATTGATTGACCTTTGGGTGTTGACTATTTAGGTGGCTTTTGCTAAGTTTGTTTCCCAGTTTTTGAAAGTCTCTTCACCAAGTGCCTTTGAGGTAGTTTTAAGTAGTCTGTTGCACTGTTTAAGTTTTCTGGCAGCTGGTCCATGATAAGGAATATGATATATCTCTTCAATGCTATATTTTCTGGCTCAGGTGTATATGAGGCTGTTTTTGAAATGGGTTCTGTTTTTGATTCGATCCTTTCAAGGGTACCATGCCTCCACAGGACTTGGTTTTCAAGGCCTAGGATGGTGTTCTGGGCAGTGGCGTGAGGCACTGGGAGGTCTCCAGACATCTAGTGGTGGCTTTTACCATGGTCAGCACCATGTTGGTTTGGCAGTTTTGAGGCAATCTGCCAGGCCTCCCCATACTTATATTTGGACTACAGCCCACCATACTGGAGGAGCTTCACTTGCTTGACCTTTGATCTCAGTATACATTTCACAGGTATGGATAACTTGAGAAATACTGTAGATGGTTTGACTCAATCTTCAGTTTCATGCTTACTTATAGGTGGCATCTCTGTTCTGATGATTTGCAGCATCATGGCCCTGTTGAACTAGGAACAACTCTTCTTTGTGTTGCTAATCTATCTTTGACACTTTTATTTTCACAGCTTGATCTACCTGCTTGTTGTTTTGGTGCTCCTCATTAGCCCGACTCTTGGGGACATGGGTATCTACATGACGGACTTTCATATATAGCTTTTTGTATATATAGCTAGTGGCAGTTTTTCCACTCATCAGCAGCCTAGACTGGTTTACCCCTATGTTGCCAGTTAGCCTTTTTCTACCTTTCCATCCAACCCCACAGAGCATTGGATACCACCCAGGAATCAGTATAAAGGTGGAGCTTTGGTCACTTCTCTCTTTCAGCAGTGTCCAGGGCCAGCTGAATGGCTTTGAGTTCAGCAAGTTGACTTGATTTACCTTCCGCTTCAGTAGTTTTTGCGATCTGTTATGCGGGGATCCATACAGCTGATTTCCACTTCTGGTTCATCCCCACAATGCAGGAGGAACTGTCGGTGAAAAGATATTAGCGTGTTTAGTCTGCTGGCAGTTGGTTGTATGGTGGGGCTTCTTCAGCCCAAATCACTTGTTTTTGCTCCTCTTCATCTGTGAGACCAAAGTTTTCACTTTCTGGCCAGTTTGTAATTATTTCCAAAATCCCAGGGTGATTCAGGTTTCTAGTACAGGTGTGCTGCGTGATGAGGGTAATTAATTTGTTCTACGTGGCATTAGTGGTGTGGTGGGTAGCGGGAACCTTTCCCTTAAATATCCACTTCAGCATGGGTAGTCAGGGTGCCGAGAAGAGTTCTGCTTCTGTGTCAATTTCCTCCAAGGCAGCTTGAATTCTTTTGCAGGTGTTCGAGATTTCTTTTTTTTGTGGGAGTGTAGTTGGCTTCCGACCCTCTGTGACTTCAATTCCATAATCCCAGTGGCCAGCATCAAGTCTCTCTGGGCCCCTTCTGCCAAAGGCTCCAGAACAAATCATTGCTCCCAGCTGCAAAGTAAAGCACATTCCACACCTCTGGTCCCATCTTGACTGGGCCAAGTTCTGCCGCATGAGCGATCTCCTGCTTGATCTGGTTGAAGGTTTGTTGTTGTTCAGGTCCCTAGTGGAAGTTGTTTTTCTTGCATGAAACCAGGTAGCGAGGGCTCACAGTTTGGCTGCACTCAGGAATGTACATTTTCCAAAAGCCTATGGCACCTAGGAAAGCTTGTGTTTCCTTCTTTCTGGTCAGTGGAGACACTGTGGTGATTTTATTGATGATCTCAGTGGGAATTTGACACCATTTGTCTTGCCACTTTATTCCCAGGAACTGGATTTCTCAAGCAGGTTTTCTGACTTTGCTCTTATTGATGGTGAAGCCAGCTTCCAGCAGAATCGGAATGATTTTCTTTCTTTTCTCAAGTGCTTCTATTACCATGTTCCCTCACACAATGATATCATCAAAGCATTGCAGATGTTTTGGAGCCTCACTCTTTTCCAGTGCAGCCTGGATCAGTCCACGGCAGATGGTGGGACTGTGTTTCCACTCTTGGGGCGGTCGGTTCCAGGTGTACTGCATACTCCTCCAGGTGAAAGCAAAATGAGGTCTGCACTCTGCTGCCAGAGGTGTGGAAGCTAAGGCAGCAAATAATGTAGATTTAATTAGCATATGTAGTTTGATAACCAAGATGCCTTGGCAAGAACAAACAGAGCTTTGAAGATTGCATGAAGATTGGGTCAAGACTGGTGACAGGAAAGAAGATTGAACTAAGTAGAAATATTAAGTTTGACTGTGTGGTGTTTAACCCAATGAATGTAGTAAAAAATTACTAGCCTTCCTAAAATGGTATATAAGCATATGTAGTTCACTGTAAATTTGGATTCTGTTCACCAGCCAGTAGTCCCTGTCTCTCTCTCAATCATCAATAAAGGATGCTCCCATGTGAGGAGAAGAACCAACCTACCTGGCGGTAATCAGTGAGCCCCCAGAACTGATCGTGTCGGTGAAAGAACCAGGTATGGGCCCACAATCACTTGTCCTCCTGGGATGTTACAAATGAGCCGGGGAAACTGAACTATGGGACAGAACATGTCTGAGGAGAGAGATGATAATAAAACCATGCTTGCTCTTCTGGGTAAAAATCTTAAAGCACGACTTTAAGTCAGTTTTATGATGGGTGTCATGCATGTTTCCTGATACCACCCGTTCTTCTATTTTCACCCTCCACTCCTGGGACAAGGTCGGTGTTGAGCTCTATGATCTGGCTAGTACAGGACACAAGCAGGCAATTGATATGCTCACAGCCTAGAGGGTCATTTTTGAAACATTGAAAAAGCAAGAGCAGTCTCAAGTTGTATCTTCTGCTGGTGCTGCTGGCCCCCTGTCCCACTCTGACTCTCCCTGCCCACTTGAAACTGGCACTCCTGATACTGAAGAGCGACTGCAGCCATCAACCCCTCCTTCACCTGGACAAAGGAGGAGAAGGCATTCTGTCTTATGATCGTCAGCAGCCTATATTGCCTACTGTGGCTCTAGCAATGGGGAGAAGGGGATCCCCTTCAACCTGGGACCAATAGATCCAGATGCTGAGCCTGACTTACTCCCTCCTGACCCCCATGAAAACTGGGTGTGAATAAACAAAAAGGCTCTGAAGGAGGGGGATTTTGCTATTGCAGCAAAAATAGTTGTGCTAGTCATGTTTCATGGCACCAGAGGAAATACCCTTCAGTGTGAACCCCTTGCTTATTTGGAAATTAAGAAGCTTAGCATAGCTACAGAACACGGGCTAGGATCTCCCTGGTTTGCTAATCTTTTATGGTCTACATTGTCAACGCATCTTATGACCCCTCATGGTTTAAAGGGACTGGATAACTTACTATTAACCCCAACTCAGTATGCCATTTTTGATGATCAGTGGAAAAGGGGGTTAGAAGTTTTGCTTGTGAAATTTGTGGGGCTTGCAAACTGGAGCAGACCACAGCAAGCCCCAGCCCAGCTGCCACAAGCAGCCTTCACCAGACCACTGCCAATCAACGACCCGCCACACCAGGAAGTGTTGGACTGGACCTGGCAACTTCCGGAACAGTAACACTGCTTAATTCATTTGTTCATTTGCTTCCCACGGGAGTTTTCAGACCACTGGGGCAACATATTTATAACACTCCAAATATGCTGGTTACAGCCTATATTAGAACAACCCCCCACATGCCAATGCACCCTGACATTAAAATACAAAAGATACCACTTGTCAGTCTCACAGACATAGCTAAATGGCCCTCACAATGGGCTCTTGCTGAAGTACCCCAGGCGTTTTCAGGCACAGGGGGAAGCAGCCTTAGCTATCAAAGCTGTAACTTGATACAGATCGATGGCCCCAAGGAACACCTCACCTCAGTCAAACTATTTGTATTATCAACTGCTTGCCTTTTACTCCATAGTTTTAATGTGGGAGTCCAGAGTATTCCTCTGGCTTCCCTGGGAGGTTCAAGACCCCCCTGGCAGGGTCCCCAAAGACCCTCGAATAAGACCCACGTGTCTCAGGGGCTGGATTTAGCTTCTTGGAAAAATTTACCAACATTGAGAGAAGAAATACAAGCTGCAAAAATAAATAGAGTGTAAATTAGACTGTTAGAATGTAGAATAAGTAGATTTCTAGAATGTTTACATTAAGGGGTTCGTGGCCAGGATGGAGAAATTGGGATGTGGATACTTCTTCCTCCTTCTTCTCTGTGTCATCCATGCTGGGTGACATGCTGGCACTTTTAGATTGGATGAGAACAGAAATGGACCATGTAACAAGATTGTATTGTATTGGGGGTCATTTGTAAATACCTAGTACGTAACTTAGACTATATAAGATAAGTCCTGCCTCTGCCAGGCAGATTCTGCCCTGGACGTCTAGTGAGCACACCGCTGTTCGCTGGACAAAGCATTTCTGAGATAAGAAACAATAAACAACCATGAAAACCTCTAAAAACAGCCTCCTGCAGTCTCTCATCGGCGGGCATCGGAAAGAGCTGGGTTGCAAACCACCTGCATGTCCTCCAGAGGTGATCTCAGCTCTAAGGAGACACCTCGGGCTGTGACAGTTAAGGTTTTAACCTCTGCTGGATTCCAGCTGAAGGAAAACAAGTCCAAAGGATGCCACCTTGGAAGTACCCGGACTTGGAGATCACTGCACAGACTGTTGTTCCCAGAAATTGGAAATCAATAGTGATCCCAAAACCCTAGCATATCTCCATTCTTTGTATGGGTTTTGAACTGGGTCAGGCCCTGGTTAGGCCTCACCAGTGAGGAACTAGACCCCTCCACAGTTTATTGAAGTGGGAGAGAGAGCTGGTTTCTCCCAGGGGACTGACCCTAGAGGCAAAAGCCACAATCAAAAAAGGCACAGAAGACTTTGGCCGAGAGGTAGGCTCATTGTTATCAGCCTGAGCTGCCTTTCAAATTCATTGTGCTGGGAAAGCTGCCTCTCTTGCATGCTTTGCTATTCTAATGGATCAAAGGGCAGAAAGATTCACTCTTAATCATAGAGTGGGTTTTCCTCTCCCACCTATGATCCAAGACCATCACCAAGCCACAAGAGCTCAGCTGATCCAGAAAGCCAGGATAAGGCTGTGTGAGCTGACTGGTTATGACTTTGTGTGTATTCACCTCCCAGTCAAACTTTCTGAGGAGGGAAGGAACTGTCTTGGGAGGTTGACCAAACAGATGTTCGAGCACCAGCTCCAGAGCAATGCCAATCTCCAATTATTTCTGGACAACTACAGTGAACAAATATCAGTCCCTGCCCTAGCACACAGATTGTTTAATGAGGAATTCCACTTCATTTCTTGTGAGAAGAGGAGCCGTAGGCCACTCAAAGCTCTCACAATGTTCAGAGACACATCTGGGGTGTCCCACAAGTCGATGATGACTTGGAGAAATCCCCAGACTCAGCATTGGGAAGCCAATGTTAAGTTTGTGGAAGAGTCGCCCCAGATAGCCGAACTGGCCACAGTTGTGAGAGACTTTGAGAAGTTCTCGGAGGCAATGAAGTTGGTAACCAACTCAGCCTGTGTGGCGGGAGTAGTGTCCGGGGCGGAGCAGGTAGCTCTCAAAAACATTGAGAACGAGCATTTCTTCAGATCACTCTCAAAACTAATTTATTTAGTTTCACATTGAGTGCATCCATTCTATGTGATGCATGTAAGGTCTCATACTGATTTGCTAGGCGAAATCGCAGAAGGGAATCATAAAGCAGACTCCCTTGTTGCTCCCTTGTAGCTGAAAGGGCACGCCTCCCAGACATTTTCCAACAGGTGAAGCTGAGCCACCAGAAATACCACCAGAATGTGACAGGTCTGATCCGTCAGTTCCAACTAACATGGAGTCAGGCTTGAGCCATTGTGGCTACTTGTCCCAGTTGCCAGCTCCAGGCCATGCCATCACTGAGTATTGGGATTTAATCTGGAGGCCTTGGGAGCTGTGAAGTGTGGCAGACAGATATTACACACATTCTCAGTTTTGGTCTCCTCAAATTTGTTCATGCAAGCATTGACACATATTCAGGTGCGATCTATGCTTCTGCCCATGCAGGAGAAAAGAGCTGTGCATGCCAAACAACACGTAGTGCAAGCCTTTTCGGTGCTGGCGATCCCTAGGGAAATCAAGACCCATAATGGCCTAGCATATGCATCCAAGGAATTCCTAGAGTTTGTCCAGCAGTGGGGAGTAAAACAGGGTTGGGTGCAGACACTAGCCCTGTTGTGCACTCTGCATTCAGAGGGGAGAGAGGCTGTGGCTCTGTGAGAAGAATTCATCACCACTGTGGAGTTCCATCTCCGGCTGCATTTCTTTTACAGTGAGTGGAGCTCTGCTCCTAAGCTCTTTGCACTGTGACTTTTCACCATCTGCTTGTGTGCCTCAGGGGAAAACTCCACGATCCCAAGCATGCCTTTCCCTGCTGTGCTGGGGGCTGGGTCACTGCTGCTCTGGCCCCACTACTTTTTTGGTGCTGCTCAGAGCTTTCACTGCGCTGTAGTCCTGCACCCCCTGGCTGCTGAGATGTCCAGTGGTTCCTGCTACAGCTGTGAGGTTTGATACATATCGCCCACCATCCCAGGAGTTTTGCTCACTCCTGCCATTCCAGCTTGCTACTTCCCAGGGTCCTGCAGGAACATCGGGATTGACAGCCCCAGGGTTTGTGAAGCAAAGCCTCTTCTCCATCCCTTCCCTCCTGGGCCTATCCGCCATCTCCGTGTGCTCCCCGAGCCCACGCCACAGCGCCCCCTGCAGGCGTGGGGATCATCACATCTGCCCCGTCCACCGGGAGCCACCTGCGCCCCCTGCCGGCTCTGGTGGGAACTGCACCGAGGAGAAAGTGCCCGCGGCTGAGAAATATCACTGGGTTCCTGTTCTGGTTGGTGTTAATGCTGTGGTTGTTTTTGTTTGCCTTTTTATATACACTGCTAAGGAACTGTTATCCTCATATCCTTCCCTGAGAGCCCCTTAATTTCAAAGTTGTAATGGTTCAGAGGGAAGGGGGTTACATCTTCCATTGTAAGGCAAGCTCCTGCCTTCCTTAACAGACACGTCTTTTCAAACCGAGACACAAGGTGAATCAGTCCAGATGGATAATTGATCCAGACTTACTACTGCCCTGTAGTTACTGAAACTTTTAATTCCAGGTAGCTCTTAATCTGTACAAGACTGCTACACAAAGTTTTATTCTATATCTCCCACACTTCTCAGAATTAATTCAGAGCTGAAATTCAGAGGAAGACAGTCACTTTAATTCAACCTTTGAGTGAACTTGAAGCTTCAGGCAGCACATCCATCTCCAGTTACATAAATATATATATGCATGATTAGTTAATTTTTAGTGTGTTTTTAAAATCAGCTTTCAAGTACCAATGGTAGTGGGGCTACTTAGATTTGACATATGTATTATAAATGCTTTTCTAAATGTCTGTCAAAAAAATCCACAAATCAATGAGATCTCTCAGAGGTCTTTTATATTTATGTCCTGTGTGGAATCTTCAACCCTGCTTTATTTTTCCTAGTCTTCCTTCCAAACTGTGATTCTTTCTTATGGCCCACAGCATTCTTTAGAGAAAGGATTTACAGTATTTTGCCTATACATCTGACTCTGTTTCTTCTGAAGTTTAAAATTGGTTAAAATTCCCTCAATTTTCTATTAAGAAAGTGGGGTTTTTTACTGTTCCTCATTAGCTTCAAAACCAAACTCAGTTTTGCCTTTTTCTCATATCTGAAATACCAATCACATGGAAACCTCAAATTTTTTTAATGCATAGAAATATGATAGCCACTTCCTCCACTAGTGGGATCTTCATCTTAACTGCTTAGCAAGATTAAAATTTTAGGTGACTTTTTCAAGTAGCAAAATTCAATTACAGTACCAGACCAACCACTTAAGTGTCCTGAAAATATTTTAATCATGCTGTCACAGTGTGACTTGGGTTCCCAAATTTTAATATATTTAATTTATTTTAGAGATAGGATTTAGGAGTAGTGACAAGGCAGGCTCAAAACTTAAAGGGGTATAAGAAGAAATTTATTAATAACACAAAAAGAATTCAGAATAAGATTCCTAGATTATTCCCTCCTCCCTTCATTCCACATTCCTTAACAACATCATACAGAAAACATTTCAGTCAGTTATCCACCCAAATAATCATTTCAGTTCACTTAAGAGAGAAAAGTTCCTTTTTTAGTTTAGGCTTAAGGGGTGTATTCATCTTCACAATCTACATCCACCTGGAAAATATTGCAGATTATGACTCTCCTCCCATCTCCACAGTCCTTCCAGAGCTGTGCTATGGGTTATGTTACACACTTGGGGTACCACTTTTAAAGGCAGGCTTCTGAAAGACAAAATTCTCTTCATCTCCTTCTCTATCAAGTGTCTCTGTTCATATTCCAGTCCCAAAACAGAGAGCTCCAATTTCCCCGAGGCAAAAAGTCTTCTTCTCAAGCACTCCTCCCCAAGTATATTTCACAGTTTAAAGGAATTTTAGTGAAGTCACAGTCCCCTTATAGCCCCACAAAAAATGGTTTTCAGCTACTTATCAGTTGCATCTTTTCAATCTCTTCCCATCAGGAACTTTATCTTCATTCCACTGACTTCTGTGATTCCATGCTTCATTTCTTCTCATTCAGGGGAGCTCAGGAGATCAAGAATTTTATCCAGGCATGAAAAGAATCCAAATTGTCTCCAGATCATAAAGAAGCCATGTCGGGAGCTGGAGGCCTCTTCTCTCAGAACGGTGTGGGGAGGGGGAAGGAAGAGCCTTTGGTGGCTCCCCGATCCCCCCGCTCGGCCACGCCACGTGGAGAGCCGAGCCGAGCCGAGCCGAGCCGAGCCGAGGCCGAGCCGAGCCGAGCCGAGCCGAGCCGAGCCCCGCCGAGCCCCGCCGAGCCGAGCCGAGCCCCGCCGAGCCGGGGCCGCGCAGGGCCGCCCGGAGCCATGCGGCTGGTGCTAGAGCCATGCGGCCGGGGCCAGAGCCATGTGGCTGGGGGCAGAGCCATGTGGCTGGGGGCCAGGCGGAGCCAGGGGCCCCCAGGCCAAGCCCGGGCCAGGGGCTCCCCGCAGAGCCAGTGCTAGGCCGGGGTGCCGGGCCGGGCCCCCTGCTGAGCCCGGAGCCAGACCGGGGGCCGGTGCCCCCGTCAGAGGCCACCCCACCTTCCCGGGAGCCAGAAGCCGAAAAAGCGTTAGCCAATTCCATCCACTGTGATTTGTGAAAGCCAAATAACTTTTAACTGGTTTCCTGAGCTGTCCATTACTAAATCAGCTCTCCAATTGGTCCCTGCAGCTCACAGGGGAAGCCCTCAGAGATGGGACAGCCCTCCTACCCCCGGCCTCGTATTGCTTCCCTCAGGCGGCTCCACTCCATTCCCCTAGCACGTGAAACCAACACACATGCATATTAATTTATTAAGAAATGATATCGTTTTCCAAGTCAGAACTCTTTCAACTTGAACATGTTCTTGTCTGTAAGCAACTAATAGGAGCCTAACTGGAAGCCAAGATAAAATAATATCTAGAGGAAACAGCAAAAAATCACTTCAGAATCAGCTGCAAGCAAGAATCAGCTGCAGATAGGGCACACAAGAAGTACAATGCAGTTGCCATTTATCCAGTTCCATGTAAAGTTGGCCATATTAAATAAAGCAGACTTAATAGGGTTACTAATTTGTTCCAAAATGCTCAAAGTGGGCCCTGTTAACATCCAGTTGATACGGGGAAACCAGGAGATATGAGACATGACTAACTTCAAATGGCACAACCATTTACAGAAGTAAATAGAACTCAATGAACTTATAAAAAATGAGTAAATACCTTTAAAAATGAGAACAATACAAGGTCTATTATTACAGACTGCATTGTTTGCTAATTGTAAAGACTGTATGAATGCCAATTTATTAGCAAGAACTGCAAGACCGTGATTTGATTATAAATTCTTTTATAAGAGTGCTGTTATGGTAATCCAATGCACACAACACTGGATGTTTATCCTTTGGCAACAGAATGTTGTTAACCAGTTCTATTTCTAAGAACACTAGAAATTCACACTGAAAAACACGTGCAGCCCTGAAAACCAAAGCTAAATTATGAAAGTATATATGGAGCGTTTAAATGGTGAGCAAAAATAATGTAGTGGATTCAATATATCCTTTCCAACATTTATTCTACAGTTTGGCTAAAAACAACTCTAATAAAAAATGCAAGTGTAAATTATAAAGAATTACTTTTCCAGTTTTGCTGATTGCTTGACTTTGAAAAACTCCATATGATCATATGCTTAAAAATTTCTGCTTGACTGTGCTGAAAGCCTGAGCCTTCTGAAATATTTTGAGGAAATATTTCAGCACAAAATGATAAAGTTAATTAGTATGGTTAAAATTCACATAATCATACAGAATGGGTAAATCAAACAGGTTAGAAGGGTCCAAAAGATGTCCAACCTCTCAGTATTATTAGCGACTTAAAAAAACTATAATTTGACTTCTAGAAATTCTTCTGTCAGTACCTGGTCTATGATGCAGAGAAAATTTCAAGTGGTTCATGTAAGGATATGTGGAAGGAGAGTGGCTGGTACTTTAAGGGTAAAGTCAGGGGCCTTTTCAATAGAAAAATTTTCAGGAAAAAAAGAAGTCATAAACAACCACACAGACAAAAATTTTTCAGTCCAATGATAAGGGAGAAAGAAAAAACAAACTTTGTCAATCACACTAAATGGTAAGGGTATGTGGAGTGTCTTTCTACAGTCTTATGGCCGCTGAGCTCTACAGCAATCTCTTCACATCATTCTGGACAATCTTTTATTTCAGATGAAAAGAGCTATTTCCCTTGAATCTTTTGCTTTTTTACTCTATTGACAATGTGTGGGAATCCTTAAAATCGGAGGGTTTTGGGGAAAGCTGCAAAAAAGCAGGTCTCAGAGACAGCAATCTGCAATTAGAGCTAAGCAGAAAGCCTAAAGCATGTCAGCAGAAATGTTATACGAGATGTAGAAAGCAAGGACAAATAGAACAATGGTCTGTGTACTAACACTTGGCTAGAATAACTCTCTAAGCCGCAGAAAAGTATATCTAGAAAGATATTAGGAACGTCTAAGCTTAATGGAGCTCTGTGCATTATATTTTAAGGCTTACAAGTAGGAATTGTATTCAAAATAAACAAGCATTGTTTTAACCACAGGTACGTGTACTTCTAGTGGTTGGATGGAACTGTTGTCAATATGCTTTTGCTTTTTGTGATTGGTCAAAAAAGATTCAAAGTGTTTTGTAACATCATGTTCTCTGGCTGCTGCCGAGGACATGAGCTGCTGGCATCTTCCCACTGTTCCAACCATATAATAAGACACATGCTTGGGAGGAAAAAGTAATAATAAGCTCGATATCTGTTCCACTGCAGTCTCGCCCTGTTCATGATTTTGTACATGAATTTGTGGCCAGCATTAACAACGTATTGCATGTGTTTTGTATTAGCAATTCCTTTTTCCAATCTTTATCTTGCACAAACAGATAGAAAACTATGGCATTTTTAAGTGTATTGTCACAGGTCTAGCAGTTGATTGACTGAAGTTTCAAATAATAGAGGATCACCTGTTGAGAAGTCCAGATGACAAGTACATTGCTTGTAATCTTTTGTATTTTGCTTCACTGATGTATTCAAATTCAATTATACTGTGTGTTCCTGCAGTCCATAGATGTTTATACCATCTAGCAATGCATTTCATTTACAATTAATTATCAAAAGGTTGATTAATTGAAGAAATAGTCGGTGAAGAAGACTTCTCAGCAATTCTTGGACAAATAGCAAATTATTTTCACGTACAGCTAGTATGGGTAAAAGCTTAAACATTTGGCAAGAATTTCAAATAACAAATGTATCAATTTACAAATTGATAATCCAATTCTGGCATTGAAAGATAAATGAACAAGCACTTTGGAGATCAACCCTTGCTCCTGGGAAACATCTTCTTGCTCTCTTTCTGGTCTACCGTCTCATACTGCGGGTTACCTCATCCCTTTGGGGCAGCAATGGGTACTAAGAATTGGGTATGGCAGAAACACTCTAATTGTGTTAAGATCACACTAACAAATACAGCTATTCATAAATAAATCTGGGTTGGAAAGCCTGTGCACACTGGTGGCTGAGCACTCTATTTTAAGAACACAGAAATGGGTTCCTCAGCAGAAGTCCTGCTTCTGTTATACATCAGTTCTTAACCACTGCACTGAATTCCCAGGTGAGCTTCAGACAAGAGGAGACACTTGCCCATGGAGAAGAGAAGCAGTCTACTAAGGACATGCACACAACAATGAATCAAAGAGGCTCAAGGTATTAAGTAGTGTAATGGAGAGACAATCTCTGACATATAGCACAATAAATGAACAAATGGCCACAAGAACACTAAAAAAGGAATAAAAAATCAAGTAAAATGATAAAATTTCAAAATTTGTTTTCACTGATCCTATGAGAAAAGAAGGATGGCTATAAATACTTGGAAACAGTAATGCCAATTTTTTTCTGGCCAGAATATTAGATAGCAAATATGTTCTGATTGCCTTACAGTTATAACGGTTGGCAAGACAACCTGTTTAGTCTTGAGATGAAAGCTGAGATAGTTATTAAGACTGTTTTTTCTATGGCATGTACAGACTAAAGTGTAATATTTGAAGTTTCTTTTTGCTTATGCCCAGAAAGTTTTATTTACAAAACGAACCAAACCAGAAACCAACCAACAAACAAACCAAACAGCCTTTGTCTGGATTACTCTATATCAAAAATTGTTCTAAATACCTCAGTTGCATTTAGTTTAGTTATGGTATTGTGTAGCATGGCCACTAAAACCTCAGATAACAATAGAACTGTTGCAACATTTTAACACCACGATCAGTCTGGATAACAAAGTGTGTAAGTAGAAAACATAAAATTCTGATTTGCAATCAGAGGATTCAGACTATAAATGCTGTAATTTTTCAAAATTAATTTTAATGTTATAGGACTGTATGTATTAGCAATACCAGATTACAAGTAAAGTTACAGATGCCTAAACTGGTCTCCTTAACAAAATACAGAACTATCTTGCTTTCAACAATTTTACAGTACGATATTTAAAGTATAAATAAGCATATTTATTACTCCTCTACTAGTGCTAATCTACATAAATCCATGCAAAATATTAATGAAAACAGAACACGTTACAGCATTTAAAAAATATTCAATAAAATAAATCCAAGAAAACGCTGTAAATCAGGGTTACTTTATGAAATAAATGTTTTATAGAATCCAAACTAAGCCGTAAAACACTACTATAACTAAAAGTGATGTGTTTACCCAAAGTACACTTCTTAAATTTAGCCCTGAAATAAAATGTGCTTGCTGAGAACATGTATGAAATGGACTAACTTAAATATTTGTTTACTAAATAGGAGCAAAGAAAAATGATGTGCGTACATTTGGTTTCTTACATGCAGCTAGTGGAATTGATGAACACAGTATTTCTGACTCAAACTTCTTATATTTTAAGCTAAATGTCAAATCATTTTCTGTATGTCTGTTGCATGTTTACATTATGTTATATCAATGTTATTTAGGAGCATGACACACCCACGCAATAATCGATCACAAGCAAAAATATAGAAATAAAATAAGGGAATGTTAGAATCCTCTAGATATTCAGTTTTGAGTAGATTATACAGAGACAGACAGTAAAAGATAAAATGCAGATTAAATCTATTATCATTGTTATTATTATTATTATTATTATTATTACTACTACTACAAGAAGGAAAATTATTATTTATTTTATAATCTGTATTACTGGCTAGCTTTTTACTTATTATTTCCATGCTTTAACTGCATTGATGGTTTTACACAAAGGCTATCAGAAATATTGGTTTTATGCAAAGTCACTTCTAAAAGAGGCATGCTGAACACAGAACAGTCAAACAGTACTGTTGCTCCTTTTGTTTGTGTGTAGACTCATTGGCAAAAGCCACTAGCATAGTGCTAACAAGCTAACATATTGCATTAAGATTCACAAATGGAACTGAACTAAAGTATAAGCATTCTTTTTCCAATAAAGATGATTTTCAAAGAGGAAAAAACTGATAATGACCAAAACCCCCAATTCAATTCCCCAAAAAAACCCCAACACGAAGCAAACAAAATACCTCCACCAACACCACATCCCTTCAAATTTATAAAAACACTTGAAAGTCCTGTGTGTCAGACATCAAAGCTATCTTGGCTAGCCCAGTACCAAAATCCTAGAGATTATTCTGGTTTGTTTGATGGAAGAAGAACATAAAATAACTATGGCACTTGGAAAGACAAACATGGCTTTCTCATTTTGGAGTGATTGCCTGGTAATTTAAAGAATTATCAGTTGTTCAGATTTGATGATCCAATTGTGGAAGTATTGAGCACCTTTTCAAATTTATTCTCCTGAGTCACAGAAAATCTTCAGGTGCACCCTGATATTTTCATCACCAAAACACCATGTGAGAGATTTCATATTGCCAGAGGATATTGTGGGTTTTTACTATTTTGGACTTCTATCTAGCAATCAAATTTTTTATATTTCCCTCAGACTCCTGTAAGGGAAGATGAATGTATGACTCGTATATCTTTTAGTCAACGAGGAATATATTTAAGATCTATTTTTATTTGTTTGTTTGTTTGCTTGTTTGTTTGTTTCTGAACAAGTGTAAATTTTGAATAATGTTCACTCATTCTTTATATGGCATAAGAAGGATCTATTGGTTAGGCAAAACCAAGTTGAAGACTCATACACTGTATGAACTTCGGTGAGCAAGAAGGCATATACAGTACAATTCTTGAGTAAAACAGTCTCTCCAGGACTTGAGGAGAGTTGTTCATTCTTTTCTCCCAGTTGATGGGTTATTTTCGCACCTGAGAACGTCTGTGACATGAAGGTAAAAAAATTATTAAATATAAAAAATATTATTAAAAAATATTATTATCGGGTGTCTGCTATCCAAGACAGGGGAAAAATTTTCACATTAATTCTCATGTAACTCCTAAGATTAGAATTTACATTGGTTTTCACTCATGTAAAATCTCACAGAAATGCAAAAATTAGTGATCCTGATTCTTAAAATAATCTTTTAAAAAATTCTTAGATGACTGATTGTCAACTTTCAATAAGTATAACCTGCAGTAAGAAATTGAATTAAATAACTACGCTTTCCAATTCAGATGTCATGTTGTTCATAACCTTGTCTTCTTCATCTCTATACATCTGTGATGGTGATTCAGAGTCAAGAATTTGCCTTTTGTCTTGTCTTGTAAAGTCAAATTTTAATGTAGACTGGAGGGGACATCATTTTTCAATGGAGGAAATTTGAAGCACATAATTACATTTTCAGCTAGTTAACCTATTTTACTGTTTGCCATTTACACAAATAAACAAGGCCTTGTTCATGCATCAGAAAAACAAATGTGCTTTTGAATGCATTATACCTTAATAAAAAAATCTGCATTTCAGAATGTTTATAAACCTGTCTCTGTCTGCTAGCATACAGTGATATGAACAGAAGCTGGCATGCCCAATGTGTTCAGGAGGAGACCTTAGGATGACCAATTCCTCAGTACAAAACCTAACCTGAAATTTCTAGACAACATGGAATTATTAGCTGCATAAAGTCATATTATTTTCAGTTTCAAAAAGCTTTCTTTCTTTACATAAAAATATCCCACTAAAAATCAGTAACTACTAAGACATTATATCAATCTTCCAGTTAACATCTTTATTATAAATCAGAACCCTATTCCTAAAAGTTTGCTTTTTTCTTCTCCCACTGGGCAGAAAGAAAACCCTTTATAAACAGAGTTTGCAGTTGTGATAACTGATAAGAATGTATAACAACAGTTTCATTCCTCTATTTTGAAGGGAAAAAAAAAAAGAAGTCAGTTTTACTGATCCAGATAAAAATTCTGACCATGAACCATATTCCATGGTCTTGGAATAGACAGTTAATGAGTTTGAGCTGGGTTGAGATCAGTCAACTTCAGAGGGGAAAAGAGACTAAAAACATATAAAGGATAGGCTGCTGAATTTGTTTCCATGAAAAAGAGTGTTTCAAATCTATTTCTACTTCATTATCTCACATTAATATAATAGTAGTATCACCTGATGCCAAGACTTAAATTAGCCCCATTGTATTTAAAGTACTAACCATATATGTTTATTTCAGATTCTTGGTAAGAAGATTAAAGCTGAATATTACTGATTTTAATCAGCAAAAGTACTTGATAGGCATAATGCATATTTTGGCTATACTTAAAATTGAAAAAAAACTATGCCCAAAGAAAGAAATTTCTGACTTGCTGAAATATTTCTACAGTCAAAGTATTATAGTATTGTAGCCTAAAATTTTGAAATAAACTAAAGCAATAATCTGCAAAAAGAAGAGGGGGGAGTTTCTTGAGTCATTCTAACGATTTTGTTTTACAGTGCTGTGTCAAATATGTCTGTAAAGTGCCAGAGGAACTGAAAATTGTAAAGCTAATAAGATATTTTTACTGCAATCATTTCTGATTTTATACAGCATATAAATTCAACAAGTTGAGCAGAGAGAGAGACACCAAGTTGTCTAAGTAAGAAAGAGGAAACTACTTAAAGAACACAATGGAAGTGCAAGTGAAGGAGCAATTTGGATATCAAACCTGCATTTCAAAGATTTTTCTTCTGCCTTTTGTGTTTGGACAAGCCTAATAATGCTTTAGTCACATCTTCATTGCACATAAAATCAATGATAGTAACACAGGAAGTAATAGAAAGAAAAGATAATAGGATTCAAGGTTGATCTCAAATCTTTCTATTTATTGTCACAGAATAAAGCCGCTTGAAAATGAAAACCAAACAATAATTTTTCAAAATAATTGAGACAGTGAATTAATACTGAAATAGTCTCCTAATCATCAATGATTTATAGAGGCCAACGAAAGAAAATCTCTTAAATTTTGCCGAGGTATAAATTTTTATTTTTATAATGATTTTTCTTAATTTCAGTTTTTGTTTTATTTCCATTCCATATCTTTAATGTCAATTTTAGTATCATATACTCATCCTACATTTTGTCAGTGTCATATCCCTATCTATCCCTGTCACACCTGGATCTTTGTAAGCATGACTATACTGATTCCTGATCATGTAAATAGAATAAAGTCATTGTAACACTGATGACCCCCACTGAATTCCACATTTCCTCATCTTGTTTTTATCTATAACTGGCAGTATTTATAGGGTCAATATCCATACATCATTCAAGAAACATGAGAACTGTCTGTAGTGGGAGTATGAACCTGACTACAGCACTGCTATCAGTTATTGCTTGAAGGGCATGCACATACATTTATCTCTTCAGATCACATGCACTATTTGGGGGTGCAGAGGGGGCCAGAAGCTATGTGCTGGTATTACAGATACATCTTCAGTGCAAGAAGAATATCAGCATAGATGCAGATCAAGAGATCTGGCCATCAGTATGCACTCCTGTTTATCATGACTGGTGAATCAACAAGCTGCAAGTTTAATTTTAAGAAACTCAAATTCATGATGTATTTTAGCATTTTCCCTGGCATGCTCCATGTGCAACTCTGGCTACCAGCAAAATCAAATTCCTGAGGCAGTGAGGAGACTATACTAGAGGAACATTTCTGTCCTACAGAGCCAGCAGTGAAGGAATCCAAGAAGCTTATATATTAGGCATAAAGGCCCAATTTAACACAGATAAGTGTTGAAGGAAGATGCTGAAATGGCCATTTGACAGTACTTAAATAGCAGGGAGGCAAAATTTTAAATTATGTAATAATATAGATGGTCATTGTGAAGACCATGATAGTCCTGATGATAAAATTGTTTGTTCTTTCAAAGCTATCTGCTTGGTCACTCTTCTACTACAAAGAGGAAGTGAGTTCAGTGACACCTGAACCAAATAAGCTAGCATGGATCATTCTTAGAAAAATAAGAATCTAAAGGACTCTGCTCCTGTACCGATTACCTAATTCAGATAATGATTTAGAAGTACTATAGATAGATGAGATAATGAGATGAAAATTGGCAATTCAAATGTCTTAGCAAAACACTAAACTGAAAAGAAAACACGCTGCTCTTGATTAGGGACCAGATTAATGGGTAACAGCCTTATATGTCTAAATTATAGAAAAGTCCATCAGGCGTACAGCAGAGACCAACTACATAGCATCAAATTTGGTGTTTACCCTTTTTCAAACAGTAGATAAATATCCTCTCAAAAATGCCAGTGATAGTATGAATACTATCCTCATGTCTGTGGAATTCACCCTGAAATGACAAAAAATAGAACATAACAAACAGAACAGAAAAAACCAAACAAAACCATAGCACAAAAATGAAATGGACATGATATATAGTTGCATCTAAATATTTTTGTACTCAAATCCAGTGACTAGGGTTACTAATAACTCCCCTTTTCAAGTCTATAAAGGGACTAGTTCTTTGCTTCAAATTTGAGAGAAGTACCATAGGCAACTGATTTATCAGTCACTTGAAAATACATGCTAGAAATGGACTTCTTCAGTCCAATCTGTCCATGAGAACTCTTAGGATGCTCATCACATCCATCTGATGTTACTGAATGTGGGAAAGCAGTGTTCAGTGAAAAATACTTGTGGAAATATTCTAACAAATCCTCACTAGTGTTTGTATCAGTGTACCATCTTATTTATCAAGGTTGAAGGCAGATCCAGCTGTTGACATGAACCTTTTAAACAGTCATGTTCAAGTTTCTGCTCTGTCCAACTCATGTTACAAATGAGATGCCTGAATAGAGAAAGTCTCTCAAATCGAGTTCATTTGCCTAACAGCTCTTCTTAACTGTGCATTTAACAATAAATTTTTTCCACCATTATGAATTATGGTTTCAAATGGGGAAAAAGCTAATAATAGTCCAAAGTAATGTACAATATTGATTCAGCAAGGTTTCCAGATAATTACATTTATTTTTATCAGTTTAGAGACATAATTAAAAAAATATTCAGAACTTACTGAAGAAGGACCCTAAATTCCAACTGCCTCATTTCCCTAAGGCTTAGTTTTACATTCCCTGGGATGTAAAATATCTGTGTGATGCTTCACTCCAAGTCACCACAATTTCATAAACTCTTTTATAATCAAAATTAATTTCCTAAGTTAATATGCTTTTCACATAACTTGTTATATTTTGATACATGTAACTATGCATTATATAATAGCAATAATTGAAATATCAGAGAAGAAAATGCACTGTATTTATTAAATAATTTGAGTTTAAATGACAAAGACACAGCAATGAAAACAGAATCAAGCATCTATCTTTGTAACTACGATAAAGTTTCGTGTAATAATTAATTTTCTAGATTTTAAAATGTTTTTTGGTAATAAAGGAAATACAAAAATATTTTCATTCAATTTAGGAGTGCACCAAAAAGGCCACCAAATAGCTTATTTATACATATAACCACTCTACTTCATTTCATGAAATATCAAAACTTACAAAAGTTAATTATTGAGTCTTTATCCACATTCCTTAATTTCTTCAATGAAACTTATAAAAGTATTGTTTTGATATGAAAAACAGGTCCTTATACTCTCTTCAAACTATCAGGGTTTACAAAAAGATAAATTCCAGATCTCTTCTTTCTCATCAGCTGGATACTATAATGGGGGTATAATGGGAGATTTTATGTGTAAGTTTTAAAGTAAAACATATTGCAATGTTGAGAAATATAATGATATTGAAATCATAAAAAGATGCTTGCAAATTTGAAAAGATGCAATGACTAGGGAATTATAGGGAATGATATCACACATGACATCAATAAGTCCTCTCAGCTTTTCCAAATTTTTTGTACATTTCATTTCCAAAAAGGACTTTTTTACTTCCCATAGAAATTTATAGAGAAAATAAGCATTACCATGTCAGACCAAGATATATGATAATTATAAAATCAAGTAGGTGGCTCAAGCTATCTATATATAAAGTATCAAAGATATGTATAAAATTGTTTCATATCTGCTGTATAAGAATAATGATGTTCCAAAAAGATTGTCTTAGGTTCCAGAAACCAAAATTATAAGGATATTGAAAATTCAGGATTGTTTGGTCTGGTTATTTTGGTCATAAAAGATCCAACACTGTACAGCATCTTTTTTCTTCTTGCTCTTTTTTTTTTTTCCCTTTCCTTTTATCTCTTAGCCTACAATATGGCCATAATGAGAGTCTCCAGTTATTGAACCAGTAATTTCATACAGGAAATACATGCAGAGCATTAGATTATCCTTTGTTGGGGGTTGAGTGTTTTTCTATTACTGTGTCAATTTAAAGAATTTTTCCCCTTATCATGCCAATGGAGCTGGCCGGGTTACACTCAGGATCTTTGCCAACTATCAACAAAGGAGTAGGTGGGAGTGGCTTCCATAGGGGCTACTTGTGTTTCCAGAGGAGATTCGTGTTTCTGGCAAGCTCAGAGCAGGACGCCCCGTCTGCAGCCCCGCGGCCGAAGGCAGGAGAGCCAGACCCTGTGCGATCACCTGCCCTGCACCTGCCCCGCTGCAGCTCCTGCCCCTGCGGACACAGCTGATCACCCGGACACAGCGGTGAGCGAGGAGCTGCCGCTCCAGCCGCTCTACCCGAGACCGGCGTGGCCGCTGCCGCCCCTCCCGCCCGCGCTCCCGCCTCTCTGCAGCTGCCGGGCTTTGTTCCACCTGGAGCACCGGGACCGAGGGCAGAGAGAGTGTGCCTGCAGCTTGAGAAAGGACTGGGACCGAGTTACCTGTTCTGCTTTGTTGGTAATTTTAACAACTGCTGTTGTTTCTGCTTGTACGGTTAGATATATTAGTGAAAGAGCTGTTATTCCTACCCCCTTATCTCTGCCTCAGAGTCCTTGATTCAAACAATTATAATACTTGGGGGAGTGGAATTAAAGTCTCTATTTCAAAGGAAAACTTCTGCCTTTATTGGTAGACACCTGTCCCTCAAACCAGGACACCCTTTCTTACAGATTTTAGATTTTCTGAACCTTTATTTCCTTTGCTTCATCTATCTACAGCGTCCAGTAAGACAGAAGTTAAAGTCACTAAGAACAAAAGCAGTTTTTTTCTTGATCTGTAGTGATGTAACTAGTTTTAACTCAAGTTATTGAATCTGTAAAGTGAGGAGTTTGAAAAGTTATTTGAGATCTCGGATTAAAAAGCTATTTATGAGAACATTTCGTTGTTTCTACTCTTGTTTTTTTGATAACCATGTCTGAATTCTAAAAAATCCCTAAACAACCAGAATGCCAAGGATAATCATCCTGATTATTTCTTTGCTGCCACTCAAGAAATGAAGCTGAGCTTTTCTTCAGAGTGTTGGGGTTGGAAATTCTTTTCCTATGGGTGATCTACTTGAACATCAATGGTAATTTTTTCATTTATATTATATGAATGCAAATTCACAGGCCACAGGAGCCATAAAAGCTTTATTAGAATATCAATATGGAGATAAAAACAGTCCATAAACATAAGCTTTATCAATTCCACTTCTGTCAGTAGGGATTAAATGGCTAATCACTAGTGGACTGTGCATAGAGTAAAATAATTGATACTTAGAAGCTGGATAAAAAGATACATCTTATTGCATTGGTCCCTCATCCACGAAAAAACTTATTATACCAGAGGAAGTAGTCAATAATGAGCCACTCAACAATTTCACCCTTTTAAACCAAATCAAAGGATTGATTCCTTTTGAATCAAAACAAATATTTTAAATTAGTCTGAATTAGATAAGAGCAAAACAATGAACATTTCTGTTTCATCAAGTACCATAAGATGAACTATCAGATAGTACTTTGCACAGCATCGATTACAAAAGCAATCTATAAGACAGTGAATAAAATATTACAGCTAAAATTCCAAGCTTAGAGATACAAACTCCACAGAGACTCAACCCTCCAGAAAACATGATAAAGAAATCACGTTATAAACTTATCTTCTGCCCATTGAAGGTTCCCATGAAGGTTTAAATTGTCCAGCTTGGTTTTAACTATTATAGTGTATTGGCTGATCTAGCGAGCATGTAATTATAGCTCTCTGCTATATTTTACACGATGAAACAAGCTGATTGTTAGTATGTAACAGCAGTAATATTTAGTCTGCATCTCTGTGCTTATAATACGACTTCAAATTAAAAACTAATTCTCTGACAACCTCTGTGTTTAGAAAATACTGTGGGAGTTCTTACTCTCTCTGCTAAAACGAACAGATTAGAACAATTATTCTGTTATGTCTATCATTTTAGCACATAGTTCTTCAGCAGAAATGTTTCAAAGAAAACCTCGACAAGAAATTAACTTTAGCAATTCCATTCTGTCTATACCGATAGGACATACAAACATTAAAATAGAAGTGTTTAAATACCATCCCTGTTATCTGTGAACTACATTTCCTTATGCTTTCCTTATGATTCCACGATTTTTAAAAGATTGTGCATATGTGCTTGTTTGCATTTGTAGAGACAGTTTTTAAGATGGAGAAGGGACTTGCCTGCATGACTGTAAAGATGGCTGGAAAAAGAGGCTGAATCTGACAGACATTGAAAAAAGGAATGTGTTAAAAATGCTAAGCGAGTTTAAAAAGTAACTGAATAAACTTCACTGTCAAACCAGTTATTATGCTTTTCTTTAACTTATTTGAGGATCCCCCTCATTATAAATTATTCTGTTCTGTGGAGACTTGATGCACTAATGCTTTTTAATTTGTTTGTTTGTTTATTGTAGTTTTGTTGAGGTGCTTCCCCCTCCCCCTTTTTTTAATAAACTTCATTCTACTATTGACACTTTAAAAAAATGCATATGAATAATCCTAGCTACACTTCTACTTTTATCTAAATTTAGGACGATTGCAAACTTAATTTGGTAATAATGGAAGCAAGACTTTTCCTAGTGAAGAAAATGGCAAGATAGTTGTTTAAATAGACCTTTTAAGAATGAGAAAAAGCATATGCTAGAAAACTGGCCCAACATGCCTTACAATAGTAAGAGACACTGTAAGAAGAAGCAAGAGTTGAAGTAAACAAATTTCTCATAATTAGAAATATTCTGGAAATGTTTTGAGAATTAAATGTAGCTTTGAGGGAGAGGAAAAGTTCCCAAGACTTACGGCAGCATGAGCAGAATGCTGGAAATACAGGAAACTCAGCAGACAAACTAATCATCAAAACAGGGTGAAACAATAGCTAAGCTATGATGGCTGTACTGTAATTCATGACTAGCAATCAAGTTCCATAACATTCCCAGGGAAAATAAAGTCAGACATTGTGATCAAAGAATCATGGAATCCTTAAGACTGGAAAAGACCTCTGAGATCATCAAGTCCAACCTTTAATCAAACTCTACCACATCAACTGAGCCATAACACTAAGGGCCATGTCCAGTCCAGTGACATAAACAGAGAAAAAAGACATTTTAAGCCAAATACATCATATTCATCACAGACAAGAAGGATGGTGATATTACAGAGAGAGCACTAAAACAGAAACAAGAACATCAAACCAAACCCAACCAAAACCCCACCAAATATACAAAAGATTAATAACAATTAAATGTATAGTCTAACATTCCTTCCAGGATTGTCAGGAGCACAATGCTTTTCTAAATTTTTCTTATTTCTGCTCCACAGTGCCAGGTAAAAAGATCAAGATATTCCTGTAATAGAAAGCATCCCTGGGTTGTCATCCGTGAACAGTTGCTTTATTCAAAATATATGAAAATAAACAAAGCAAAAACTACCCAATTCTTCACTAAATTATTGAATGGTACAGTTAACCAAAAATCTTTTATATTAAATTAATGTTTTTAATTATTTAAGTTTAATTAGTTACTAGAGCTTTTTCAACAAGACATAACACCAGGTTATTTGCTTAGTTAAAACTCTTGATAGCTGTTCAAACGTTAGGCATGTGAATCTTTCCTTCTGCACTGCCAAATGAATTAGACAAAACCAGTCTATAAAATTTATAGTAACTCTGGATAAATCATAACCAAACAAAAAATTAATTTATATAATTTTTAGTGTTTCTGACTTGGTGTTTGTGTGATAAAAGGTGTTTTGGCAGTTATAAAAAATTATTGATATTTTACCAGTCTTCATAACATCTTCAACAAATTTACTCATTAATAGATCTATTTTGGTTCTTCTGTGTAGATAGGCAACACAGTTAAGTAGGCATACAGAATTCCACTGCTTAAGAGAATCTACATGTGATGCATTTTTGCAAACCAGCTTCAATCCATGCATACAGCACACAGATATAATGTTCTATATCATGCATCCATGAAAGTTGCACAGCTATGTACTTTCAGGCACAGAGCTTGATTTTTTTCAACACCAACTTTTCTATTTAAACTAATTGTAAGCTTTTGGAGCCCTGAGACAAAATTTTATGAACACTTAAAAGTGTGCTATGAAGAGAGAACATATATTTGGATTTTTTAATAAAAGGTAATTCTTTTCTTCCTTAGAACTGCACTTCAGTGAAAGCCAACAGATAATATTAAAAGGAGAAGTGACAGTCTTTAATAACCCATCTGTTTGTATTATTCTAAAATGGCATATTCTAGATATAATTATTCTTGTGTCTATTCATCTATATACACACATGCCCGTCTTCCCCAAACATAAGCACATATATGTTCACATATGCCAGAGTTTTACATTATTTATAATACATCTCCTATATGCAGGTAATTGTCCAAAAATATCCTCAGGCATTCAGCTGAATGAAAGGAAGTCCGGTATTGACAGGTTTACAATACAGGAAGGTTGTAAGTGCTGTCTTTACGAAGGGTCACACCAACAAACACTTTTTTTTTTTCACAAAGCATTAGCCACTGTTACACTCAGTACTTCACTCCATATATTTTCATTTTCTCTTGTGAAATTGTCATATTTGTAGCTGTTCTATGGTTCTTTTATAGTTCAGCTTTTTCTCTTCAGCATATATGAAATACATGTACCACATAACACGGCAGGAAAATAAGTCCAAGACATCTTAGACATCTTTCGTCAACTCAGCAGAAGTATAAGCATTTAAAATAAAATTATGGTATTCCAGACTTACATCCTTGGGCTGTAATATAATTATTATTCCCCTGGTAATGGAGAAATATGGAAAGATTCAGACATAATAGGAAAAACCAAGTCTTCTTAGGCCTTCTCTACAATAAAATGTCTAAGTTATGCTTCAGCTCCGTTTTGCTATTGGGATAAGCATGCTTTTGTTCCTGCCTAGTGTGGTTGGACTTGTCTGCTGGACTTTTTTCCTCAGCTGATGTTGCCTCAAAAAAATATCTGTCAAGATACTTGAATTCAGTGAAGTAGACAGTTTCTGAAATATTGTCTTTTAATTTTAGCAAAGAATAAATAACCCTGTCAAATTCCAAAGACAAAAGGAGATTGCTCACTCAGTTTGTAATTATTCTGTGACTTGCCGAAAGGTCATGTAGACACTACACTGATATTTGAATTCAAAGGGAGAATAAAAAGTCTGTAAAACAGAAATCTTTCACCTACAAAAAACAAGTCTGATTAGCAAAGCCCTACAACAATGGATTGTGAGAGTAATTTTGTGAAGGGCATCATCATATTCTTGTTTTGTTCCTGTACTCTTCCCTACTTAGTGAGTGCTGGAGGCACATTATTCCTTTGGTCCAACATTATGCTTAGGGATAAGACTCTTTGAAGAACAGATCTGAGAATAAACATAAGAAGGAAACTGAGGAAAGAGTTGAGCTGTTCTCCACAGAGCTTTGAAGAGATGTTTGGTGGGACTAGAACATGAAAAGAAAAAATGGGTTTAGCAGAATTTGTGTTGTAAAAATATCCAACTCATTGGGAGTCTGAAATGAATAAAAAAGGCTATACAACAGATTTTGAGTTAATTATAACAAACCTATCCACTGTAGTAGACAGGAAAGCTGTCAGGGTTTCTGACAAACTTGGAACATTAGAACAGATGCTACAATACATGCACCAAAAGAGAGGAACCTTACCAGAAACACTGGAATGGGAACCTTAACAGTTAATATCAGTAACATCCTAGATGCTGTAAAAAAATAAAGTGTTGCATAGAAAAATAAGAAAATTATTGAGAACAAGCTTTATCACTCACTAAGAGAAATGGTTCTAATTCAAAAAAGATGCCAAATGTATTATGTTTTGTATGAGTTTTATACCTCTCTCATTCTGCTTATACAAGCCCAGTACATAAGGACTGATAAATATAAATAAAAAATAATGAATGTTTCTACTTCTTCTGTGTCCTATGCAGCTGTAATCACATTGTAATGACTTATGCATCCAACCCATCTCTGCCATTGTGTGCTTCAGCGAGGGAAAAGTGATAGGTTTTGATGACAGGACATGCACTGTGATAGTTGGGAAAAAGCAAAATTAAAAACTAAAAGCATATAGATGATGTTGTGAATAAAACTTGTTTATTCACATGACTTGGATGCTAAGTTTGTTAAATAAAGCTAAAGTTAAGTGAAAATTGATTCATTCAATTCACTGGTTATCAAAACTTACTCCAGTTTGAAGACTCTCCTTAGAGAATCTTACAACACTTGGATTAAATTTTTTGTACTAGCTAATCAAACAATGAAGACCAAAAGGTATTGGTCCAAAGCAACAAGCTGCACTGACAGACAGGAACACTATCTGGAAATTTTTCAAATTCAAGGGAAAGAGTCAGGGGTGAGTATTACAATCAGCAGTTCTTTTTAAGATGTCCCTTCAAACATATTGAGAAAGAACGAAATAGAGAAAGAACCGAGACTTTACAGATCTCATAAGCATAAAGAGGTCAAGACAGGTCAGGCTGTGTGTAGTTGCTGTAGAGAGATTGCAGAGATAAAAAAAGTGTAAAATTGGCTGGCCTTAGATCTTACGGCAGTCTCACTAGCAGTTGAAAATATAATCTCATCTGTATTATTTGCTTTCATCAGATAGAACAGAAAGCATCAAACAAAAAGTCCAGGCTGTTTATCCACATTAAAAGATAATTTGAGGAGGTATTAGTATGAGTCAGATCCAGGGGTACGAGTAACAGTGACAGAAAAGAATTTTCACAGAGTTTAGATTTATAAGAGGACAGAAATAAAACTAATTTCAATACGCTTTTAAAAAGAACTCAGTTATAAAGATTGACAGCTAACAATAAAAAATAAAATTAGAAACATTGATATGTCTGAAGAAACTACATGTCTAAGATCACCAGATGCAAAAAATACAAACATAAACTCCTTATTCTGAAAATAGATAAGAGTATTTCCCCCTTTTTACTCTACCAGTAGTTCATTGTGCTAGTTGAAATGGACCAGTTGTCATAATGGTATGGAGACATTTTTATACCCGGCAATAGTTTTATACCCGGTATAGTTTTAAGCCTTTTCTACCACTTAAGATCCAGTTGGAATATACTGCAATTATCTATGAGCTACACTTCCAACAAGTTTCTTTTCCAAACCACAGAACATTTAACTACATAGAGGCAAGTATCAAGAGGCAAGTTCAAGTACAAAGTTTATCTCAGAAAACACTTAGGTAACCAAACCATGGTGAAGCTCTTCTTATGCCAAGGATGATGAAGCTCCTTTCAGAGACTTGGTGATTTGTTTTAAGAAGACTAAATTGCTTTTTCAATGGAATCACATTATGCAGTAACTCCACAGATACAGATCAGTTGCATAAAAGAAGGAATATCTGCTGAAGGGAAAAGTATCTGATGAAAATTTTAGTCATATTGTGAATATATGGCTAGATCTACCAAACTACTTAGACCTCAATTAACTTTTCAGCTGAAGTACTAAGATAAAAGTTCTGTTCTCAGGATGCATGAGATCTTTGCCTACTAAATAACAACATCAATCAGAAGAGGAAAAATTCAGCTGTGATGCATGATTTCCTAGAAGTATTGTTAATTTGGTTTATTAAAATATTATATTAAATTAATGTCATCACTGCTACTTATTACCTGTGAAGCCCTGAAAAGAGAGAACTGTAGGAGAAAAACTTTCAAACTCCCAAGAGACAATATGTATCTATAAAGGAAAAACATTATTTCCTGGAAAAATAGAATTAGAATCCCATTTTCTTCCAAATGATTACGCAATTCAAATTTTAGTTCAAGTACAAATAAATTTACCCTTGTTGTGTCTTGCGTTAAAAAGTAGAATGACTTGTCATTACTAAATAATAACAATGTACATACAAGCTGCCAAAAGGGGACATTCTAGCCATATTCTGTTGCACACAACCGGGCAGCTCTTAATCTTGTTTTGGCTGTTTGACAAATGGCAGCCTCATGTCATAGAGATGCTTAAGAATCCATGAATTTTCTATGCTATGAGTAGAACTCTTTAGTGACATAGTCATCATAATAAGAAACACACCACACCTAAAACAAGGTCAATTACTCTAGGAAAAATATGTCCAACCTAACAGTCATCTCAAGTTCTCTTATTTCATCCTGTCAAACAGTACCTGGAGGAGACTAAAGGTTTTGTTTTAATTTTCTCAGACAGATGTGAACAGGTAAGTAGAATTAAAGTCTGCTCCAGATGATAGGGTGATTTATCTCTACTGACATTTTTCTTTTATAAATACTGTAGTGTTTCTGTTTACTGTTATCTTGACACTATTAGCTAAAGTCTGAATAGTTATTAGTAATAGTTTTGAGGAATACCTGTAAGTCATCAGGAGGAAAACTCTCTTATCAGCTATGCTGCTGAAACTCTGGACAGGCTTTTTAGGACTTACTGAGGTAACCCAAATCTGTGAATGATCTAAAATATTAGAGTGGAATGTATCTCTATGGTGCCAACTAAACTTCGTTGCTGTTGAAGATCAAAACATGAACTTGTAAAGACATAAATGTTCTTGAATGTTTACTAAATAAATTGTTTAGGACCTGTAAACCACATCTATGTACAAGACTCGTTTCATTTTGTTTATTAATCTATGTTTGATTCTTGATATTGACTCTTGTCAATATCTCCACATATCTTCCAAAAGATTGTTAGTTTCTCTAAATACTACTCAGAAAGCACTCAGATTTTCACTTCTCATTATCCTTAGGAGACTATCCACAAAAAAGGGCAGATTTTAGTGAAAGAAGTAGAGAGACAAGGCAGCAAACTCTAACAACAGCATCAAACAGTTCTGACTGATTCACCTCAAGAAATTTTTAAGCATTAAAAGAATTTACAAGTTAGTTGCAAAGCATTATACTGCAAGAGAAATTAGAAATTTATTCCCATTTATTAAAATCTTGGTCAGGAAATATACCTCCTTTTAAATAAATTGCTTTTGTTTAGCATATTTATCTATCACATTTGGGTACACTGAGATGCATCTGAATTACTTAGCAGCAGGAAGTTGAAAGCTGTAAACAGCAAACCAACCTGCCCCCTAAGAATGCCAAACCATATACCTCAGAGATAATGCCAGCATGGATCTTTCTTTCAGAGATAGAAACCATCACTGTCTAGTATCCTAAAGAACAGAGAGCAGGAAAAAACATAGCTCTAGTAGAGAAACTTATAATTGTGTCAAAAGAGAAAAAATAGTTTGAATTTTCATTTACTTAATGAAAAAACACAAACCAACAAAGAAATTACATAAGGACCAAAAAACCCACTGCAAATAAAAAGTAACCAGTGAAAACCCCACAGGAAAACCCAAGCCCACACTTCAAATTTGAATAGAAACAAATTTAGGACCTCATCTTCAAAACCAGAGGGGAATCTGCACTTAATTTTAAGACTACAATACATGACATGAAATGACTAAAAACTCTGGTCCAGACCTGGAGTCTAGACACATCCATCCTTTCATACAACTGGATGGAAATTAGGACAAAATTAAAATTTTCCTTGTCAAAAATAGAATCACAGAAGAATTCAGTTGCTGCTAAAGTGTGTAAAAGACCAGTCCAAAGCTTTTCTGGTATTTCCTTCTGACATCAGAAATTAACCAGATCCAGATTATTCAGAAGCAAAATCTTGCTTTATACTTGCACCTGGAACTCTATGAAGCTACGCACTGTGAGCAAATATATACATACACACATTTACTTTTTCATTTCCTAGAAACAGCAATTAACTGTTAGAAGTTGGTTTGTTGTGAAGCAAGCTCACATTTGCAGCACTGCTCAAGAAAAGTTGAGACTTCTCCAGAAAAGTTGAGACTTGTTGCTGTACTTCATTAGTCAGATCCTGGGTGATCTTATACTCAAGTAGCAAAATTACATTTAGAGAATCTTTCCTTCTACCATTAACCATATAAAAAGTACCTAATTCATCCAATAATCTGAAAGCTACTTCTCTACTCTATTAGTAAGACAGACACGAAGGAGTTAATATACCTGAATTCTATTATCTGGTCCATTGAGCATTTAGTTATAAAAACTAACATACTATTAACAAGATCCAGCTATTGAAATGCCCATAGGTTGTAGCAACAGAATTTTTTCAGATTCCCTACAGCCCATTGTATTAATGTATACCTAGATCTGTTTTAACTCCTGAATAGCAATGTGCCCTCCAAATTCCTTTGTGAACAAGGAGAAGGCCCACAACATATGATAAGAAATCTTATCCTTTATTTGTTCAGATTAAGATGCATCATTGGTCTCTACATCTCTATCCAGAGGAGACTTCTGTCGGCCTTGGCCCTCTGCTCTTGCAGGGCCCTGTCCCTGCAATTTTTTTAGTTAGTGTGTATGTGTGTGTGTGTATGTGTGTGTGTGTGTGTATATTTATATACAAATACCTGTTGGCATCTTATGAGATTCTTTCTTTTACTGTGGAATGACAAAAATTATATCAGGTAATTTACATATTTTATTGTGAAAATTGCATAAAATTTTCAAGATAAATGAGAGAAAGTGCAACCAAATAAAACAGGGCTAGAGAAACTAGTATTGGTTTTATAATATTGAATGTACACTGTGTACTTACAAGCCAGTTTGTACTACATTTCACCAGTACTAAACATTCAAAGCAGTTCACAGATAATTCACAGATAATTTTCATATCTCAGAATTTAGATCCAAGTCAGAATAAAAGAGTGAATGAAGCTGACATAGACCTCTGGACATTATGTACTCCACCCTTCTATTCAACCTAGAACAGGTTTCCCAGGATGTAGTGAAGGTTTAAATTAATGCTCACCAATGAGCAAAATCACCTTGTTTTGCATACTGTTTTTGGATCCAATCACTTGCACAGACTTAACTTTCCTCTTTTTCAAATAAACAGATTGGGCCCAGATCAAAGGACACAACAAAACTTTTCTGAATTCTACTTTTATTTGAGATTTATACCTAGACTCCTGTGTTGATATACAGAATACCCGTTTTCTAGTTGCAGACATTGCTTCATGTGCCAAGTGAGTTTTCTGACAGTTTACAAGTGCTTCAGATAATTGGCATAGAGTTTATAAATATTTCTAAAACAACCTGTCAAGATTTGTTTTTAAAGGATTTTTAAGGCTTTTCAAAACTTATTTTTGCTTCTAGCTCTTTGTAGTTTTCATATAACTCAATATAAAAAATAGAGCCTGTCAAAAAAAAAGAAGGTAGAAAGCATAGAGGAGAAATTCCCTTTCTAAATTCATCATATCAAATACAGTTTTCATGAGGAATCTGTTAAAAGAGACAAAATATTATTTAAAATTCTCAAGTCTTAGTGATATGAAAACAAGGAATATATCTCATATAAAAATGGTGTAAAGAAAGGAAGTTTTTCCTTGCAGCAAATTTAAATAGCTTAAAAAAAATAGATGGGGGAATTTTCTTCTGTGATTTTTTAAAATTAGCAGATTTTCTATGACAAGCCAAAACATGTAGAAGGCAGATATAATAACCCGTGTCAGAGACTGAAATAGTTCATGCCTCAAACATTGATATAAAGTTTGCTCATTATAACAAAAACTGTTTAAAGAAGCTACAACCAAAGAAACCTCCCTGAAGATACCTTTCTGGGACTTTGGACTGAAAGTCAAACTGCTGAAATTAGGTAAAGGGAAAACCCACTCTCCAATCACCCGAAACAAACAAGTAAACAAGGAAAAGAATGTGAACCAAACGGAGCAGCCATGCTAAAAATCATCTTTGGCTTGCTTTGAGGTGTGGGAGGCCATAGCCCCCAGACCCATATGCTAAGAGCAGGTTTGCACAGATTTTCCCCCCAGACGAGGTGGGGTTACGAAGTTTAGGTGTGTTGTTGTCCTAGGTTACAATAAAAAGATATGCTCAAAAATAGGTATTCTATCACCATCTGCTGAAATCAGGTGGGGCAGGGATTTTTATCTCTGTGGAAGATATCATCTGCTAATGGACCATCTGTTAAAACCAGACAGGGCAATGTTCTTTATCTTTCCCATGACCCATCCTTCCTCCAGGAAGATATCTTCTGTTAATGGGCCATTAAGTCCCACTGCATGACTGATAAAATTACATCATTCCACTGTGATACGCTCCACCCAGGGGGAGAAGCCAAACATTTCTTCCCTAGATAAAAACTGAGATTTGGAACACCAAAGCGGCCCTAACCCACTTGTTTCCGGAGGGCAAGGGCCACCAGACCTTTCTACAGGATCACTATTTCAACAAGACCACTTCATCTGGACTGCTACCACCACACTAACTAGCGGGGTGTCAGATTATATTCTGACTGTGTCAGTGTTTTTTCTTTTGTACTATTGAATGTATTTTATTTTTCTCTTTTTTTTTCCTATTAAATTGTATTTCTGACTTGGAGTCTCTTGCTGTTTTTGTTTTCAAAACCATTACAGTTTTAACCTTTGCTCAGAGGCAGTGAAACCATCCTCCCTTACACAAACTGCTTATGGACCCCTCCAACCCTGGGAATCCCACATCCACAGGACAGTCACAGAGGGGCAGAGGAAGAGATGCCTTAATCCAGCAAAGGCCCCCTGAAGTGTCCCCAAGAGTCATTCCTGAGGCCTTGCACCACACGACTGCACATCAGGCAACAAATGTGGAGTCTGTTGTAAGAGACAATGGCTAACCTCCCCCCCTAGGGAGGTGCCTGGATTTTCCTACTTGGCTGAACTTATATTAATCATGGGATCCTGTGCTTTTTGGGGGAATCTTCACCACCAAGGAGAGGATCAATGGTACATCATTGGGATCTATAGAGTGGTGATATTTTTTTGTCCCTGTACCTCTCTTTCTGTCCCCACGCTCCACCTATTCCCTATTTCTTTCTCTCCCTCCTCCCTGTATTTACTATCAAATAAAACCCATACTATTGTCACTGGCATGTGGTCTCATTTTCACCTTAATTCGGGCAGAGACATTTCTAAGAATCTTAGTAATCCGATCCTGAGACTCACTTCTATGGCACAGTAGATTGTTAACACAGATTCATGTCCAAAATCTGTAGAGGAGCTGTTGCTACAGCTTTCATCGCCAATGTCTCTCTGGTACTTCTGGGAAAGATGCGCTACTTGGGAATTTGTATCCTTCTAGCCCATAAATTTGATAGGAGAGTTTGTTCAGTGTCCTGGTAACTAGTTAAGCTGCTACCCAGCATCGGGTGTTTCTTGCTGTAGGACTTGGGAAAACAGTGTGAGAAAAAACACCAAAAATACCCCAAAACGCAAGAAAAACCCCAAAAAACCCAACAAAAACCCAGTAAGAATTAACAGATTTTAAAAATCTAGATTACAAAATATTTTTGCCGAATATAGAATCACAGAATATCCTGAATCGGATGTAACCCACAAAGAACATCAAAGTCCAACTCCAGACCCTGCAGAGAACAGACTCAAGAATCACACTGTGCACTCAGAGTGACTGAGGTGTACTGCTCACTTTTATTTTTGAAGGAGGTAACTCAGTAATGGTGTTATATTCAAAGAAAAGTGACAACTTCTGTGGAGAAAAGAAGATATGTCTGAACTATAGCAGAATTGGATGAGACAAAGAAGGCAATTATGGTGTGGCAAATGAAGCAGAAAATTCATAAATATGAGGAAAACAATGATAAAAATAGATTGCAATGCTCCCTAGAACATAATGCCTCAAGAAATTCCCTCACAATATGTTTGAAAACAAAGGATTGAAAACAAAGTTGTAATTATGCCCTGGGCATAATAAGATTTTGCTGAATATTCTAGGAAATAATAAGATCCTGGAGTAATTCAGATCCTGGAGACATTCAGATCTCTATCCTCAACCTCAGCCTCAGGAGAGGAAAGCAAAAATTCAGAGGGAACAAAAGTTCTCAGCATGTTCTTATGAATGTAGTGGGAACAAAAGGAGCTAGAAAAGTATGGCTGTAATTTCAGCTTGGATTTACAGTTTGGAGATAGTTATTGAATGAGCACTCTATTTGTTAAATTGGTTAAGAATACTCTATTTGTTAAATTCCTAAGCCTAGTGACAATTTGAGATAGCTATTCTTTCTGACACGCTGTTCACAGCATCTCAAATATAATCCTAATCTTCATTTCCAAGAGTTCCTTTCCAAATAGGTCTTGCTCATCCTCACAGTCCAGTCTTTACATTTGCATCCCAGTTGTTTGTTAAAAGCACTGTAGTAATTTCAGCAATTGATGAAGTGAATCTTTAGCACAGATTATGAGGGCAACTAATAAGAGGTGTAAGAAGCCTTTAGAGCCAGAGATTGAAGTCTAAAGGACACAATTCAGTATCTTATATAAAAGAATAAAAACATGCATAAAATTTAAAGCACCTAACTAGAACCCATATTTCAAGAGTTTTCTAAGAAATATTGCATATTAATTTGCTTCAGTGTGAAGAATTGCCTTCAAATATTAAAAAAAAGCAAAAGTAGTAGTTTTCATGTAATTTAATCAAAACAGGACAAAACAACTTACAAGCTTTTGCAATACAAAATACAGATACTATAATACAGAGCTAGAGATATAAATATATAGATACTTCTGATTAAGGGAAAAGAAAGTATGTATTTAAAGAGTGGTTGCATACCAATTGCATTGTTAATGTGCAATAATACATTTTCCTTCCAGTGCCACAATGGCTTTCCCCTGTTAATGGAGTAGGATAATAGAGTTATAGAGTCGGGTTGCAAAGGACATTAAAGGACATCTAGGTCCTACATCACCTGAAATTTTGTGAAATCAAGTACTTTCTGAATCTTTTGATGCAGAATATATTGCCTGCACCAACAAAACACCATCTCTGTGAGAATAACAGATATATACACCTGCCTATCACAAGAAAAATGCTTCTGAAGGCGAGCCACATAATTTGTCTGGTTTTCCTTCACAAAGAAGGCAGTAGGTAGCTCACAAACCTAATTTTTTTCTTTCCATGCTCTGCATCTTAATGAGCACATTCTTGAGCACATACTGAGCTCTAACTGGTGTTACTAACCTAGAAAGGAATGTGACAAGGCTTATGTGCTCAGTGCCATTGTCTAGTTGCACTAGTTGAGGAGGGATGAGAATCTACTTTTTATTTTCATTTTTGAGAATGAGAGTTAGATCTTAGATGAATTGGCAGAGAAATTTAATAAAAATATCTTTCACATTTCACTTCTAAGGAAAGAATGGGAGAAACATTCAACCTGACACAGCTTCTCGGTCCTTCTCTATTAAAAACTGTTGGCTCAAAATGCAGTCAGCAGCTGCTAAGAAGCTGGCTGCATTTTGTCAGTAGTGTTGTGTATTATCTTGAAAAACAGAGCTAATTACTGAAAGCTGAATAACCCATCCCTGTGTTCACAAAAAAAGGGCACTTTTTAAAGGTTATACTTAGTTTCTAGCTTGTCATGCCTCATTTAATCCAGGAAACATGAGCAGAGAAACATATCCTGGACTTTAAAATTAATTTCCCAAAAACCTCGGCTGCTAACTTCACTTGATGGATTCAGTCTTGGCAGGAAATAGGTCTGAGTTAAATATTGGGCTGTTCATTTCTCACTTTTGCACTGGGATATTGAAATGAAAATTGCTAACATACTTTGCTTGCTTGTATGCAAGTAGTACTTTCTCAAAATTGTGATAATATGCAATACCATGGAAGTACCACTCCTTAAACTGTTCAATAAGTAAAATTTGTGCAAACTTTCCTATTCAAGAAACTCCCCAACTGTGCAGTGCAGTATAAATAATGGCTGCTTTTGGCTCCTCACTGGAAATATGTCACGTGTTAAATAAAAACACCATTTTAATATAAATTCTATAAAAATTTGTTTATTTTTGGAATGTAAACTCTTAATTTGAAAGCTTCTTTGATAGGTGGTGTGTTTTCAACATCCAGATCATGAACAAAGCCTTGCAGCTTTAAAAAACATAGCTTTTCATAGCAAGAATTAGAATTACAACAGACAACAGGAACGTTAACATGATAAAGAAAGGAAGAGCCAGTGCTGAAGGAAATAAAGCAAACTATACTGATTTTCTCTACAAATATAGAGTAGGACAAGGATCTGGAAACTCTTGATAAATGCTGAAGTATCATACAGAGTAATTAATAATGGTAAAACTAGAATGCATACAAAAATTAGAATAATCTTATTTAATTTATACTTAATACAATGTAAGGGATTCATGAGAATAATTTACAATACTGTATGCCATTTTTAGAGAGGAACTCACAGTTGAATGTAACAAACATGAAAGTAACATAGCACTATTCAAGTAGTTGCATAAACTTCCCAAATACTGAAAAAAAGGAGATTTTGAACCAGGAGACAAATATTTTCAAGTGAACCAAAAAGGCACTTGAATGACACCTCTAATATAGAGGTTTTAAAAAAAAAGAACTGCACTGAACAAGAAAGTAAACAGTGAACCAATTACCCTTGAAACTTGGGCTTACTTTTTATGAACAGAAATTCAACAGATATTCTAGAACAGAGAAGGCCAAGTTACGAACTGTTCTTTGCCTTAAATTTGGATTTCAGTAATTTAACAACATTTGGCAATTATTATGAGGCTACAGCTAAATTTTAAGGGAAAGCAATAGCATGACGGATGTCCTAACACTTCATACTTGTGCAATATTTTGGGTTATGTTAATCCATGGAACACCTGTTGTTGGGTGTTGGTGGTTTTTTCCCTTTTGTCTCTGCGAGATTTTCCTCATTATCATGCTGAGAAATCTGTTTGCTATGCCCTAGAACGAATAGCTAGTGAGAGGGGGAGGGGGAGAGACCCCTTGTCCTTGTTTCTTTTTTTGGAAATTTCTCTAGCGGGGAGTTGGGGAGAAGAGGGAGAACACTGTAAGATTCAGGAATGAAAGTGCACCATGTCAACATATGTGCACATGTATGTACACACTTGTGTGGATGTACATAAAATTCTGTGTTGCATGTGTTACTTGCCTCACTGCATGTTTTTCCACCATTAATTTATTTAGAATGATAGTTTTAAGAACTCAATTCTTAGTCTGGCTAGGTTCATTCACAGAGGCAACAAGCCTCACTGCATGTCTTTCTAGTATTAATTTATTGTTGAATAGTCTGTTACAACTTCCTCAGCAAATTATGTGAACAAGTAGAACTTACTAAACTAACAAAGGAACACAATAAATTATGAAAGAAGATATTTACATTCAAATGTTATTTTGAACATTGCAGTTGTTGCTGAACTGCAAATATGTGGAGAGTGTGAGGAGGATCACCTACCTCACTGGACAAACAGGAAAAAGAATGATGTCAAGAAGCTTGATAACACTGCATCATGATAACATTAAAGAGTGTTTAAAAAATGTAGATCTGTTCCTTCAATTTATTATAAATGTGAGTCTGCATTTTATCATTCAAGAGAATCTGTCCAGCTTGTCTGCTTTTCTAACTGATAGATAACCAATAATTTAGCAAGAGGTGAAAATCCCTTCTTTTCTCAGTTGAATCAACATGTGTCTTTTACAACAAGGTGCTATTCATTTCATGCTAAAACACATCTATTAGCTAAGATGCTTTCTACAAATGTATGTTCAGAAGAAATACCTTTAGCTCATCATTCACCATTCATTGACAGTAGACATGGCATAGCCACCTTAAGAGACATTATTTTTTCATCTAAAGATATAAGACAATTCAGTACAAAGACAGGATGTAGCTTTTCTATATTTATCTACAAAATTCTGTTCCTCAGTGTGTTGATTTTGGCATAGCCTGATTTTTTGGTAGCAGGGCAGGGCCACAGAGGCAGCTTCTGTGAGAAGTTGATAGAAGCTTCCACCATGTCCAACAGAGCCAATCTCTGATGGCCCTGAAGATGGACATGCTGTTGGCCCAACTAAAAAGGCTGGTAACGCCTCTGTGATGACATATTTAAGAAAAAATTCAGAACAGCGCACACGCGGTTTCTTCCCAGGGGTGGCAAGGTGTCGCTGCCAGGGGCCATCTCCGGTCCAGCCCACGGCAATGCACTGCCGTTGGCACTGCCATTGGCACTGCCATCTCCATGTGACCCACAGCGAGCCTTGCCTGCCTGGCTACTCCTAGCCAGCTTGCTGTGGACAGGAGGGCAGGAGCAGTGGCGGTGGCTTCCCCTTCTCAGCGCCCAGCATGAAGAGAGGCATTAAATATCTCCAGTGCTACAGTGGCCACACAATGGTGGCAGGGCCTCCTGGCCAACAGTGAAAGCATGACAAGTGGCTCCCTGACAAGAAACTGAGGTGAAATCGGCCTCTCTGCACTGCAGGATCCCGCAGGAGTCTTTGACTTAGTAGGACTTGTTGGCAATGGTACCAGTGAGCAGTAGTTTTTCTTCTAGTCAGAGAAGAAAAGGAAGTGAGGATGTGTGAAGGAAAACACATGGTGCATCAAGGCAAGTGGAAAAAAAAGGGAGGGGGAGGAGGTGCTTGAAGTGTTGGAGCTGAGATTCATCTGCAGGCTGTGATGAGGACAATGGTGACACAAACTGTCCCCTTAGAATGCTTGAAGTCTACAGCAGATGCAGAGATCCACTCACAGCTTGTGGGAACAATGCTCACACAGGAGTGTGTGGATGCCAGGCAAAGCTGTGGTCTAGTGGCAGACCGAATAAAGAGAGAGAGCCCCTCTGCTTCCAGAGATAGAGACCTTGTTTCTGGAAATAGAGAGGGGCCTTGCTTCCAAACTAGAGCAGCCTATCCTTCGAGGACTGTACCCCATGGATGGGTGACCCACACCACAACAATTCTGGGAGACTATTTGCCCATGGGAGGGACCCCGCACCATAGCAGAGAAAAGACTCCTCTCTCTGAACAAACAGAAGATCTCAAGTGATGAACTGATCAAAACTCCCATGACCTGTCTCTGTTGACTGTTGGTGGGAAGGAGGGAGAGGCTGGGGTAGAAAGATGTTTTAAAGGCTTGTTTTCCTTCTCATTATCCTCCTCTGACTCTGCTAATAATAAATTTACTTAATACCTTTACATTTGAACATATTTTGCCCTTAGAGTGTTTTTCTCCCAATCCTTATCTCAGCTTCTGAGCCCTTCATTAATTTTTTTCCCTCTCCTCTGCCCAATGTTGGAGAAAGTGAGTGAATGACTTTCATGGGTGACTGGCATTTGGCCAGTGTCAAACCATGACACTCGGTCTCTGTTTATATTTACATAGTGTAGGAAGGTTGATACAGGCAGTGTTAAGGTCATTAATAATGCAACAAATCACATATGGTCGGAAAGTGTCTGGCTGCTCAGTGACATTAACAAGACAATTCAGAGGATGGTTCTCACCCTTACTTCTTTGCTTGCACACCTGCTTTGACCTCATCCTTGAGGAGTTGCCTCATTCACTGGGCTGGAGATGCCCTCAGCTGTCCCTCTGGCCTGTCCAGATCCACAGCTGCCCCATAGTCACTGATCTGACTGTCCTTGCCTTGAGGAACCAGCTGGTCCACCTTGAAACACAACAAAAATGCAATGTTAAATGCATATATGTTGACAGCTGTGTACTGACACTACTGACACTGTATTTATGTGTGCCTTTCTTCATATCATTTTTGGTACATGACCTAATAAATTCTTACAAGTATCAATAAATTCATTTTCTTCATGATGATGTCATATCACATGATATGACACACTGATACTCACACATACGGATAGAGAAACAAAATTTGGCTAGATTCACAAATAGAGTTGAGGGCTTATAATTCAAATCCATGTCCTTAAAACCAAGGCACTGCTACTCTTGTCAGTTTAAAAGAGAGAACTTGACCATAAATTTGCATATTCACTCACTTAAATATAAATGGTTACATCTAGGCACCATATCTACCTACTTTCTGACTGTAGTGGGGAGTTTTTGCCTAAGTCCTACCAGAAACCAGAATGGGTGAGGTTTCCATACTTCTGAAAATCTAGCAATCTCACACCCCGTAAAATATATTGTAAAGACATGGAGAGTTCCCAGCTGCACAACCCACACTCAGGCAGGGCGAGGCTGATGCCATACCTCTACTTTACCCAAGACTGAAGGAAAACTGTGGTATAAATTCCAGCCATCCGTAAAGGAACCAGAATGAAATGTCTTGACTCCCAAGATAATGCCATAATTCAGTGTCTATGTTTGAAAGACAGGTGTCTGCTAGGGAAAGCAGAGCCCTCCCTTGAAATGGAGAAAGTAAACCTCGTCCCTCTGAATTAGTATAATTTTGAAATTACGGGACTTTCAGGCAAAGATATGGGGATAGGAATAACAGTTCTTTACTATGTATTAAAAAGCAAACAAAACAACAATAACTGTGGAATTAATAACAGAACAGGAACACCGTAACAATCCTTCTTGGTCACAGGCACTTACCTTTTGGTGCAGTTCCCGTCACAGCCGGCAGGGAGCGCTGACAGCCTCCCGGGGGGTGGGGCAGGTGTGATGATCCCCGCTCACCTGTAGGGGGCGCAGTGATGGCGGCCGGGTCCAGACGGGAAGGGATGGAAAAGAGAGGCTTTGTTTCACAAACCCTGGGACACTGTTGGTTCCCGGAGCTCCAGCAGGACGCTTGGAAACAGCAAGATGAAATGGCAAGGCATCCTAGCAGGGCCAGGGTGCAGGGTGCAGCAGCAGAAGAGGAGGCAGCTAGTTCCTGGCTGGGCTATGGCTGTGGTAGCGGCAACCCTCCTCCTCCGAAGCCAGGAGTGAGCGAGCGAGAGCACTGCCCCCTCCACTCTCCTTTTACCTTCCTTTTAAGTTTCCAAGTGTCCCCCCCTCCCTCTGAGAGAAACTCCCAAAAATCAGAGACGTTGCCCCTCCTTTGTCTGAGCCTCCCCCAGCTGTTCTGAAATACCTGTCCCATTTACACCCAGGTGTATGCAGGTGAATCCCACATTAAAAACCTGTGCGTGCAATAATGAGTAATCCTCTGGAAGGTCTTGTGCCTTTCTCCACCAGCAAACAATTTTAGCCAGTGGACACACACACCATGCTGAGCTGGGGCAGGTTGGAAAAGCAGCAAAAGAAAAAAACCTTTGAGAAACCCCTCCAGAATAAAGTCGCCCTCAACACCATACTGGGCTAGAATGAAGGAATTGCTAGCAAATACTGAGCTTACACAGATACACAATACACACACGGATACACAGTACACACCACAGAACAAAAAGAGCTGCTATATTACCTCCTATGGGGTCCTGGGACCATGGCTCCTTACCTCTCAGGCAGTTGCAGAGAAATTCTTAGGATTGCCAGCAGGAAAAAATTCCCTGCAAAATGTACCTAATCTGATTTGGAGGAGGGCTGCCACGTCCTGTCCCATCTGGAGGGCCAGAAAAAGTGATGACTTAAGGAACCTGTAAATGAAACAACACATATTTTCAAGATAGTATTGGTATAGAAGATGATATAAGACTGGTCCTTGTTGGAGGTCTCCAGGGGCAGATATGAAAAATGTTCACAAAAGCCCACCCACACAAGAAATACATGTTTTGTAAATTTAACAAATTAGCATATTTGACAAAAATTACAGATTTGGTGCACAAGTGGAGATGTAATTCCTCCCCTTCGGTTCAGATAGGCCTAAAATTGGTTGCTGAAAAGTGTCTTGAGGAGCTTTTCGGCCTTGGTCCCCAGAAGGAGGCAATATAGGATAGGGGCTTTAGAATGAGTTTTGTCTTTCTGCCTAGGAAAATACTGAAGCTAAGTTACAATATTGGGCTACAAAGCTGCAAGTATATGTCTAGTGAATACAGAGAATATATAAAAGAAAAAAGACAAAAATCATTAGGCATCAATATCCATTGCTTTACATTCTTCAAGAGCAACAAAAATTTTGCAGCAGAGAATTTCCTCATCTGGTCTTTTCAACTGTAGGACTTAACTCTTTTTAATTTTCAAAAGTGGCCTCTCCATGCACAACACTGATCCAATGGTCCTTGCCCAATATGGAAAATATGACAATTCATCATTACCTGCCTTTTACTGTTCTCTGTAGTCAGAAAACTTGCAGCACTTCTGTTTCATTCTTACAGTTCTGTCTTTCCAAGGTTCTTATGGGGTTTTTGTTATTGTTCTTTCAAATGCACAAATGAGATAAACTTTTCATCATAATCATTCTATTGATGTATAGATATAATAAAGAACTGTAAATGACTAACTAAGAGATAACATTTTTAGGTGTTTGATTTGTCCGGTCTTTATCATATAAGCAGCAGATACTACAGCTATACAGAAAACAATATTGTCTCCCATTCAACTATGGAGCACATAATAATGTCAGATGACCTATTTGCAAGGGGTTTTTGGATGCATTTTCACAAATAGGTGAGAATTTTAATTATAATACTGATTGCATAATAAATAAATTTTAAAATAGATATTTCATAAACAGGAATTTAATCAGTGTAAATAAACATCTCATTAAACTATGTGTTAGTTAAAATATTCAATGAAATGGTATTTAGTGCTCTAGTAAGCATTTAAAAACACATTTTGAAAACAATAAACTGAATTAAAATATTATTAGATGTGGGTCCTTATTTAGGGCAAATTTGGAAGAAAACCTCCAGAGGACCCCCCTCTGGAAGCGAACCCAAGTGGGCCCTGCCCCAGCCAGTTTGGGAAGACATTTCCTCAGAGACAGATGGAAAAACCTGTTTATTCAACAGACAAAGCACTGCTCAGTGCAAAAAAAAACAAACAACCCAATACTTAACAACAAAGCCTCTTGCTGCCCGGAAGAGATGACAAACTCAGAAAGTCTCTCTCATGTGGGTGGTAGCTCGGCTCAGTCTGTATCAGTCCCTCTGGCGCTGGAAAATGCCGCTGCCCAGGCCAGGCCCTGGCGGGCTGCAGGTGGAAGCTCCTGGTGCTTCCCCTGGGTCCCCAGTCCAGAGCAGATTCGAACAATTCCAGGAAAAAAAGGAAAAACACTTTCCAGGGAACTTCTCTGTTTCAATTACTCAAAAACTAACTAAAAGCAAAGGAGATCTCTCTCTCCTGCTGTCCACCATGGCGACAGTCCAGGAGACAAAACGATGAAACTCCTATCTCTGTGTTTTGAAAACAACTGCCTCAGACATTCCACCTCTTCTCCTTCCCCCCCCTTCACTCTCAAATCCCGCCTTAAACGTACAAAACTTATTACTGGGCTAAACAGACAAATGCGGATAAAATTCAACATGAAAAAGTCACCTCAGAACAATGTGGTATTTTGTGACAAAGAAAAACAACTTTCAGCTTAATGTTCACAGTAAGTAGATGAAATGACATCAGGAAAACACCTCACTAAAGAAAAACCTTTCAGTTCTAGCAAGGAGCTGAAAAGTATTTCTGCTAAAGTCCACCTTTTACACTTTCATAAGAAAGGGTCTTCTAAGAAATCTTTGTATTCCTATTCCATAAATGTAGACTTTACTGTTTGCAGTTGTCCTAGTTTAGGGCAAATTTAGAGAGGAAATTTCCAAAGGGATCCCTCTAGAAAGCAAATTCAAGCAGTGCCTCTCGTCACTGCTTCGGTAGGAAAATTTGCTTTGAGAGAAGTGGAAAAAAACCTGTTTATTTAGCAAATACTCGCAAATACGAAAAACGGAACCTCTAGCTGTTCTGAAGAGATGGCAAATTCAGAGAGAGTCCTTTTCATGGGGTGTAGCTCAGCTCGCTCAGTTTCTATCAGTTCCTCCTGCGCTGAAAAAATGCCAACTCCCAGGCCCAGGTAGACCACAGGTGTGAGCTCCCAGTGCTTTTCTAGGTTTTTAACCTAGAGCAGGGCTGATCAGAAAGCCACAAGAAAAAGAAAAGCCACAGTCTGGGAAACTTCTCTTCCTCAGCTAGTTAAAAAAAAACTAACTAAAAACCAAAGGAGAGCTCTTTCCCTCCATTCGTGCTGCAGATAACACTCACTGAGAGAGAGAGAGACAGCCAAAGCTCTTATCTCTGTGTTATTTAATACAGTCGCAACAAAAATTCCACTGCTTTTATTTCTCTTTCCTTCATTCTCTGATTTAGTTTTAAAGGTGCAGAACTCATTTCTGGGCTGAACAGACAGATGGGGATACCAGCATCATAATGTCACCCCAGGAGAGCAGAGTGTACAGAGTAAATTTACCAAGAAATGCTGCTTATGTTCCTTCATTTTTAAAAGAAAGTCTCACACGCTTTTATTCTTTGCCACCTCAGAATATATGTTGCATTGCTTCTAAAGACAGAGAAAGCTCTTAGGGAAATATAGCAAAAGTTTTGAAGAACAAACAGGTAATTTTGTGGCAAATTCTGTCATGACTGAGGAATATAATATTTTTTAAAAATTGCTTACATTTGCTAAGCATTGTGCAGACAATGCACAGAGTGAAATGCATTTCAAAAACACTAATATGGAATAGTCACTATCGAGCTAGGAGTGGCAAGTAATAACAACAGACTTCTTCCTTGGGCGAAAGAAGCACTGTATTGGAAACCCAACTCATATTTACAGGATGGTTCGCAAATCTCAAATGGGACAGTAGTTCATTGGACAATAGGAGAAAACATCCCCAGTCACACACATCATGCACTGTCCCACTGTCAACACCAGGTGCTAATCTCTGTTTGTTAATTCCTTTCTATTTACAAGAAAGCTATCACCCTGGGAAAAATTCAGGCCGGAATTGGGAAAGTGTCCCGGCCTGAGAAAAATCCTTAGAACCTGAGAAGGAGAAAAAGACTCAGAATCTGAGAAAAGGCCTGGCTGAAATTTGCCTAGGCCTTCAGCAGTGCCCACATGAAAGTGGTTGCAGATTGCAAAGAAAGATCTTTGGTGTGAGGGAAAATTTACAGTTGTTGAAACAAATTTCAGCTCTGTAAGCTGTGACCCAGTATGAAGTTTGAAGGTATTCCATAGGCAGGTAATTATATTACCTTGAATTAGGACAGCAGGTGATGGTGTGGAGGGGCATAATCAGGCCAAAACAGTTACATAAATAGAACACAGTAAGAGCTAGTCCATACATTATTTTTTTGTTCCAATTATAAGCATAAAGCTCAGAAAAGGTTCAGTCCTAATCTACGTTTAATTACATTACATTCAAAGCCACTTAGCGCTTCAGGATTTGGACCCCCACCATTTGGTAACTAGCACTTTGCAATATCCTGCTGGAAAGCACCTCTGGTAGCATGGAGGAGACAGAGTTGTCTGAACAATGCCTCCGCCTAGCAAGGCAAACCTAAAAGGACTGGAATTGCTCTGGACACCCTGTGTAGGACCAAGCCAGGGAGGAACAAGAGCAGGAACAAAACAGCAGCTCGTTCCACACTTTCAGTCTAGCAAACACACATTGCATGTCCTGTAATGTGACCAGCACAGAGAGGGCTATAAATATTCTCTGTCAGCCTCTATAATTCTCCTGAAAATTCAGGCTGTCAGAATTCCTGCACACCTGAAAAAGAGGAAGTGAGTTTTATTCTATGAGGCTTTCAAGTATGTTCTTCTGCTTGGCTAAATGTACAGCCACCAAAATTCACATAATACAGTTCTAAGCAGAAAGTTGCCAAAATACACTAAACAGTTGAGAAATTACAAATCTGTTTTAAATACAACCACTCTGTCATGAGTTAATCTCAGAATAGGTGAACAGTAAAGTTTGAGGACAATATCCTTATTTCATTGCACTAGCTTAACCTTGAATGCAATATTCTCAACAATTTTAAGTAATTTTCGTTGCAAAACAAAATGGCTTCTTCATCTTGATGTTGAGCTTTTCAAACATTTGAAAGTAAGCTATTGTCGAACATGTACAATATCACTGATAATTAAGTGATACAGCACGTATCAAAATAAGTTCCATAGTTTATGTTTTTAGCAAGTGTATTTACTTTTATTATATTTAACATATAATGCAGAAGTGGCTGGTTTCCGGGGACAAATTAAATAATGCTTAGTTAGTCCACAAAACTATGATAAATTTAAATCAGTCTTTTTTAAAAAAGGTGCTAATAAAAACATGTTTTTATTAACATGTAAGAAATAATTAATTTCAAAATATTGTGAATGTCCTATTTCTGAAAATGGCAGCCCATTGGCCTCTTGAGGGTTTTTCATTTTCTTAGGCCAACCTGAAAAGTAGTCATATACTTAATTAGAGATAAAATCCTTTAGAAGCCTAAATATTATTTCTATTTAGATTTATCTGATGATGCACTATAAAATGACATATATTATTTCTATGAAATCTGGTTCTAGGGTTTTTTTCCTTGTTCTTGTCCAGAAGAAACAGCTTTTTACCAGTGAAGATAGATACAGGAAGTATCCATATCCAATTCATTTTCAGAGTAATTGTTATCATGAAAGAGAGGGGGAAATGCTAAGTAATCTTTTATTCTTTCTTTTTCATTTTTGTTTCCTTTGTTTTTTCTTTTTTCTTTTTTTTTTTCACATATTATTTGAATATCTGCATAATGCCTCAGACTTACTGAATGTTTTCGTTGTCTTTTGCCATTTTACTTTCTGGTGATCCACATTCCTTTAAAAATAATGAGACTGTGAAATAGATGTCTCTTTTTCCTGAGGCAGAAACACAAAACTTGCTTTGCTCATATAATCTGTATAATACAGAAATATGTCTGAAAATTTCTGTTTCCATAACACTGTCAGCTAACCCAGCTCATTTCACTCTCAACTTGCACTGCATCAGCGGGTTTTGTAATGGATTTCTTTGGACATAGATAGGGAATTTGCGTTTTCCCCAACTCTTCAAATGGAAAAAAATATATGCATTACAAAATCAGACACCAAGCTCGAATTTGTCCTTATTGTATTAACTTAGGTGTGGTTTAATCAGTCACAATCATGTCACTAATTGTACTCCATAGAGGAGGAAATATAACTTGAGATAACTGCACTTCTGAGACCTGTGAGCTGCATACTGAAATGACATTATTCCATAATATTGTCCAGTACTCACTTTGTTAGTTGTCCTGTTTCTAGAGACCAGTATATAAGCAAGTAAGAAAAGAATATAGCATAGAAATGCTGATACTTTAGACAAACGCAATTTGGATTAAATTATTCTTTAGAGTGAATTACAGTATCTTAATGCTCTGTAGACTTGGTAAATTGTTTGCTACGATGTTTGTTAATCATCATTCTGAGGGAAGGCTATAAATATGACAATACATTGGAAGAGCAGTGAAGCATTTGATGCTTTTCCAGGTACCAACTAGAAGGGTTCTTTTGCTTATGTACAATTATATTATTTGTTGTTACTTGACAAACTAAAATACTTAACCAAAATTACTACACTTAAGATCTCAAGTGCATTTCAGTCTCTTCTACAAATTTCAGACAGAAGCCTGTTTCTTTGTGCCTCTGCCTCTATTCCTTTCCAAAAAGCCGTATCATACATGTGTTGCAGACTTCCCAGAAATATGCCAGTTTCAGACTACTTTGAACTGAGGATGAGCTTACATGGGTAATGTTCTGCCAAGCATCATGTCTATATATCAGTTGACAGCAGCTGTAGCAAAACAGCATGAGGAGAGGTTTAATTCCTGATAGGCCATTTATTATTTTATGGGTCATAACAAACATCTTAAATTCCATCTGGAGACCATGAGGCAATCATTGCAAATACCAGAGAAGTAAGTCAACACTCCCAGTAAAATATCCTCTTTTACCTCTCAATAGTAAGTGACTAGTTTGTACCACGTCTGTCTTGGCTCCTAACGGACACCAAGCTACAAGACAACAAAAAGTATGTTTTTGTAGTCTAGTCAAATTACTCCCTCTCCTTGGGGAAAGCAAACACAAACAAAAAAAACCCCTAATAGTAACAACAAAACAACAAAAAAGCAAAACACAAAACCCAACCAAGCCAAAACCAAACAAACCAAAATCCACAAAAAAATTTTAGCGTGAGAGAGAAACCCAAGAGGCAATTGGTAAAAGTGATGACTTCCATAATGTGGCCTTAACATATTATTAACAGAGATCTTATCCTGCCACCAATGATATTAATGAGGACTGGCAAATGCCTCCACCATTGATAACTGAATATACACCTCTACTGCCCAATTTTTATCTAGGATGTGTTTTCTCTTACCGTGTGTGTCTTGTGAATTGTGTCAAAGAGAACCAAGACAGATAGCTCTACAATGCTGGAGCGAGGAAAATGTTTCTGATATCTATTGTTAAATAACCTGGAGCAACTGTTATGGATAAATGTTTGTTATCCAAATCTTAAAACTGGGTGCTGCCATTTATGAAGTACTGTGCACTCCCTGAGTTGGATCATTTTTGTTTTATTTCTTTATTTCAAAAATTTTCAGTTTAAGTCCTCATGAGTCATCCAAGACTCTCACACTCGTTCTGAAACATGGTTACTTTTTTCAGGTCTTGATCATGATTTTAAGATGCTATTGTATCAATACTATCTTATTGATCAGTGAGCAGTATGTATGAAGAAATATAAATGGAGATAAAACGTTTAGATGAAAACTTTGTGTTGTGACTAAACTGTCAATTTTTTATGCAGTCAGTTAAGCAAGTATCTTTTTCAAAACAAAGACTACCCATCATTTTAGTTATTCTGAAAAAAAATCTTACAGAGATTGTTTGGTTTTTCCTAATATACAAATTTGCTTTACCTTAGCAGAGTATATTGCTGCAGATCCTGCTTAACAATGCTTGAAAGCTTTGTTTGATTTTTACTTAAGTCATCAATATGAAGATCATTATGTTGCCAAAAAGATGATCATCATGTCAGCTCTTTATTTAACTGCATTAGCATGCAGCAAGCAGTCTATAAAAAGAATTACTAGACAATCTTATATACTAATTGAAACTATTCTTTCTGATAATATAAAAATGTATTTTTTAAAACTCTTTGGAAAACACAAAAACACTGAATTTTTTGAAATCACTCAGTAGCATAAAAGGTTCACTTTTTTCACTTCAGAAGATATTTATTTGTTTAAATATATGGAAGTAAAATCATAAATCTTCAACTAAAAATTGTATTTTAAAATATTTAAAATATTATAGAAGTGTATAGATCTGTAGTCAAAAAACCCAAAAACTTCCAAAAAAGGGATGATATTTAAGGAAAAGGTCTGTGACGCACTCTGCATTGATGTGGATGTTAGTGACATGGGCTGATAGCAGTAATAGAACTTCCCTGTGGTTATTTAATGGAACTACAAGACTAGGCCTGCTTCGAAGTAGAATCTTGCAAAAACTCTATGGTTTGAAATATAGTATTGTGATGTCCTTTCAAGCTTCACTTGTACTCTCCAGGGTCTCTTCTTCACTGGTCAAAATGCAGCTTTCAGGTCTTACAATAATATGTAAATTATCACATTAATAAAACCTGCTCCTTTTTAGCACTGAAAATTCTAATCAAAGCTGGATACTAGGTGACAGATTCTTTTCAAGAGGAGAGGCTAATTACAGTACATTCAAATTCTTTAGTGCACCTGCATGGAAAGGAATTTTTTTTTAACAAGTTATTTTGATATTGTCCAAAGTTATCTCCATCAAATAAACACATAGGGATTCCATTTTGCTCTTTTTTTAACCAAGTCAGAGTATTTAGGGTTTATTTGGGTTTTTATTTTATAAAATTATATTTGATATAAAATCTATTAAGAAAGCAGACAAATGTCATTGTTCAAATCTCTGAAAACATGAACAAATCAGTGACAAAACCAATGTGAATAGAGAAGGGAAGGAATTCCCATATTTATTAGGATTGTCATTTCAATAACTAAACTTGCAATGATTTGAAAATATTGCATCAGGACTGATGAGAGAGTAATAAAGAACAGCTGGAGGTTTTGGCAGAGACAAGAAAATCCTGCAGCTGTGTTATCAGGTGAAACAGAACTCCAATTTTTACAAGATTGTAAATATTTTCTTCTTTCCACACCTTGTATACTTTGGTTATTAACAAATGGTCTTTCATTTTCCCATTTCTCTAAAAATGTTTGTACACAAAATATTTCATTTATCCATGTTAATGTTTCCATAACAAAGAGCTAAGTGTTAACATCTCTTCTAATTTTAAAAATGGGCAATATATCCTTGCAAGGTAGATTTTGCCAGGGAAGAAACTCACTTAAACCATGCACTGAGACTTACCTGCTCTGACTTCTTACTTGAGCTAAAAGTCAACCTTAATGAAAATAAACAAAACCAACCCCTTAAATTATTCCACTAAGTAAAACAAATCACATATTTGTAGCTCCAAGACTGAAATAGTGACAAATCTACAACTTGACTTGGAAAATAATAGCATATATCGCACACAAGCTTTCAGACCTGTTATTCCAAAATTTTTTCCAGCTGCTTAACGCCTGTTGGAGTCAGTGAGTTAGGGGTCTCTCTGAATTCTTCAGAGAGAAATCAGAGTGCAGGGATTGAATAAGTTTTAGGGTAAGTTCTGATGTTTTTAGTAAGTAAAAGGTCTCAAATGCGACAGCAGCAGTGTGTGTTCTACTGAAGGTTGCAAACATACTGATATCTTCAGTAGAGGCTCCAAGCCCACAGCTGTAGACAGGACTTAGACATAACAGAGTTACAGTAAGAATATTGCTTACATTTCTTAGATAGAACAAGATAGATTCTATGCATAGTGTTATACATAACCTGGTGTGCTAAGAAACTAGAATTCTAATAGGTTAAGAAGTGGTCTGAGTTTGAATCTTAGCTTGTTGGGAAAGTCCTAAATAAGACTATGTATTGGGAGAGTTGCTGCTTTTAGCTTTTCAGCTTTTAGCTATTGGCTTTTGCCAGGACTTCTAGGAATTTGCTTATTGCATATTGCTACTGCTTTTGCCATTGTTTGCCATTGCTTTTGCTACTGCCTTTTGAGACTGATGTGCTTTTAACTATTAGCTGCTTTGCTTATTAGATATTACCCAACAAGTAGGAGCCTATAGAGGTCCAGAGTTTGGTGCCTTTAGAGCACCGAGGGTCAGAAAGAACCCCACAAACACCTGAAAATAGTGACTAGAGTACACAGAGTCATTTAGGGAGGAAGGCAGCTATTGAGAGTTAGTCCAATCTCCCTGCTCAAGATGAGTCAGCTGAAGCAAGTTGCCCAAGACAACCTAAGTTAATGTCGGATGTCCTGTGCTGAATAGGAACAGTGGTAAATGCCACTATTTCCAACTGCTTTAGAGTATGATACATGTGGGAAAATACAACATAACTTAAGAGTTATGATGATCTCTCAATACACTTCTGGAAGAACACCTGATTCTTTCCTAATAATTCAGGATCAAAATCTAGAGAATCAGACTGGGATTACAAAGGCTTTGAAGAGCCAGCCTGAACTGAGTAATGAGATATATTGACCCTGGCTGGAAGGCTGTTGTACAGGGAAGTTACTGATCACACAGCAGTTAATCTGAGAAGGCACAGGCAGGTGCTGCAGTCTTCACTGCATATACAACTTCGCATTCACACTGTATTGTGCTGGGAATACCCCTTGGTATTAAACCAGCTAGTCATAGTGGAGGAGATTGTAGCCAGTTCCCACTTGGCATCTCCTTGGCTTTATCTGAGAGTGAAGGTGTTTCATGATTTTATGAAAGCATTTTTTTCCTAGAAAATATGTATTAGATGATTCTCTTCTAATAAAATCCTGCAAGATCTCTAGAGACTATCACTGGAGAATGTCTTAATGGAAAGTATCTATATACTGTGTTGTTCTCTGAAAGGAAGTCTGTGCAATGCTGCAAAACTCAATTTCCAGCACCTGAAAGACCATAAGATTATTTTATTTCTTCTTCTAGTGTTAGCTTAATTCCATGGCATTTTTAAAAATTTCATTATAGAACCAGAGGACATTTCTTCCTATAACCGTAACACCACTGTACATACAGACATACGGTATTAAGATCCATAATTCTAGCCAAATCCATTATGAATGGGGTTCAGGCCCCCCAGCTTGAAGTTGGATCCTAAAAGCTGGATGGCCTTCCCTGAGATGTAGCTTGTTAGGCTGGATATAATGGGTCCAAATCTGCATGGTCTTGGTTATGTTATTCTGAAACAATTTAAATGTTACAGCACTCCATTCAAAAGTTGTTTTTCCAAGAGGGATTGTCACAGCTTCAAGTGTCTTCACACAAGCTCTGCAGATTTACTCTACTTTCTCTAATGCACAAAGGTGGTACAAAGCCTAAGAAAAATCAGCTATTGAAAATCTATTAGAAGAAACAAATAGCAATCAATAATACAGAAGCTGAAATGTTATATTCAGTATCTCCAAGGGTTTGTGCTTATTTCCAGCTAACATTGCCTGATCTCTGTTTATCTTGGATCATTACTTACCTTCTCGTTTTTAACTCTGAAATTAAATTATTAAAGTATATTCAATTTTAAAAGAAACAAGCAAACACAGAGATTACTGGTGCAGTGATTTTTGTTCCGAAGCTCTTGGTCCCTAAAGTGCTATTTACTGCTATTTACAGCAGTCACTTCTTAATATAATTCCATGATGCCATGCATAATATAAAGTGCATGCCTTCAGGTTTCCTCATTCAGTTCAGTAGCAAGTCACCACTCACAACCAAATGACAGATAGATTATTTATATTTTACACATAAATCACAAGTGTAACAAATTAAGTTTTCAACGTGCCTTTGTTAGCAGCTTCAAATGTAAAGTATATCTACTCATTTGGTGAACTTGAGCTATTTCAGATACAGCACCCTGAAAGCTCTTTTGCAATGTCATTCCAAATAGGCATGACGGTCCATCAAGGCAGAAAGCCCCTAACAGCAAAAAGATGAGTGAACTTTTTTAACTAGCCGTGCACTCACACAACAGTAATTTCAACTCTATTTTCTTTTTAATTTGCATTGGAAAATGTGAAGAGAAGATAAAGCTTACTGCACCTTATGATTGCTGCTCCATTGCCCATCAGTTCCCACATACTGTCAAAGAAAATGTTGAATTCAACTTATGTTTTGAAAGAACCAACAGGTACTTCTCATCTTCTCATTTGCATACATGCAGTTTATTAGCTTGTATCTTTCTGTAAGTAACTTTAGGCCACTTTACTATTATTGCATACATCTTCATTCCCACTTTTAAACCTATATCCTCTTCTCTGATTTCTCCTCATCATTCACCCCCCAGGAATTCTTAAAAGATCACAGCTATGGGAGATTCCTATCCATCCTATTTAATTTAACATTTTTAGCTAACCTAAAATTTAGCTAATCTTGTGTAAAGGTTTTGAAATCAAAACCATTGAGAGATTCCAGGTCAGAAATACAATTTAATAGGAAAAAAGAGAAAAATAAAATACATGCAATAGTACAAAAGAAAAACTACTGACAGAGACAGAATACAACCTGACATCTCACTAGTTAGCGTGGTGATAGCAGTCCAGATGAAGTGGTCTTCTCAAAGCACTGATCCTGCAGAAATCCTGGCAGTGATCCTGGTAGCTCTTGTCCTCTGGAAACCAGTGGGTAAGGGCAACTTTAGTGTTCCAAATCTCAGTTTTTATGTAGGTAGGAAATGCTTGGCTCCTCCCCCTGGGTGGAGCATCTCACAATGGGGTGATGTAATTTTATCAGTCATACGATGGGACTTAACGGCCCAGTAACAGAAGATATGCTCCGGGAGGAGGGGTGGGTCATGGGAAAGATAAAGAACATTGCCCTGTCTGGTTTTAACAGATGGCCCTTTAGCAGAGGATATCTTCCACAGAGATAAGAATCACTGTCCCACTGCTTTCAGCAGATGGTGATAGAATACATCACTTTGGGCATATCTTTACATTGTAACCTAGGACACCTTGTTAGTGGGCTACCCTGCTTTGGCCAACACCTTAAACTCCTTAGTGATTTAAATTAATTATTTTTAGGAGTCTAGGCAACATGAAATTTTACTTTTCTAACTGTATCCCCAAAATTGTCTTATTTTATTAATTGTCGCCTATAAGCTTTTTCAGGCCTTGAGCCATTCTTTCTTTTGTATATTTATTTCTAGCAGTAATAAAAGATTTTGGGTTTGGTATGATCCTTTGCTAGTTACACATTTCATATTTCTGACTTCTCTGTCTATGCTTGAGCTATACTTTTTTATTCATTCCTGGCAAAAAATACTGATTTTGCGACATCCTTGTTTTCCTCATTTTCTCTGAGCTACATATCTGTTTACACAATCTGGCAGGTCTTAATATATGTAAATCTGGCAGGTCTTTTATATATAAACACTTAACAATTTATTGCTGAATTAGGGTTATTTTCTCTTGAGTCTTTAGTGTACACTCTTACAAGGATCTAACAAGTAAACTGCAGTAGGTTTAGCTGCATAAGCTTAAGATTTTACTGGGTCTAAAATGTCCTGCTACCTGTGTGAGAATGAAATAAAATGCTGTGAATTTCAGTTGTCACCATGTGCTATCACCTTTCATACTACTAGAAAAGCTGGTTGAAGCTGACACCAAAACATGTCCCGCTTCTGTCACCTATAGTTTGTGGTCTTGATAAAAAAATAAGTGTTGACAGCTGAGAATCTCAAACTTCTGCAGTTTACCTCTCAGAACCTTTAAAATTTGAGTATCGCTTTAGGCTTATCTTCCCACTGGAATTTCTTCCCAACATCTCAATTCCTAGGTTAGCTGATATTTTATTTGGAGGTTTTATTTAGTTTCTCACTTCACCTTCTGGCACAGTCTTCATTTTATGTAGATCCATTGGATCCTTCTGATGCCTGACATTCAATGCAAAAATCTAAGTAAACTGCATTGTTCTATGGACTTCCTTCACATTCTGACATGTTTGCTTTTACCATATTCCAGAATAAATGCCTTTTCCCCCGTCCTTTCCAAAATACTTATTTTAGCTTAAATTCCAAGTTATCAAATCATATCTTCTAATTCCTAAAAGAGTAAAACCAATCAAGCCGAAACCTGTCCCTCTCAAGTAGATAAAATTCTCATAATCTCAATTTCTTTCTTGTTTTTGTTGGTTGGTTTTGTTGGGTTTTTTTTTCTCCTTTTTCTAGACAGCTATAGAAGCCTGATTTCCATCTGAGATAGGTGTTCAGGCAAATTTGCCAATGTACAACATAGAAGTTCCTTGCCTGTTCCTTATGCTTTATGACTGCTATGAAAAAAAACATGCACTGATGTTTTCTTGTAATGCTAACAATAAGTATTGTTACAGAAGAACATGAACATAATAAAATAAAAAGTGCTCTGTTCTAATCTTTATCTGCCTCAAAAGTAATTACTTGTCCATGAAGCCCAAAAGTGGTGTATATATCTGAAGCCATGTATTTTCAGTGCGTTACAGCGAGTACATAAAGTTTACCCAGCTGAAGACCAGAGTTAGACCCACAGATGCAACTTATACCCCTGTTTATCTTATGCAACAGTTAAATCAAAACTGTATCTTTTAATTATGTTCCTTACAGAAAATCTACAACCTTTTCATACATAGATATCTAACTAATGCTTGAGAAAACTGAAATTTTACTATGTTATTAGCACCCTCTCCTTTTGAAATGTTCTCACTTTGCGCTAATTTAGGATCCATTTCTTTCATCTTTTTTCATGCTGTGTAATACTTCAGCACAGAAATAAACCCACTGCCATGCTACTCAATGCCAGGGAAGAAAATTAGAGTCATACAGATTTATATGAACCAACAAACATTTTAGTCCTTCACATGAAATTGCTGATTTTCAGTCTCATAAAGGTTCTACCTTATCAAGAAATTACTGCTGTTCATGAACATCAACAAAGAAATATATTCGAACAAAAACGTGATGATAGATTGGACATGCATCAATTCTCTGCCAGAATGGAATTAATTCTTAGATTTGTTTGTTCAGCTTCATGCGTACTAAGAAGCAGGGAAACATTCACTGTGCAAATGTGTTCAGTAGTATTACTAATCTGAAAAAATGTCTTTTTCCACTGCTAGCTACATACATGTCTCCTAACATCAGGAAAATATTTTTAAAAGTGTAGGTATGCATAAGATGGATACAGAGGACAGAAACATCTCTTCCAATTCAACTGTTGTAGCCTTTTTTAGTTTGAACTCTCCCTGAATGCTCATTGCATGGTATTTGATAAAGATTATAATGACAATCTCCTTTTATTTCTTTATTTCTAATCTAATATTCAAAGCTAGACATTACCCATATATTCAGCTTCCCTTGGAAAGCAACAAGAGGTTTTTTGATGCAATGTGAGTAGCACCAAATACAATATCATTTTGCTGATTCTGAGGTATATACTTTCATACACTATTTCAGCTACCAATGAATTTCTCAATTTTTGATTTTACAAAATGAAGAAGTCTTCTCTTTCTACATTACACTAATTTTACACGTCAGGATTTTGAATTTACTCTCCATTCTCCATAAAATGCAATGCAGAGTCTCAGAAAACTTTATCCAAACTTTATGACATTTGCTCTGAATTTTGGTAAGATTTTAAGAATGCCATCAGAGGATAAAAAAACACTTAAAACATGTCTTTATTACTTGGAAGGTTTATTTTTTTACAGAATCATTATAATTAGGAAACCTAAATGCCATATTGTCAATGACATGTTTCCTAGTAATTAAAAAGTGAAAGAGGAAACTCCTCACCACATGTGAGCGGGGATTGTATTTTAGCAGGTTTTTTGGGGGTTTTTTTGTTGTTTTTTTAAATAATTTGATTTATTTCATGGAAGTATTTCTCTTCTTTGGAACTCAGAACAGTCTCTTTTGGTTACTCTCAATGACTCATTTCTTTATCCCCATTCATAAACACAGAGGTTAGAGAAAGTATTTAAAACATGAGATCAAGAGAACGTAATACAAATAAAGAATGTGTGTGAGCTATCCCCATCTCAGCAGATAATTTTGCTAGAAATGCTTTCCCATGCAAAGAACAGAAAGTTGTTTCAGGCAAAATCAATGAAGGGCATCAGTATCTACATGACTTACATTAGATAACTGCCCTTCTTGAATGTGATACAGTCTCCAGTAGAAGCTTTCTTACTTCTATGAAAACTAGTCATGTCTCTCATTAGAAGTTTATCATCACTAGTTGCGCAATTAATATTTGCTTAATAAAATGTAGCCAGCTAAAATATTCTGTAGAGCCAGGAATGGGAAAAAAATTAAAACCAGAAACCCAAACCAATATTATAAATAATTGAAGCACATTTAAGGCATTTTAATTTAAAATAACACCTTTTCATATAAAGAGCATAAACAAATAGTAATTTATTGTTCATTTTTCACACAGAGTGAAAATGATGGAAGTGTCATTCTTGAAAACAAATTCCCAGTCAACTCTAAAGTAAAGATTTTTCCATAATGAAGCTCATTACATTAACTTATTCTTTTCCAGAGCATAACTATTAAACACCATGAAAGCGTACAATTTTTTTCCCGACTGCAGTGGTGGCAAATACATAATTATGAACAAATAAAAAAAATGCTTTTCTTTCACACTGATCATCATATGAAAAAATAACTATCTGCAGATGTAGCTCTCACTGATAGTTCTAAAGTATTAAAAAACAACTTTAATGTAACAAATTGAATTATAAATACATATTACATATAAATATATATAATATACCTAATAATAAACTAAAAATGTATATATATATATTTAAATTATATATATATATATATATATATATATATATATATATATATATATATATATATATATAAAGCAAAATTCCCATTTGAAATTATTCAACTCTGTGCCTTCATATCCACAACACCTCAGAGAGTCAAGACAAATTAGCAAGGAATCTCTGTAAACATTTAGGGTATTTAAGACAATCAGTCCTGATTCTACACTATCCATTCCTCTGAATCTGGGGCACACTCTGAAGCATCCTTTTTCAGTCTTCAATCACAAACACATCAGAGATTCCAAGCAAAGCAACTGGTTAAATGCAGCATAAAGTTAAAAGGAATAGCATATGCTCAAAGAGCATTACTTCTTAACAGTGCAGTTCCATCATTCCATGCCAAATCTGGAATTCACAAATCTATAAATATTCATTGATACTTCCTTCTCATTATCTATTTTCATTAACTATTGTCATGGACTCCACAGAATGATTTTCAATGCAGTCTCACCGTTCAGTAAGTTAAAAATGAAGAATTCCCTACTAGATTTCATTACTTTGTTTGACAGGTTTGCTAGTTTACTTATTAAATGGACTAAGCATGAATGAACATCACTGTAGATAGAGTAAATAGAACGGGAAAAACTATGTACCAGCATCACGTAGGAAAGGCCATTTCACAAGAGATATCCTGTATCACACACAGAACTTTTGTGGATTTGACATACCTTTTTTTTTTTTTTAATGAAAAGGGCTTGCATTAATAAACAAATGCAGAACAAAATAGGATGGATCTGGTTACATGAGAAGTTGGTTGAGCCTCTATACACAAGAGTTTACCAAAAACAAGCAAAAGTGAGGAAAAAAACAGCAGCAGAGGTATTACAAGGTATGTTCATGTACAGATTGCTGGTAATTATTTTTAAAATTAAAAGATATATAACCTTCTAGGAGCATACTGATTCATGGAAGCTGGTGCAAAATGGCAGCAAACTGCACAAAAAGTTTTAAGTGCAATGACCATACTTGTTCTGTGGCCTCACAGAGGAGATGGAGGCATTCATCTTCCTTTGTAGGTATAAAAATAATGATGAAAAAGTTCTAAGAAATTAGAACAAAATGCTAATTGCACATTTGTGCCAAATATTACACACCTTTTATATTACCACTGAATCAGCACTGGGTCCATTACAAAACCGGCTTTTAAAGATACCTTCAGGAAGGTTATAAAAAGGTAGATGCAATTTATTAGGTGAAGATGCAACTTACAAGGCATAGAATGAATTGGGACCTTGCTACAAGTTATCCTTTTCAGAAACTGTATTTTCAGTAAACAATGATCATTACTTATTTTGCGGTTCATGTTGTTAAAACACAAAATGGAGACTTTGTTTCATTTCACTACCCCAATATCTACTGCAGTTAAATCCTAAGGTGTTCTGTGTTTCCCAGAGGTGAGATCAGAGGCAGTGGCCTAGGAAAGTGATGGAACAGAATATTCTTAATGTCCTCTGACAAGATGAGAGAAAAACATATTTTTTCCCAGTAATTTTATTATCATCTAATGCTCTCCCCAGAAGAGAGAATAATTTTTTAGTGTTTTGATTAAGTATAGCAATACATTTAAAGCTTGGAATGATTTAAAGCTAAATGCAAAAAATACACTTAACTGTTTTTTTTTAAAAAATAGCAGGAAAAACCCTCCATTACCACCACGAATATCACCATATAAATAGCATTTGTAAAAGGCACATGTTAAGTGCATCAAAAAATAATTAAAATTTATCCCTTCCTCTGCATTTCTACAAGACAGCTGAACTTGCAGTTCAGTAGAGCAGAGAAACTATTACTTTATGTAATGTCATCTTCAGAGACAAAGGTAATATAATGGAAAGAGGCAGGCTATATTTAAAGGCAGCTACATAAAAGCAGACTCATTCAACTGTAGACAATTTTTAAAGGCCATGATTGACAGAAATTCGTCCGTTTATTATTCTTTATCAATAGAATCAAATTTCAGTTGGACTCAGTAGCACATTTACATGCATAAAACAGGTAATTACATACTAAACTGTATGCTTCTTATAAGCAATTACCCCTTGTCCTCTTTTAGGGCAAATTTGGGAGAAACCCTCTGAGTGGGGTCCCTCTAGGAAACAGATTCAAGCAGTGCCTCCCCCAGCTGGTTTGGGGAAATATTTCCTCGGAGAGAAGTGGAAAAAATTGTTTATTTAACAGGCAAAGCACTCCCCAGCACAAAAATGAACAATACTAAGCAACAAAGCCTCTTGTCGCTTTGACGAGACGACAATTGCAGAACGTCCCTTCCGTGGTTGCAGCCCAGCTCACTCCAGCAGCTCTCAGTCCCTCTGGCACTGGGAAATGCCACAGACCAGGCCAGGCCCCAGTGGGCCATGGCTGTGAGCTCCCGCTGCTCTTCTGGGTTTTCAGTCCAGAGCAGGTTCAAACAATTCCAAGAGAAAAAGAAAAAAACTACAGTCCAGGGAGCTTCTCTGCCTCAGCTCGTCAAAAACTAACCAAGAGCAAAGGAGAGCTCTCTCCTGCTGTCCACTGCAGACAACAGAGTCTGTGTGAAGGATGCAGGGGAACAAGTGCAGTCTCTGATAATGAACTCTGCACCTCTTCTCTCCCTCTTTACTTCTGGAATCAGTCTTAAAGCTGCAGAGCTCAATATTCAGTATCAACAGAATAGATGATTGGGGATACAAGCATCATAAAGTCACCCCAAGACACCCCTTCTGTGAACAAAAAGGTAATTTTTGCAAACTTAAAGTTCATCAGCACTAGGTAAACATTATTTTTTCTGATAATCAGACTGCAGATTAATAAAGGAATGAGCCCTAATTCTAATGACTCCTCCTACTCACTTTAAATTAGATTTTTTCCTCCCAGGCTAGTCCATACTGTATTTTTTATTTTTAACTTCTCTGGCAAGGGATATCCTCTCTCCCCACCTGTAGTGGTTTTGGTTTGCCAATTTAAGATTTCCCAGCCAATGCACCAATTTATGTCTTGGATTTAGCATTGGCCAAATCATCAGTGCACCCACTAGAATTATTTACTTATTTCCTGCTGTGAGATAGGATTAGGAGAAAGACAAAACAGGCTCAAACTTTAAAGGGTACACAGAAAAGCTTTATTACTAGAAACTCTAAGAAAAATACAATAAGAATCAGAATAAAACTTTCAGAACACTCCTCCTCCATAGCTTAAATTTTTTCACACTGATTACGTGCAGGAATAAGCCAGTCAGTTTACCATCTCTAAAAATAGTCTTTCACCAGCTTACTTGGGAGAGGAGACTTCTCTTCAATCTATGGAGATTTTTTTCTCCACAAGAAACAGTTTTCTTGTGGCCTTGATGTCACAGTGAATCAGACACCTAGGAGAATGGAAATCTGATTACTGTGTAAAAATCTCTTCCTCGACAAAGTCTTCCCACTCCCACTATTGAATACTATATCAAGTTATGGGGCACACTTTAAGAATTATAACAGTTCCAAAAAAAGCTCTCATCATCTTTGAAAACAGAGGTCTTTTTTCTTCTCTTCTCTGGGGAGCAGCAGAGGTCTTACAGTCTAACCTCTATTCAAAATTATAGGATCACAGCCATTTCAAGCCTCTGCTTACTCTAGCACAAATGCTTCTGCTCATATTCAGAGTTAGAACATTCATTCACCCCATAATACATCTCTGTGTGTTATAGCGAAAAAAGAATCTCTTCTCCATAGCTTAAAGAAGAGAAATTTCAGCCCACAGTTCTCCTCCTTCCCTCATCTGGGACCTGATTCTTCCTGTTGTCTGACAGTGTTTTCATGCTGTTCCTGTGTGTATCTTCATCGTGGTCCTTTTCTTTCACTCAGGAGGGAGAACAAAGTGTCTGCAAGTCTCATCCTGGGCAGTGAAAGAGTTAATACCGTGCCTGGGCAGTGGCTGGAGCAGTTGGGGTGGAGAATTTCAGGCCATGCTAGGCGCTGGGCCAAGAGAGCAGGGCCCAGCAAGAAGGGACGGTGGCTGCTGTGGCTGCGTGACTGTTTCCTGGCCTTTGCTATATTCATTCCATCCGTGGGCTGATGGTTTTCCCTCCTGCTTGGCAGGCAAAGGACGGGCAGCCTTGCCAGAGCAGGGCCCAGCTGTCTCTCCCCTAGGCCGAGCAGGTGCCACAGTGGGTGGGTCCGGCCAGCCCAGGGCTGCTCCAGGCCAGCGGCATGGCGAGGTTCTGCTGAGCTGTGGGCTCCTTGGCTGCACTGGGGGGAGTGGGTTAGGATCTTATCAGCCACACAGGCTTCCCCTCCTCCTTTCTTTTGGCGGCCCCATCTGAAAATGGGGCCCAGCGTCGGAGCCCGCCCCTGGCCCAGGCCCACTGTGTGGAGTGGGCCCTGCACCTGTACTGAGGCCGAAGGGAAGGACGGCTTTCCCGCGGCTTTTTCTTGTTGTATGTGTCTCACAAACAGGAATAAACTTTCTCATTGGTGTAACAATATGTCAATATAAAAATCAGACACTGATTAGTCCTTGTCAGGTCCAAAGGGGGCTGCCCAGAACTCAGCAGAGAGCTATTTCAGATGCTCATGGCAAATGGTGCACCAGATATGGAGAAACCATAATTTCTGTAAGTTACAGGTATTGAAAAATTCTCAGTATGATTCATGACAATAATTTGTGCAGATATTCCACAGTGATGCTTGAGAGGCAGCAATGTACTGCCTCAAAAATAAAAATGAGTACACATGAACATCTTTGGGTTCGGGAGGCAAGATCGACAACTAAGGAAAGTCCCACTCATGAGCATCAGGAAGCTACATCATGATAGGGATTCATCACTGTAGTAACTAAGGGTAGAGGAATAAGCTTGTTTTCTTTGCAATATTTTACTTAAGTCAGATGTTCTACTGTATAAAAATGAGCCCATTGTTTTTATTGAGATGTGGTGCCAAGGGAAATTTATTTGATGTGGGCATTTGTCCATAAAAACTGTAGCCCGTACTTAAAACACAATTATCACAATGCACAGTGGAAATTTGGGGTTCACTATATGTTGCCAGAATTAAGCAAGTACGATGTCAAATTCTCATTGTTGTCATTCCAGGTAAATCAGCCACTTGGGATAATGTGAAAAAGTCACCTCAAGGACAAGGGCTTATTTTTATTTTTTTCCAGCAGGATTGAAAGTACTACACTGACTGGATGTTTGCAAAAATACTCTTTGATCCAGGATATTTTGGCTTCTATTTATTTTACCAGGTCTTCCCATACCTTCCTAAACCCCATTAATTCCTGGCTGGCATTCCCAAGCTCATACATACCCATAATCAGCTTCAGCTTAGCCCAACTGGTCAGGGTGCTCCAGCAGCTCTTATTACACTCATTTAATTAATTTTTTTACTTTTCCAGTCATCCATCTATCCAGACCACAACACTAAAAGGATATGGTGGGAGAGTGTCAATAGCCCTGCGGAAGTTGAGGAAAATGGCATCCACTGCCTTCTTCTCTTCCACAAATCCCACCTAGTTAGCTTAGACGACCACTATATTGGACCAGAATTCTTGGTGAATCCATGCTGACCCCTCCTAGTCACATTCTCTATCAAGTGCTTGAAAATGTGCTCCAAGAAGAAAAACTATAATTTTCCTGGGGACCAGGGAGAGGCAGACTGGTCTGTTTTCCTCATGCTTTTTGAAGATTTGAGACAATTTTTCTTCTCCGACTGTTAAGGGCATCCGATTTTCAGAACCATTGAAAAACGAGCTAAGGTGGTCTCAGTATGATATGCTCTCAGCACTCTCTGACTGACAAACCCACTTCTACCATGGGAGGAAAGTGGAAAGCATGATGTGCCCATGAAGCTCATGGAATGATTCGTGGTGTGACTGACTACAACTGTTGCAAAGAATCTGACTATCTCAACACAAAGGAGACAACTTATATTCACTGATTAGTAATTTGCATTAATACCAAATAGAGTTTTGGTGATTTCTACGCAAGTCTTAGAATGATGATAACTTACTATTAACAATGACAGAAGTTGTTCTCAGTAACAACCAGCATCACTATTTCATTATGACTTTTTTCCATTAATTAGGATTTGAATATTTACTAGGCTGAGCTGAAAATAAAGTCATTATAGTAGAAACCTTTCAATACACATATATACATATTCCATATTCCATCAAAATCCATTGAACTTTAGAATCACAGTTTGTTTTTGAAAAAGTATTTAGAATTTAAAACCAGCTTTCATCATGTCTGATCAATGATATTCATTTGGTAGGTAAACAGTGTCGAATTTCAATTGATAGATACACTGGAAAATATTTTATGTCAATTTTTATCAGAGTTACAAATTTCAGCTTAGTAAGAGGTAGGATACTCTCTGGTTGCTTTTGAGCTAAAGCAACTTGCCATACTAATTTTTAACATCCATTTTAAACCACACAATAATAAAAAAATGAGGTGGAAAGGTGAGTATTACATCTATAAATTGTTATTACACATCACTAAATCAATACAAATGTGTTACATGAATACTATCCCTAGGTAAGAAAGATTTTTCTTGTGACTCAGAGGGTAAATGTTGTCCTTGCATTCTGTTAACAAAGTAGAATCAAAATGGCTTTCAGAGAAGAGCAAAGACTTGTACAAATGAGGGGAAAACACAAAGTAATTTAACTGATTTTACAGAAATGTCTAAGGCTCATGCACTTACAAAAGCCAGAGTTAGTGGATTTGTACATGCACCACTATACTTGAAGTGTTCCAGCTACTCCTTCAGTGCCTTATGACCGTCAAAGAAAGCTAATGAAAAAATAGAGAGAACAGGATCTCAATTCTGCCAAAGCCTTCAGGTAGTAAATTATTGCCACTAATAGCAGACTTAGGTGAAAAAAGGTAATAGGAAGAAAGGTGGAAGAGTTTAGGAATATGAATACTACATACTCTAATTTTCAAATTGTTTTCAGACTAAGCATGCATCCCAGTGCAGGGAAACCCATAGTCCAATCTAATCTTAGATATGAAAAATAAGGGCAGATAAACATTGTGTTTTATTTCCAACTATATTAGAAAATGAGAGCATTAAAAGAGACTAAAGGTAAAAGAAAACTAGTACATTGTGCATATTATGTGTGTTATATTATGCATATTCTTTGACATTTAAAGATTGTTTTAAAAGGGAAAAAGATTTTGTTTTTGATGGAGAGTGAAGGGACTGTAACATTTTGAAATTAAATATAAAGTTACAGACTATAATACCTTAGTAGCTCTGTAGCAATGTATGTGTGTTTACATGCATTTAAAACCTTACCAAGACATTTTCTATTTGCACATCCTTTGGACCTGAAACTTCAGAATCAAGATATAGATGGCTTCCTGCCAGTAATTGTCAGTTAAATTTGGATGTTAAGTGTTAGATAATTAGTAATGTAGCTGTGAGGATCCAATTTAATTTTGATTCTCTCTCAACACTGATTGTCCAAGGCCTGTGGGGGAGGGGCTGCACACGTGCCATGTCCAGGAGGCAGCCAGGAGAAGATAGGAAAAAGACTTGTCTCTGGAAAGACTTTGTCTGGCAACATTTTCATGTCTTATATGGGACAAGCAGGCAGCAGGAGACCATCAGGGACATGGTACCCTCCAGAGGTGTTCTCTAGCCAGACCAAAAAATGCAGTCCAGCCATGGGCTGCAGTGGGATGTTGGATTAGGCCAATGGTCTCCTTTCTAGTCTTCTGTAGTAAGCCAATTACTTTTTTGTTACCAATAAACGATTATCATATATAATACTGTCTGATTCGACTTAATTTTGTCCTAGACCATCTGTTTTAATGGAACTTCCCTCAGTTCCAATTAGTGGAATTCGACAACAGGAATTAGTCTATGGTCATCATAGGCTTTTGATTTGAGAGCTAGAATAATAATTGTAGCTATTTCATTTACCCAAGCAACTAAGAAGCACTTGGTAAATTAACATAGTTTCCTGTCTTAAAACGCATTATTATACAAACTCTTTGTTACTGCATTTTGTGGTCAGATTTCAAGCATTTTAATAGGTAGATGTTTTGGTACTGCTTTTGCCTGAGTAAGGTCTGCAGATATTGGACTTTGAAACAACATTTGAACTACAGGTTCAAATTCTATAAACTGCCAAATACAGCAGCATTTTAGCTGAAAATGTTTTGAACAATTCCTTATACCAGCAGGGGTAATTCCTCGCAACAGCACATGGTGTGACACCTAGGGATGGTACTGTGCAGACATGATCAACAACTTCCTTGCTCAGATGCTCTGCTGGAGTGATACTATTGTGCAATTTCATCTTGCCATATTACACTGATATTTATTGCATTAGATGATTCTCCTGTTCTCATTCAATCACTATTATTGTTCCTTTCATCATAAATAAATTTTACATGTTTCTGTCTTTATGTTCTTGTTCAGTGTTTCAGATATAAGAGAGGCATGCTTTTTTTAGGTTCTTTCTTTTTTTGGAAATAGAAATTCTTTCCAGGGCAAATCCTAATAATTTTTTCACAGAAGCAGAGTGATAGGACAGAAACACAGATAAAGGACAGACCATGCTCCCTCTCTACATGTAATAAAACAGTCTTCCAAATACTGACAGAGAGAAGAACACAAATTCATCAGAGTTAGAAGGTAATAGACTCACAGAAAAGAGTGTTATAAACATGAGAAGTAGTCACAGTACCAAGGCTTAGAGTTCAAGAAACTGCTGAATTTGGACAATGCTCTCAGGCACATGGTATGACACCTAGGGATGGTACCATGCAATGCCAAGAGTTGGACTCAATGATCCTGATAAGTCCCTTCCAAATCAGCCTGTTCTGTGATTCTGTGAGAGACTGCATTGCTTTTAGGAGAGGAGGAAGGACTGTGAAAATACCCTTGTACTGTTTTAAGATAAAAAAAAGGATCCATAATATGTATTCCCTAACTTGGATTTAAAAATGAAACTGCTTTAGGTTCTTCTGTCCTTACTTTTTCGTTGCAATAAAACTACTAATGGCCTAAGCAGCCTGAAAATACATTTTGAAACATTCTACTTCCTTGTTTATAACTTACATGTTTTTAATATCTCAAAAGAGAAATTGGCATTTTACTACTTTAAAAGGTAAAGTTTTTATTCTAAGTGTCACAAAGGGCATGAAAATCTATTAATGTTTGATAAAACAGAAACAACAAACCAACCCACAACACATCTCCCTCGAATCCCTAATCTTCCCCATTCAACAATTGCCCTTTAGGCATCTCATCCCCTTCGGAATAAAATGTAACTGAGTAGCATGCTAAAGTCATGCATTAGATAATTATAACTCTGTATGTTATATTTGAGTCGTGCTAAAATCTTATATGGCATATGTGGATTTATGGAAGTTTACTTTTATGTTGTGAGGTTACGACCTCCAGTGCTCTAGGCACCAACTTTGTTGGGTTATCTCAAATAAGCAAAGCAGTTAATAGTTGCTAAAAACATTATTTATTACAAAGCACATCAGTCTCAAAAGGCAAGCAGAAAAGCAATGGCAAAAAGCAAAAAGCAAAAGCAAATGGCAAGAACAAATGGCTAAAAGCCCTGGCAGAAAGCACCAACTCTTCCCAATACATACTCTTATATAAGATTTTCCCAACAAGCTAAGACACAAACTGGGACCACCACTTCTTAGCCTACTAGAATCCTAGTTTCTTAACACTCTAGGTTGTGTATAGACTACACACATGACCTATCTTGCTCTATCTGAAAAATGCAAGCAGTATTCTTACTATACAGCTCTATTATGTCTAAGTACTGCCTACAGCTGTAGTCCTGGAGCCTCTACTGAAAACATTAACATGTTTTTTAACCTTCACTAGAACTCACACTGCTACTCTGGCATCTAAGCCTTTTACTTATTAAAAACATTAGAGCTCACACTAGAACTTACTGATTTACTTCTACTTAAATGTCTACTTTATGTGTGAGTGGATTAATGCACTTCAATGCATCCACAGGCTTTAATTTAATCCTTGCACTTTGATTCCTCCCTGAAGGATTCAGAGAATTCCCCAACTCACTGACTCTAACATCATAAAATACTATATGTAAAAGTGAAGAGTCTCTGTGTATTGACTATCATAATCCTTATAGCTATAGGGGAAGATACCACACCACCATTGAAGGTTAAGGGCTAACTTGCTTCTTATATCATTTCACTTCATAGAAGGCAAACAGAACTCATAATGGAAAAAGTTTGGAAAAACAGTGGGCCAGGGTGAGGACTAGCATTACCAGAGACAGTTTCAAGTTCCACTAAAGAAATGCTAGAAAGGGCTTTTCTGTGGGCTGACACTGGGGATTCAATGGCTAAGCAAGCTGTAATCTTCGCCTTTTACTTCTAGCTTTTCTACACAGTTAGTAGAGTTCAAATCCATCAGAGCCTGTCTGTCAATGTTGTTCCTGCTAGTTGTCCCCAGCTGCTGTCACTGCTCTCTTCTGTCCCCTGTCCCCAGCACGGTAGTCCCACTGTATGACTGATAAAATTATATCATCCCATTGGGAGATGCTCCAGCCAGGGGGAAGAGCCAAGTCTTTCCTACCTAGATAAAAAACTGAGATTTTGGACAGCAAGATACCGTCCTTCCACTGGATTCCATTGGAAATCCAGACCTTTGCACATCATCCCTGGATCTTCAGAGGAAAACTGCACCCTTCTACAGGACCACTACTTCAGCTGAACCACATCTGCCACTGCAGGAGGACTGTAGCCACCATTTAATGGAACTGCTCCCAACACCCTGACTGACTGATGGGGTGTCAGGTTGTATTCTGACTCTGTCAGTGCTTTGGGATTATTCTTTGCAATACTCTATTTCTATTTTAATTTTCCTAGTAAAGAACTGTTATTTCTAATTCCCATATCTTTGCCTGAGAGCCCCTTAATTTAAAATTTATAATAATTTGGAGGGAGGGGGTTTACATTCTTCATTTCAAAGAGAAGCTTCTGCCTTTATTGGCAGATAACTGTCCTTCAAACCAGGAGGACAAGTCTGTTGCTAAGATACTAACCGCCCCTCCCTCGGCGTGGCTGCAGATGGGTGGGTCTCTGTCCTGCTGCCAGCTTGGAACAGCCGTGGGGTGGCCAGTGCCACCCAGCTACCCATGCAGTCTGGGGGCAGAGACAGCTGGGCCCCATTCTGGCAGAGCCACTCCACACTTTTGCTGGCTGGGTAAAGTGAAAACGAGCACCAGCAGACAGCCCTTACCCAGCTTCCCAGTGCAGCCCGAGTGTCCTGAGACCATGGCACCACTCCAGCATGGGCCACAGCCCCCCTTCCAACTTTAGTGTAAAATTTTAACCTTTGCAATGCTCAGATAAGACTTGCAGATCTTCAATCTTCCCTTGGGTGAGAGGAAAAAGAACAGAAAGGACATACCAAAGTCAGTGAAGGAAGAGCTAAGCTTTTAAATGGAAGAAGAATGTGGAGACACCCTGAAGGTTGGTTGAAAAATCATTTTGTAAGCTATAGGGGTGGACTGTCCACTAAAAAATTCCTATAAACCATGGAAAAAAGTCATGGGGGGTTAAAGTGTTAGGAAAAATCCTTTGCCCTGCGGGAAAAAGGGGATGTCTGTTCCTGAGGATGAAGTATGAACAGAGGAAAAGGGAGATAAAGAGAAGTTTTGCTTTTGAACAGCTCATTGTAACTGGTTTGAAGGACAGGTGTCTGCCAATAAAGGCAGAAACCCCCCTTTGAAATAGAGAATGCAAGTCCCCGCCCTCCCGAGTATTATAATTTTTGAATCAGGAACTATAAGGCAGAGATAAGGGGGTAGGAATAACAGCTCTTTACTAATATATCTAACCGGACAAGCAGAAACAACAGCAGCTATGAAAAATTAACAACAAAACAGAACAAATAACTCAGTTCCAGTCCTTTTTTTCAGCCACAGACACACTGTGCCTGTGCTCAGTCCTGATGGTGAAGGCAGAGCAGAGCCCTCTCAGCTGCAGAGGTGGCAGACAGGAGTGGAGGTGGGGGAAGGTGGCAGCAGCCGCGCTGTGTCCCAGATGGGAACAGGATGGAGGGACAGCTCCCTGCTCACCGTTTGAGTCCTGGTGGTCAGCTGTGTTGTCAGAGGTAATAGGCTGGATGCGTAGCAGATGCAGGGCGGTCTGACCACACGGAACCTGGCTCCCCTGTGTTCCGACTGTGTGGGCTCCTCTGAGCTCGCCGGTGAGAGTGCAGTCCCCGGAAGCCAACCCCACCTACCCCTTTGTCTAGAGTCCTGAAAAAATCCTGGGCATAACCCAGCAGGCTCCCTTAGCATAATAATGGGAAAAATTCTTTAAACGGAGACAGTAATGGGACCAACCCCAACCCCCAACACTCATTCTTGAAAGTAATACCTCATGAGTTTGACATGGCCCACAAGCACAGCTGTGGAAAAGCCATGAAGGTAGGAGGAGTTTCGTGATTGGAGATGCTCGGGCGGCAGCTATCGTGAAAAATGAAGTCACAAGAAAACTGGTTTTTCCCTCTTGGAAAAAATACCTATAGCCGAACAAGGAGGAACTCCTCTCCCAAAAGAGAATTGAAAAAGATTATTTAAGTGAGGTACTGACTGAAGTGTCTCTGTGTGTTGTTGTTAACAAGGTGTGGGAGGGAGGAGGAGGGAGTGGTCTGAAGATCTTATTCTGAATTTATTATTATGCTTTTGTGTTTTTAATAAAGTTTTTCTTTATATCCTTTTAAACCTGCCTTACTTTTGCTCCTAATTCTGTTGTAATTTGATAAGATGAGATAAAAGGAATGAATGAATTTACCCCCGGTCCCCTGTTCTCCTTCTTGTCCCATGACCTGTCCCTGTGACCTTCCTGTACCCTTCACCTTCATGACCACCTGAAGTTCCGGTGTTCGAACCCTAAGCCAAATCCCCTCCCACTCCCTTCTCTGAATACCTGAGCCGCGAGAGAGGGACTTCCTCTTTCCCTTTCGCCACAAGACCGCATGGAATAAACTAGGACCTGAAAGAGCCTCTTTTGTTTCTCTTCGTATTCTTGCTAATACCGTGTCTAATCTTGAGTAATTAGGAAAGGGACACAGTGTATTTAGCAGTTGGCGCCCAACGTGGGGTTTGATTTTAAAGAGCCCACTTTAGCTAAAGTTCCAGTTTAGGACTTTATAAAGCTGGTTGAGCTGTTCAACTAACTACCTCTATGCTTTGGAGCTGCTTTTAACAGCCCCAAGCACAGGAGGACAGAGCCGGGTAACTCCTCCTGGACTCGGAAGAGCTGTCTCGGAATAGGACTTCACACAGACATGTCCTGACCGCAACTCGTCTAAGGAAGGCAAACCCCTCGGGGGAGGCGCGAGCTCCAAATTAGCCCCAAAGTTCAGGGGAGGGTTTTTTTTGGACGGGCTAGCCACGCGTGGCGGGGGGGGGGTGTACCCCGCGGCGTGGCAGCGGCGGGCAGTTACGGTGCAGGGCAGCCCCACGTGGAGTGCGGGTATTCTCATCTTAAAGAAATCTTAAATGCAGAGGATGTGAAAATTTCTAAAAAACAAATGGCAAAGTTTGTTAGCTGGCTGTCTCGAGAAGTTACAAATTTTGAAAAACAAAATATTATTTCGATTTTATTTTGGGACAGTGTTGGAAATTTATTAACTGCTAAAATAGAGAAAGGTGATACCACTGCTGCCTTATTCTTACCTATATTTTTAAATATTCGCAAACAATTATCACAATTAGAAAACAAGGATCAGCCACAAAAAAAATCTTTAAAACCCTCTTTACCTAATTCTGATCCCTCTGTCCCTGAATTAAAGGAAAAATTACAAATACCTCAAGAAGCTACTAAATCCAAAGATCCACCAATATATAAAGACTTAGAAACTTCTGAGTAGCCTGCTACAAATTCTCAACTTAATCCCTCTCTCTCAACCTTACCTCCTGACCATACTAATTTAGAAAATAACCTTTCTCTAGACCAGGGGAAAAAATATGTAGCACCTTCTTACAATATTTGGTTTTGGGGTTTTTTCTCTTTACGTTGTCAGCAGGAAAGAAAAGACGATAGGGGGAGGAGATGTGTTTTGAAGATTTATTTTGTTATTCTTATTTTTATTTTAATTTTTTAAATAAAGTTCCTTTTATACCGTTTGAAGTTTTGAGCCTGTTTTGCTCTCCTCCTCCTAATCCATATCTCACCACAGGAAAATGAGTAAATAATTTCTAGCGGATGCAGTTGCATTTGGCCAGCACTAGATCCACTACAACCTGTCATCTTCGGAATTATCATTTTCTCTCCGATTCATACAAATATGAAAATGCAGTCGAAATTTATTTCAAATCACATCAAAAGGTATACATGCAGACACAGTCCATACCAAGACTCCTTCTACTATTAAGAATTCATGGTGGGTTTTAAAATCTCAGAATTTATTTTAAAGCTCTACTTCATGCTTAGCATCATCAGTGTCTTCGGTTGCAATACAGGATGTGGCCAGAGATGTGTATTCTATCACCATCTGTTGAAGCCGATGGGGCAGTGATTCCTTATCTTCATGGCACATATTAACTGCTAATGGGCCATCTTTAAAACTAGGTGGGGCAATCATCTTTATCTTTTCCACAACCCATCCTCCCTTCAGGAAGATATCATCTGCTAATAAGGTATTAAGTCCCACTGTATGACTGATAAAATTACATTATCCCATTGGGAGATGCTCCAGTCAGGGGGAAGAGCCAAGTCTTTCCTACCTAGATAAAAACTGAGATTTTGGACAGCAAGTTACCCTCTTTCCACTGGATTCCATTGGAAAGCCTGACCTTTCTACATCATCCCTGGACCTTCAGAGGAAAACTGCACCCTTCTACAGGTCCACTCCTTCAACTGAACCACATCTTCCATGGGGTCTCAGGTTGTCTTCTGACTCTGTCAGTGTTTTGGGATTGTTCTTTGTAATACTGTACTTCTATTTTAATTTTCCTAGTAAAGAAATGTTCTTCCTAATTCCCATATCTTTGCCTGAGAGCCCCTTAATTTTAAAATTACAATAATTTGGAGGGAGGGAGCTACATTCTCCATTTCAAAGAGAAGCTTCTGCCTTTATTGGCAGATAACTGTCCTTCAAACCAGGGCAATCAGTAATTATTTCAGTCTTTGAGAGAAAGAAAAGCTAGATTGCTGTATGACAAGGCTATCACCCCTGAAATATTACAGTGAATTCTTCTCTAATATAGGCAAGTGAGCAAATTAAATCCAGCACTGCATTACAGGCTTGTCATGTCATACAGCAATTGATGTAAACTGATGTAAAGGAAGTAAACTGCCTTTAGCAGGAAAAAAGAACCACAGTTTTACAACAGTTTGCAGTCTTACTCATCTGGTACTTCAGCATCTGCATTTTCAGCTGGAGAATACAGGGGATGTTTTGCACTGAAATAGTCGATATCCTTTTGTACTGAAGTACTCAACAAGACCAATATATTTATACTGTTAGCTCCTAGAACTTGCAGATTTCACAGAGGATATGAGCTGGGAGTGCTCATGGGAGTTCCTGTTAAAAATCTACTGCCAGAGAAAGAGCTGAAATTCTTTAATCCCCAGTGGACTAATATTTGTTCTCTCTCATGTACAGTCTGGAAATCATTCTTTCCAGATGTGACTTACCTTGAGGCTCACCAAAAAACCCAAAATGAAACATATATTTCCAAGCAGTCAGTCTTCTGCTGCTCACCGAAAGACAAGATTGCACTGGCCTTGAATTTATAGCCCAAAAATATATTCGGGTACAGCTACATTTTTTTTGTCACATAGCCAGTATAATTACAAATTAGGATTATAAAATCTCTCATTTACCAAGTTAGGAAAAGCATTGTTCCTCTTTAGGGTACTGACTTCTACTAGCCTCCAAAAGTTCCTCTTCAAAAAATGTCTGAGGTCCAATTGTGATCCATGCTTAGATCACCTAACATCAGATGAATTCAATGCATGCAACTGGAGTTACATTTAACTAAACTAAATGTAAATATATAGCGCTTGAGCAAAATACTAAAGAAGTCAGAGTGGGGGGATATCAATTTCAGTGTCATTTAAAATCTTGGGAAAAAAAGGAAACATTTCATGTGGGCAAATATTCACAATTTTGGTAGGCAAGGATATTTTGCTTGTGAATCTTCATACAGATACTGAAAAGTAAGTTTCGAGTACCTAGTACCTAGATACTAGGGCATAAAATCAGTTTCTTCGTAGTTGTTTATCTCATATCTCATATCTCATAATCTTCAGAGAACATAGACCTTACCAGTCAGCTTTTTCAGTTTTTTTCCTCCCCCCTTCATAATCTGGTTTTAGTTTATCTAGTCTGGAAATTGAATTACGCCTTCACAGTTTCATGCAGAATAAGAAATTAACTTGCAAACTGAACTTATTGAATGGAATATCTGTCCTCTTTTCTCATTTCAGCTTTATATATTTGTTAAGGAACAGAACTATACAATATAACATAAAAATAATAGAACCAAATATACACGCTGTAAGCAAGTGAGACATGTCAGTTCATTTTTTTGATGCTCTTTAGAAGATATTTGAAAATATCTTGAGAGATCAAAAAATTGCTTTTCATCATTCACAGATGTTTTGCTCCAAGGCATGCTACTACTGACCTTTCATAAAATAACCACTGCCACTTAAACAAAGCACTGGTGTTTTATTCCAGCTCTCACAGAAGTTGCTCCTACTCCAAAGAATTTTGAAAGTACTGAATTGCTTTATCACTTCTGCTCTCAAACACTTTTAACACTTCTGTTCATTTTAATAAGCTATTAATATTTTGTCACTTGGAGAAATCAGACAGCTAAATCCAAATAATCTGTGCAATAAAGATAGGTAACTGAAGAAATTAATCTGAAAAGCAATTAATGGCTTTCAAAAAAAATTATTATTTTGTTTTATCCATGGTGACCATGGATATTTACAAACATCATGAAAACCCTGAATGCAGAAGAACCATTTGAGTTTTTTTTTATCAACAAATCTTGTTCTTTCATGAATATGTATTTCCCATAAGTATAGTGAGCAGCTAGAAATGTATTTCAACCCCTTGGGATGGTTGGAAAAGTCATCAATTATATGTTATTTTAAAAGTTACAACTCTTGATTCATTTAAAAAAGAATGTGGAACAATATGTAGCCTTTAACTGAAGTTGCACAGTTGTTTAACTGCTAACCATGGTGACTCAAAATGAATGGCAGTTTTCATTTGTATCAAACAAACAAACAAATAAACAATAAAAAAAACCCTAAAACAACAACAAAAAAATCAGCACCAACAAAACCTCACCAAAAACCAAACCCCCCAAAAAAACCATACAAGATCAAATCATATATTTTCACCATGCAGATCCATATAAATAGATTCTGCAGTTATCCCGTTTCAGCTGAAATGAAAACTCGTTGAGAAGTTCAACCACACAAGATAAATACATATAATCTGCAAATACATACACATGTATGGTACTCTCCATTTTCAGAATTTAGTGTTTTTCTGCATTCTGGTGTTACGTGTAGTCAAAAGCACTTCTGGCCAGGGAAGAGTATCCTTGCAATGACTGTTCCAATAATATTATGGGTGGAGTGAATTTATTACTCCTCTGACCTCCTTCGAGTTCATCAGAAAGTTCAGTCTTACTTACAGGTTCCATTTTAAATTCTGGAGTTTCTTCCTCTTTTAGAGGTGAAGGTTCTGTGCTTTGATGAAAATCCAGTTCATTTTCATCACTAATTCATCAGACCTTTTACAAATATCACCATCCCATCCTTGGGTGATATTATTAACTTTGGAATTTGTTTAATATCTGAAGACTTGGGTTTTTAAATAATGTTAATTTCAATTTTTCTTTCAAGGTTTTGTTTTTTTTCTTAGACCCTTTCAGCTGTTGTTTCAATTTGTCGTTTTATTGTCTGTTGCCTCTATTGGCAAGCAGATTTTAAACACAGTGTAAGTGCACGATAAATTGTATTTTCTTCTGTTTTGTCTTGCAGCAATTCCCGCTTTTTATTTATTTTCTCTTATATTATTCCCCACTCAAGCCAGTAATCTACTGGCCAAGGATCATCAGTTTCTATATTAACACTGTTTGGTCTGTTTTTCTAAATGATTTGACATCCTGCCTTTGACTAATAAAGGTACTTTGCATCAGAGAACAGTATCCTACTGACTATGCCAATAATGTGGTTCGAGTGAGAGCTTTAGACAAGCCCTGCCTTAGGCTCAGGTTTTTGGCAGTAGCTCTCCTAGGGTGACATGCACCTAAATTGCTCTGGTTCATGAATTCTCAAGAATGACAGATCGGGTTATATCATAAAATGAGTTATTTATTGAATAGGTAGGATATTAACAGATAAAAGGTGTTAAACAGAGTCATTTACCACATAGGATAAAACAAAAGAACTACTAGTACATTACACCAAACAATGCATGACAATAAAGGTACCTATGTTGTAGCTAACAGAAAAATAGTATAGATTAGGAGTCAATGTAACTTACACTGAATTGATGATGTGGTACACTAAGTCCTTTCACTCAGCCCTCAAGAGGGTAACCACAAAGTGGCATCCTGACTTTGGGGGAAAGAGCCCACATATTTCCAGGCAATGTGCAGAATATCTCTGCTTTGTGAAAGTTTGGTGTAGCTTTTATAGTTTTTAAAGTGAAGTGCCTGTCTGACAGAAATTCAAGCTTACTTTCTACTTTCTCTTTCAAGGCAGGATGATAACTGTCAGCTAGGTATGTGACTTCCATGGCACCACAATAACTCACTACAAGACAAGCTGTCCTGATTGAGTTTTCACCATTTAGCAAATTCACATGAGGGGGAAGATGTCCTGAGCTATTGCACCAGCTGATAGGCAAAACAGACAGGCTATCCTGTGGTAGGGAAACATCCTGCAACATCTGCATTCCTCTCTGTATAGAAGAACTGCATTAGTCGACCTGATTGAAGATCCAGGGATTTTTGTGCTTTTTACTGCTGAAATACTTGTGATAAACACCTATGCCCCCAAGAGTGAATTTTACAAAGAACTTTGAGACAACCTGACCTATGCACTTATTGCATTACTTTACTGTGGTGCTCTCATCAGAAATCTGTATAGTAAAGGACACTGTCTGATTTTTGGTTACTTCTGCAGACAGACAACCTCTTTTGCATCATCTCCACTCTGAAGGTGGACAAACACTGCTGTTATTTCAGCTTTGAATGCATGTGCTGATGACCTAATTATGATGCAGTCCTTCAGAAACCCCACTCCCTGACTTGAAATAAATTTCCATGGTTAGGCATTTTAGTTGTTAGGGGACAGAAAAGAAAGCCATTGGTGTAGGTTGGTGAACAAGTAATTTTTTTACTGTAAGCACATTCTACATCTGACCTCCACTTCAAGTACATGGGACATAAGAGAATGCCAGACAGAAATACCAAGCACAAACAAGTTCAAAGACCATAGAAGAGAGTCAAAAGAATAGAAGCAACACCACTAATATTTTTAAAATACACGTGCAAAACCTATAATTGTATTTGAAAACTATGATGCAGTTGTCATCATAGAAGAGTAATGGGAGCTTTTGCACAACTGGACTGCAGCAATGTATGTCTATAAACTCTAGAGAAGGGAGAGACAAGGGCCATGCTCAGAGAGTACTGGTGATTTGACTTACATCCAGCTGGCTGCCAGTCACAAGTTGTGTTCCTCAGGGCTCACTATAAGGAACAGGTCTATTTAATATGTCTATTGATGATCTCAGGGAGGGTATCAAGTGACCCACTCATTTAGTTTCCAAGTGACACCAAGTTGGGTGGGAATATTGATCTGATGAAGGGCAGGAAGCGTCTGCAGAGGGAACTGGACAGGCTGGATTGGATGGAGTTCAACAAGACCAAGTGCTAAATCCTTCAGATTAATTACAACAACCCCCTACAGGCTGGAGGAAGAATGACTGGAAAGCTGCCGGGGGAGGACCTTGGAATGCTGGTTGACAGCAGCTGAACATCAGCCATCTGTGACCATACCCAGGAGCACCCTTTTGTCAACAGTAGTGTGGCCAGCAAGACCAGCACAGTCACCGTCCCTTGGTCTCAGCACTGGTGAGGTCACACCTCAAATCCACTGTTCAGTTTTGGGCCCCACACAACCAAAAAGACATAGTGGTGCATGAGTGAGTCCAGAGGAGGGAAAAGAAGATGGAGAAGGGTTTGGATCACAAGTCTGATGAAGAGCAGCTGAGGGCGCTGGAGGAAAGGAGGCTCAGGGGAAACTGTGTCTGTAACTCCCCGAAAAGAGGCTGTAGTTAGGTGGGAATCAGTCTCTTCTCAAAAGTAGCAAGCAATAGAACATGGCTTCAAGTTGTTCCAGGGAGATTTAGAATGGATATTAGGAAAACTTCTTCACTTCATTGGAAGTGTTTAATAGATGTGTAATTGTAGAATAATATAATCTTTTAGGTTGGAAAGACCTTTAGTCCAATTGAGTCCAATTGTAAACCCAACATTGCCAAATTCACCACTAAAATGTGACTCCAAGTGTCCATCCTTAAAAGCCTTGTAGATGTGATATTAAGGACACATTTAGTGATGGACTTGGCAGTGTTAGGTTTACAGTTGGACTTGATGATTCTAAAGGTCCTTCCAACCTAAATTGTTCCACGTAATTGTGGATTTTTTAATTTTTTTTATGAAATTTTGGATGTAGCACCTCCCTAAAAGACAAAGTTTCTATCTAAAATAGTTTAAGAGCACGTTGTTTAAAATTCAGAAGACAGAGAAGTATTTGAAGCCTTTCTGTGGTATTTTTGCAGCAAGAAAGCTTCTCACCTTTCTGTGATACTTTATTTTGAATATTACTGTCAATAGAAGAAAAGCTTAACAATTAAATTAGAGTAACACAAAACAAAAGACTGATTAGTAGGGGTGTTGTAATTCAATAAATGAGATATAAGGAATGTATCAACAAACCTGGCCATCTTCCGGCTAGCTCCCGGTTCAGGTCCCCCTTCCTGTAACCTTTACCTGTGACATTGCACCCTACCGGGACTTCCTGTATCCTGATCCGATCCCCCTGTGTCCTTACCCCATTGGCTGCTAGCCAAGGCCACTCCCCATTCCCTCTCCTGAAGACGGAGATCCCAGGAAGCTCTTTCCTCTTTCCTCCTTCATCCATCGGCCACGCCATCGCCTTAGAATAAAGCTGACATAAGGAAGAGCCTCTTTTGTAATCCTTTTCCATCCATGCTAAAACATACATTGTCTTATCTTAAGTAATTAGGAAAAGACAAAGAATCGTTTCAGCAGTTGGTTTCAATCGCGGGGGCTTAATTTTAGACCCCATTTTGCCTGAAGTCCCAGTTTTAGGACTTTAAAGGCCGGTTAGGTTGATCAACTACCTCCGTGGTTGGAGCGGTTTTTACCAGCCCCGAGCCTAGGAGGGTGAGACGGACAACTTCTTCGCGGACTCGGAGAAGCCGTCTCTGGATTGGAACTTTTACAGAGTTACGGGAGAGATCGCGTTCCGTCTGAGAAAGGTAACCCCAAGGTAACCCCGAGGGACAGGGGAGGGGGGTTTTTGGGCGGATTAGCTCAGACTCGTGGGGGGAGGTCGGTACCCCGCGGGTGGCAGCGACGCAGTCCCAGCGTGGAGCGGGAGCGCGTGGGCGGTGTCGCAATCCTGCCTGGCAGTACACGTGCTCAGCCGGCTCTGCCTGGCGTGTGTTGCGGTATTGGTGTACGCACAGCGCCGGAGTTTTCCCTGAAGTGGGATTGCTCCGGGATCGCCTGTGTGGCTAATACGGGTAACCACGTGTAGTAATAAAGCCCAGCACCCCCACCTGGGTTTTGCAAACGGACTGCTATTGTGTAACTTTTCTGTAAAAGACAGGGAATCGTGCATTTTGTTTTTATAACATCGAAATGGGGGGAAATGTTTCAGCACAACAAAAGAGTATTATTTCTCAGCTTAAAGAAATGTTAGATGCACAGCATGTTGTAATTTCTAAGAAACAAATTAGAAAGTTTGTTAAGTGGTTGTCACGAGAAGTTATGGAATTTGAAAAGCAAAATATCAAATCTATTTTATTTTGGGACAGTGTCGGAGATTTATTAACTTCTAAAATACAGAAAGGCGATACCACGGTTGCTTTATTTTTGCCTATATTTTTAAATATTCACAAACAATTATCACAATTGGAGAACAAAAATCAACCACAGGAAAATTCTTTACAACCCTCTTTACCTAATTCGGAACCTCCTGTCCCTGAATTAAAAGAGAAATCAGAAATATCTCCAGAAACTACTAATAATAAGGTTCCTCCAAAATACACAGAATTCGAATCTCCTGAACAATGTGCTACAAACTTAGCATTGTATCCTCCTCTGTCGCTATTGCACTCTCAACAACCTAGTTTAGAAAATCGCCTTTCTCTAGTGCAAGGGGAAAAACCTGTAGTAAATTCTAATACTATGCCTTTTTCTTCCAATAATCCGTTCCTACATCCACCTCCCGTTTCTGCTCAATATTTTCCTGGTTATTGTAACCCATCTTTCCAAGCTATACCGCTTTCTAATGCTTTTTCTAACACCGGGACGCAGAACAATGGGAGCACCGGGAGTGCGGCTGCAGAGGGAGGGGGAGGGGAAGCACGTGTTCCAGGTACACAGACACAGTCTGCAGAGGCACAGAAACAATTAACCCCTAACTCACTGACTAACCCTGAATCTCACCAGGTTTTTGAAGCAGCACCAGTTGTTTATTTAGGTAAAAGAAACGGTAAAAGAAGCTACCAACCACTACCATACCAAGATAAAAAAGAAATTTGCAAGGTACAAAGGGAGTTTGGAAGGCAAAGTGCCATATTTAAGGGAATGATGAGAGCAACTTTTACATCAAATGAACTAGTTCCACATGATTTAAAAGACCTTTTCAGGTGTTTGCTAACCCCTGCTGAATATGAATTGTGGTTTAATGTTTGGAAACGTTCTTTAAGCAGTCTTTTAACAGAGCTTCACAAAAATCCTGAACATTCCAAAGACTCTGATGATAATGAAATTACATTAGACCATTTATGTGGGGAGGGGGAAATACATTGTCCTGAGAAGCAAACTCGGTTATTGTCTAAATTTATTTTGGATAAGGTTTCTGAGGTAGCTGAACAGGCTTTTATCAAATTACCAACTGTTGAAGTGACTTCTAGTTATGTAAATATTAAACAATATCCTTCTGAGAATTTTTTGAGCTTTATAGATCGTTTGAAGACACAGGTGGAACGCCAGGTACAGAATCCAGCCATGCAGGCAGAACTGATTAAGGAATTAGCAGAGAAAAACGCCAATGACGCCTGTCGCAGAGTCATTCTAAGCTTGCCACTGTACCCAGAACCAACGCTAGCACAGATGATTGAAGCTTGCACCCGGAGAGCAGAATTGTTCAGTGTTCCAGAGAGAATGCCAAGTCCAACACCTCCTGAGCCTCTGGGACCTGATCCACCACAGATGAAGAAGCCGCAGTTATCATCGCAGCAGCTGAAGAAGATCACCTGTTTCCAGTGTCAGCAGCAAGGACATTTTGCTAGGGACTGTCCTCAAAGCAGGAAACAGAACAAAATCAGCAAACAAAAAAACTAGAACTGAGGCGCGGGCCTGCCTTAAACACCATAGCGCGCCAGGATATAAATTCTGCAGGCTATACTGTAGCAAAAGCCTCTCTCTTAAAAGCAAGGGGGGAGGATGGGATGGACAATGTGGGTATGACAGATAATGTAAATGTTAAATGTTCTCCTAACAAAGTCAGGCAGTTCTGTGGCCGTATTAGGCTACAAACTACCAAAGGTTTTCATTTCAGATCTGCTGAGTGGACCATCATTACAGTGGACATCTCGAGTCCTTTAATTGATATGACGGTTTACCACATGGAGAGTGAGTATTTTGTTGTGGGAGACACAGCACACACACCCTCAGAAATTGAAATAGCTCCTATGATCATTAAGGGGAATATATCTGGTGTTATCATATTAGCTCGTTGTCCACAAGCACCTTTCTATTTGGGTGAGGGACAAGTACTGGCCCAAGCTTTTCCTATTCCAGCAAATATCACAGCAGATAATAAATCACCAGAGGTTTACTGGGCAGAGACAGTGAAGGAGGAAAAGCCTTCTCTAGCATGCAACATGACACATGGAACAGACCATCTACATGTGAAGGGTGTTTTGGATACGGGTTCTGATGTAACCATAATACCTGAAAAGATGTGGCCTTCACATTGGGAATTGCAACCGGTTGCAGGGCAGATTCAGGGTATCGGTGGTATTAAATTAGCGCAAATATCAAAACGGATTGTACAAATTGAGGGACCGGACGGCAAATTGGCCAGTGTTCGTCCGTTTGTAATAGATTACAAGTGTCCCCTGTGGGGAAGGGATTCCATGTCACAATGGGGAGTTAAAATGATAATTCCAAAAACTCCCCAGGATTTTTAGAAGCGGCCACCGTGGAGTGCCGGGTCCAGAAGCTGACATGGCTAAGTGACACACCTATCTGGACTACACAGTGGCCGTTAAGAAAGGAAAAGTTACAGGCACTTCAAAAACTTGTAGATGAACAATTGGCAAGAGGTCATATAGTAGAAACAACAAGCCCCTGGAATTCTCCAATTTTTGTAATAAAAAAACCAAACACAGACAAATGGAGATTATTACATGATCTTAGGGGAATAAATAAAGTAATTCAAGACATGGGATCTCCTCAACCTGGGATGCCTTCTCCAACTATGTTACCTAGAGATTGGCAATTGGCAGTTATAGATATCAAAGATTGTTTTTTCCATATCCCATTACACCCTGAAGATGCTCCCAGGTTTGCATTCTCAGTACCATCATTAAACAGAGAGGCACCAATGAAGAGATATCACTGGAAAGTGCTTCCACAGGGCATGAAGTGTAGTCCTGCTATCTGCCAGTGGTATGTAGCTTCATTGTTGTCTCCTAAAAGGGCACAAAAAACAAAGCAATAATTTTGCATTACATAGATGATGTGCTGGTGTGTGCTCCTGATAACTCCACCCTCCAGGACACGCTTGACCTAGTAGTTAAAGTTTTAACCTCTGCTGGATTTCAATTACAGGATGACAAGGTTCAAAGGATGCCACCTTGGAAGTATCTGGGCCTAGAGATCACTGCCAGGACCATTGTTCCACAGAAATTAGAAATTAATTGTAATCCTAGAACTTTAGCAGATCTCCACCCCTGTGTGGATCTCTGAATTGGGTAAGACCATGGTTAGGCCTCACTAATGAGGGACTTAGAACCCCTTTTCAATTTATTGAAAGGGGAGAGAGAGCTGGTTTCTCCTAGGAACTGACACCTGAGGCAAAAGCTGCAATTGAAAAGGTACAGAAAGCTCTGTCTGAAAGGCAGGCACACCGCTATCACCCTGAACTGCCTTTCAAATTCATTGTTTTGGGGAAACTGCCACACTTGCATGGGTTAATATTCCAGTGGATTGAGGGGCAGAGAGACTCACTCTTAATCATAGAATGGGTCTTCCTCTCCCACCAAAGATCCAAAACTATTACACAACCTCAGGAGCTGATGGCACAGTTAATTCAAAAAGCAAGGATGAGGCTGCGTGAGCTGTCTGGGTCTGATTTCACATGCATACACCTGCCAGTTAAACTTTCTGGGAGGGAAAGAATTCTCCTGAAAGGTTAACAAAGAGATGTTTGAGCATTTGCTGCAGAGCAATGCCAGCCTCCAAATATCTCTGGACAGCTTCAGTGGACAGATATCTGTTCACAGCCCAGCTCATAAGTTGTTCAATGAGGAATTTCACCTCATACCTCGTGAAAAGAGGAGCAGAAGACCGCTCGAGGCACTCACAGTGTTCACAGATGCATCGGGGGCCTCCCATAAGTCGGTGATGACTTGGAGAAATCCCCAGACTCAGCATTGGGAAGCTGATGTTGAGTTTGTGGAGGGGTCACCCCAGATTGCAGAACTGGCTGCAGTTGTGAGAGCCTTTGAAAAGTTCTCAGAGCCTCTTAACCTGGTAACAGATTCAGCTTATGTTGCTGGGGTAGTGTCCAGAGCGGAGCAGGCAGTGCTCAAAGACATTGATAATGAGCAGCTCTTTAGGCTGCTGTCCAAACTAATCTATTTGGTTTCACACAGAGAACATCCATTCTATGTAATGCATGTGAGGTCACACATGGATTTGCCAGGTGAGATCACAGAAGGGAACCGTATGGCAGACACCCTTGCAGCTCCAGCAGAAAAGGCATGCCTCCCTGACATCTTCCAACAGGCAAAGCTGAGCCACCAGCAATACCACCAGAATGTACCAGGTTTGGTCCGTCAATTCCAGCTAACACGGAGTCAGGCCAGGGCTATAGTAGCCACCTGTCCCAACTGCCAGCTCCAGGCCATGCCATCGCTGGGTACTGGGGTTAACCCCCGAGGCCTTGGCAGCTGTGAGGTGTGGCAAACAGATATCACCCACATTCCTAGTTTTGGTCGCCTCAAATATGTCCATGTAAGTATAGACACATATTCAGGTGCAGTTTATGCCTCCGCTCATGCAGGGGAAAAGGCTGTACATGTAAAACAACACTTAGTACAAGCCTTCTCAGTTTTGGGGATCCCTAGAGAGATAAAAACAGACAATGGCCCAGCATACACATCCAAGGAGTTCCTGGAATTCATCCAGCAGTGGGGAGTGAATCATAAGACAGGCATCCCACACTCCCCTACAGGCCAAGCAGTGATCGAGCGCACACACCAGACACTCAAACAGGTTTTAGCCAGACAAAGCAGTTCAACTGTGTGGATGTCTCCCCAACAAAAGCTCTGTAAAGCTTTGTTCACAATCAATTTCTTAAATTGTTCTTTTGAAAATATGACTCCTCCAGTGGTTCGTCATTTTAACAGCAGTAAACAGTTCAAATTATCTCAGCATCCACCAGTTTTGATTAGGGACCCAGAAACATGGAAAACCAAAGGTCCCTATGAGCTAGTAACCTGGGGAAGAGGTTATGCATGTGTGTCAACTCCCTCAGGACCTCAATGGATTCCCCAAAAGTGGGTAAAACCTTTTCTCCCTAAAACCCCAGCTACAGCAGAAGAAGATGAGAAGCAAGTAAGCATTGCTTCAAAAAGAAGACGCCGCAAAGGAAAGGAAATACCCTCAAACAGAGACTTATAACATGTCTTAAAATGTTTGTTTTTCTTTTTAGAAAAAGCTACCCTCCAGTTAACCCTGTGTGGAACCCCATCCAAGTTGTCTTCTTGTTAGCCTTAACAAGTGAAACAAGAATCAGAGGACTGGTTTAATAAACTGTCTAAGGGGTGGGGATTTTCTGGGTGGGGGTTTCCAAAGTCAAAACCATTATGTTCATTGTTATTCTTTTCCTTGTAGCAATGGCATTTGGAATCATAAGTCATTTAATGTTTCAGGCCATTAGTAGTATCATTCCTTCTACCTCAGGAAACAATCATATAGAAATGACAAATCTAAAACTATCTGATTCTCCCATTTGTCACAAATGGTGGTCAAAATAATAAATTCGGACTAGAATTAGTTTAATATCACCCCCCTACATAAAAAACAAAAAATGGGGAGATGTTGTAATTCAATAAATGAGATATAAGGAATGTATCAACAAACCTGGCCATCTTCCGGCTAGCTCCCGGTTCAGGTCCCCCTTCCTGTAACCTTTACCTGTGACATTGCACCCTACCGGGACTTCCTGTATCCTGATCCGATCCCCCTGTGTCCTTACCCCATTGGCTGCTAGCCAAGGCCACTCCCCATTCCCTCTCCTGAAGACGGAGATCCCAGGAAGCTCTTTCCTCTTTCCTCCTTCATCCATCGGCCACGCCATCGCCTTAGAATAAAGCTGACATAAGGAAGAGCCTCTTTTGTAATCCTTTTCCATCCATGCTAAAACATACATTGTCTTATCTTAAGTAATTAGGAAAAGACAAAGAATCGTTTTAGCATAGGGGTGCAAGTTAACCTAAGCATTTGAAATTGCAGATGCATTCTGACTGGCATACTGTTTTCTTCTCTGTGTCTTTTCCCAAGGTATCTGGATCAGATTAAATTTACAGATTACTGTATGTCACTAAAAATATACATATGTGTAAGCGCCATTGTTATAACCTTCATATTAAAATGAGTTCAAATTAGTTTTTACACTCTCATTTAATCAAGTTCAGAATTGCCTCAAGTTAATTTTTATTTTTCAACTCTTTCAAATTATTTACACAAAAAATATTCAATCAAAAATTGAAAGCATAACTAAAAAATACCGGTATAGGAAACTACATTGCTGTTTATAAGGGCAATTGCTTTTTCCTAAGTAGCATTGTAAAAACAAACCAAAATGAGAGTGCCAGTTGGAGGCAAACTAATACTGTAGTGCACAGATGCATTTTAAAATTATAAATAATTTAGAAACACAGAAAAAAATAAAGAAAAAATTCCTTATGGTAAGGAATAAGGACCTAAAAATCTTACATTGTGACAGGAAGAATACTGATCAGAAATAAAAATTTGAGGATTCAGGTGCTAAATGCTATTGAATTGTATCCTAGGCTTTTGTATTAGAAACTAACTTAAACTTTCTGCAAGGAGAAAAGGGAAAAATACTACATTGTTCTATCTTGAGGATACCATTCAGCAGCCACTTCTATCAAAAATCTGTTTCAACACCATAAAAGAGATTTTTTTTCTACTTTGTAAAAGTACAGAATTGGTTTAAAATAGTGTTGTTTTTCTTTGAAAATTCAAAGTTAAGTGAAGGTCAAAATTTTATTAATATTTCCTATAAATAAAAATAAATTGATCCCACGTATAAAGAAAATTTTGTAAATTATATAATAAAAATTAAATTATTAAAGTTGAAATTATTATGAAATTAAAACTTATAATACACTCTTGAGAAAATGTTACTTAAATGAATTGTTTAGAGAGTGTCCTGGTTTGGGACAGATTTGGCAGGGAACTTCCTCTAGAAAACGAATTTCAGCAGCCCCTCCCCCAGCCGACTCAGGAGAAAAATCTCCTTGGAGAGAAATGGATAAAACTGTTTATTTAACAAACAAAGTACTCAAAAGCATGGGGAAAAAAATTAGTAGTATGAAGCAATGGAATCTCTCGCTGTTCTGAATGGAAATTCAGAGACAGTCCTTCTGTGGGTGTGGCTCAGTCTCTGCGTCTCTCCGGGGCCCTGGCGTGCAGCTTGGGGGGACCTCGGGCCATTCTCCTGATGTCCTGGACCTGAGAGAAGGTAGACACTCCCAAAAGAGGGTGGCACAGTCCGGGAAAAACCTTTCTGCCGCAGCTAATGAAGAAAACCAGAAAAAACAAACAAACAAACAAAAAACCAAAAAACAACAAAACCCCCCCCCCCCCAAAAAAAACCAAACAAACAAAAAGCAAAAACAAAACAAAACAAAACAAACGCCTTGTCTCTCGCCCTCTCTGCAGAAGCCAAGGACTTGGAGACAGCTGAGCTCCGCTGTCTCACAGTCCGGGCTAGGCAGCGCAGTCCCTGAGAGAGAGGAATTCCAGGGGAGTAAAGTGAAGCTTCTGCAGGCAGACTGCACGCTGCTTCTTCCTCTCTCTTCGCCTTCTGTCCCTGGGGCCTAGCTTAAAGCTACAGAAACCATTTCTAGGAAAAATAAGGGGATACCAGTGTCATTAAGCCACCCCAGGAGAGACACAACTTAACCGGCTACAAAATTGATATGTTCTTTAAATCTTTCAAACTCACATACCTTGCATTATTCTAAGTATCTATTTCTAAAACCCCAAAATTACGAAAAATCTCAAAGATGATAAACACTACAGTTAAAATATCAGCTCTTATTTTGGGTAAACTGACGAAGTACATAAAATAAATGATATTTTCAACACCTATTGTTGAGTCTCCAATTAACTTGCATTTACAAAGGCACAATCTTTAACAGCTTCACAAGAATATTTACCTTTATCTCACTGGGAGTTAAATACATCAAAGAGGCATGTACAGCCAAAGTAAGGAGTTTATGAAAACATTTGCTGATTCTTCAAATCTGCTCTTAAGCTACCAGACGGGTGTTCTGTGTGAGCAGGAGACGACACTTCACCTCCATTAGAGAGAAATCGCCGCAGGATACAAAGCGCTAACAAGGAAGCCGCAGACCAGCGGAGTGCTCTGCACAGCATACTAGGTGTCAGTAACTAGTGGCAAGAAGGAAGATCATCGTCAGGTAGCTTTGTTACAGCACACCTATTCGTCATGCAGCCTTCTGTGGTACATATCTGTGATGCAAAGAACTCATTTCTAAGTGTAGTGCAAAGTGAGAACTACTGTGTGGTGTTCATGGTTCTCCTTAGCGTTAGGTACACTGCAGTGCTCTTCACTACGCAGAGTTCAAAGACTACGTTGGAGTCTTACAAGGATAAGGTCAATCTGGTATGGTACAGAGGGTTTAACAGAAAAGTGCTTATTCCAGGCGCACTTTGGCAGTAGCAAAAGGTACCAGCAGGGTGTTCTCTGTGAGCAGTAGACGACACTCCACCTCTGTTAGAGAGAAATTTCCACAAGATATAAAGCGCCTACAAGGAAGCAGCAGAGCATCGGAGTGCTCTGAGCAGCATACCTGTTGTCAGTGACTAGAGGTATGAAGAAGGATTGGCATCAGCTACCTTTTCTACGACACACAGATTTGTAATGCAGCCTTCAGTGTTACATATCCGTGACGCAAAGAAGACATTGGTATGTGCAGTGGCAAGAGAGAACTACTGTGTGGTGTGCACGCTTTTTCCTTAGCTTTAGGTACACTGCTGTGCTCTTCGCTATGCAGAGTTGAAAGAGTGCATGGTACGCTTACAAGAAGCACGGCAATCTGGTATGGTACAGAGGGTTTAAGAGAAAAATGCACGCGCCAGGCTTGATTTGGCAGTAGCAAAAGCTACCAGCAGGGTGTTCTGTGTGAGAATGAGACGACACTTCACCTCCGATAGACAGAAATCGCTGCAAGATAGAAAGGGCGAACAAGGAAGCGGCAGAGCACCGGACTGCTCTGCGCAGCCTACTGGTCGTCATTAGACTGACGGGAAGAAGGAAGATCATCGTCAACTGCCTTTTTTGCAACATACGTATTCGTCATGCAGCCTTCTGTGTTACATATCCATGATGCAAACAAGACATTGGTATGTGCATTGGCAAGTGAGAACTTCTGTGTGGTGTGCATGCTTTCTCCTTAGCTTTAGCTACACTGCAGTGCGCTTCACTATGCAGAATTGAAAGATTGTATTGTTCACTTACAAGAAGCACGGAAATATGGTATGGAATAGAGGGTTTAGAAGAAAAGTGCGCCAGCTAGGCGTGTTTTGGCAGAAGCAAAAGCTACCAGCAGGGTGTTCTGTGTGAGCAGGAGATGATAATTCACCTCCATTAGAGGGAAATCGCCGCAAGATACAAAGCGCAAACAAGAAAACAGCAGAGCACCGGAGTGCTCTGCGCAGCGTACCGGTTGTCAGTGACTAGAGGTATAAAGCAGGATCTGCGTCATCTAGCATTGCTACGACATACCTATTCATCATGCAGCCTTCTGTATTACATATCTGTGATACAAACAAGACATTGGTATGTGCATTGGCAAGTGAGAACTTCTGTGTGGTCTGCACGCTTTCTCATTAGAGTTAGTTACACTGCAGTGCTCTTTGCTATGCAGAGTTCCAGGCATTCATTGTTCACTTACAAGAAGCACGAAAAATTATTATAAAACAGAGGTTTTAGAAGAAAACTGCACGTGCCAGGCGTGGTTTGGCAGTAGCAAAAGCTACCAGCAGAGTGCTCGGTGTGAGCAGCAGACCACACTTCACCTTCATTTGTGAGAAAACACCGCTGGATACAAAGTGCAAACAAGGAAGCGGCAGAACACCGTAGTTCTCTGCGCAACGTACTGGTTGTCAGTGACTGGTGGGAAGAGGGAAGATCATCATCAGCTACCTTTTTTGCAACTTACATATTCAACATTCAGCCTTCTGTCGTACATACCTGAGATGCAGAAGAGACATTGGTATGTGCAGTGGCAAGAGAGAACTACTGCGGGGTGTGCACGCTTTCTCCTTAGCTTTAGGGACACTGCAGTGCTCTTCGCTATGCAGAGTTGAAAGAGTGCACTGTACGTATACAAGAAGCAGGGCAATTTGGTATGGCACAGAGGCTTTAACAGAAAAATGCATGCGCCAGACCTGTTTTGGCAGTAGCAAAAGCTGCCAGCAGAGTGCTCTGAGCAGTAGACAACACTTCAGCTCTGTTAGAAAAAATCGCTCCTGGATACCAAACACGAACACGGAAGCCGCAGAACACCGGAGAGCTCTACGCAGCATATTGGTGGTCAGTGACTAGAGGTATGAAGCAGGGTCAGTGTCAGCTAGCTTTCCTATGACATACCTATTCGTCAGACAGCCTTCTGTGTTACATATCCGTGATGCAGAGAAGACGTTGGTATGTGCATTGGCAAGGGAAAACTACTCTGCAGTGTGCACACTTTCCCCTTAGCGTTAGGTACACTTCAGTGCTGTTTACTATGCAGCGTTGAAAGAGTGCATTGTACGCTTACTAGAAGCACAGAAAATTGTTATGGAACAGAGGCTTTAGAAGAAAACTGCATGTGCCAGGTGTGGTTTGGCAGTAGCAAAATCTGCCAGCAGGGTGTTCTGTCTGAGCAATAAACGACACTTCACGTCCGTTATAGAGCAATCACAGCTGGATACAAAGCACGATCAAGGAAGCCGAAGAACACCAGAGTGCTCCATGCAGTGAGCCTGTTGTCAGTGACTAGAGGTATAAAGCAGGATCTGCGTCATCTAGCATTGCTACGACATACCTATTCATCATGCAGCCTTCTGTATTACATATCCGTGATACAAACAAGACATTGGTATGTGCATCGGCAAGGGAAAACTACTGTGCGGTGTGCAGGCTTTCTCCTTAGTGTTAGGTACCGGTCAGTGCTCTTTGCTATGCAGAGCTGAAAGAGTGCATTGTTCACTTACAAGAAGCATGGAAAATTGTTATGGAACAGAGACTTTAGAAGAAAACTGCACGTGCCAGGCGTGGTTTGGCAGTAGCAAAAGCTACCAGCAGAGTGCTCGGTGTGAGCAGCAGACCACACTTCACCTTCATTTGTGAGAAAACACCGCTGGATACAAAGTGCAAACAAGGAAGCAGCAGAACACCATAGTTCTCTGCACAATGTACCGGTTGTCAGTGACTGGTGGCAAGAAGAAGATCATCATCAGCTACCTTTTTTGCAACTTACATATTCAACATTCAGCCTTCTGTCGTACATACCTGAGATGCAGAAGAGACATTGGTATGTGCAGTGGCAAGAGAGAACTACTGTGTGGTGTGCACGCTTTCTCCTTAGCTTTAGGTACACTGCTGTGCTCTTCGCTATGCAGAGCTGAAAGAGTGCATGGTACGCTTACAAGAAGCAGGGCAATCTGGTATGGTTCAGAGGGTTTAACAGAAAAATGCACGTGCCAGGCTTGATTTGGCAGTAGCAAAAGCTGCCAGCAGAGTGTTCTATCTGAGCAGTAGACGACACTTTGGCTCCGTTATATAGCAATTACTGCTGGATACCAGGCGCGATCAAGGAAGCCGAAGAACACTGGAGTGCTCTACGCAATGTATCAGTTGTCAGCGACTAGAGGTATGAAGCAGGATCAGCGTCAGCTACATTTGCTACGACATACCTATTTGTCATGCAGGCTTCTGGCTTACATATCCATGATACAAACCAGACATTGGTATGTGCATTGGCAAGTGAGAACTTCTGTGTGGTGTGCATGCTTTCTCCTTAGCTTTTGGTACAATGCAGTGCTCTTCGCTATGCAGAATTGAAAGAGTGAATTGTTCACTTACAAGAAGCACGGAAATATGGTATGGAATAGAGGGTTTAGAAGAAAAGGTCACAGGCCAGGCATATTTTAGCAGTAGCAAAAGCTACCAGCAGGGTGCTCTGTGTGAGCAGGAGATGACACATTACCTCTGTTACAAGAGAAATTGCCGCAATATAGAAAGTGTAAACTAGAAAGCCGCAGAGCACCAGAGTGCTCTCTGCTCATCATACCAGTTGTCAGTGACTGGTGGCAAGAAGCAAGATCTTCCTAAAGTAGCTTTGTTACAACATACAAATTCGTCATGCAGCCTTCTCTGGTACATATCCGTGATGCAGGGAACTCATTTCTATGTGGAGTGCAAAGTGAGAACTACTGTGTTGTGTGCACGCTTTCTCCTTAGCATTAGGTACACTGCTGTGCTCTTCGCTATGTAGAGTTGAAAGAGTGCATTGTACGTTTCAAGGAAGCACGGCAATCTAGAATGGTACAGAGGCTTTAACACAAAAGTGCAAGTGCCAGGCTTGTTTTGGCAGTAGGAAAAGCTACCATGAGAGTATTCTGTTTGAGCAGGAGACGACACTTCACCTCCATTAGAGAGAAATCACCACAAGATAGAAAGGGAGAACAAGGAAGCAGCAGAGCACTGGAGTTTTCTGCAGAACGTACCGGTTGTCAGTAACCAGAGGTATGAAGCAGGATCAGCATCAGCTACCTTTGCTGCGACATACCTATTTGCCATGCAGCCCTCAGTATTACATATCCGTGATGCAAACAAGACATTGGTATGTGCATTGGCAAGTGAGAACTTCTGTGTGGTGTGCATGCTTTTTCCTTAGCTTTAGGTACACTGCTGTGCTCTTCGCTATTCAGAGTTGAAAGAGTGCATGGTACGCTTCAAAGAAGCACGGAAATCTGGTGTGGAATAGAGGGTTTAGAAGAAAAGTGCACAGGCCAGGCATGTTTTGGCAGAAGCAAAGGTTGCCAGGAGTGTGTTCTGTCTGAGCAGGAGATGATACTTCACCTCCATTAGAGAGAAATTGCTGCTGGATACAAAGCGCTGCCAAGGAAGAGGCAGAGCACCGGAGTGCTCTTCGAAGCGTACCAGTTGTCAGTGACTAGAGATATGAAGCAGGATCATCATCAGCTATCTTTTTTATAACTTATATATTCGACATGAAGCCTTCCGTGTTACATATCCGTGATGCAAACAAGACTTTGGTATGTGCATTGGCAAGTGACAACTTCTGTGTGGTGTACATGCTTTCTCCTTAGCTTTAGGTACACAGAAGTGCGCTTCGCTATGCAGAGTTGAAAGAGTTCATGGTACGATTACAAGAAGCAGGGCAATCTGGTATGATTCAGAGGGTTTCAAAGAAAAGTACACGTGCCAGGCGTGGTCTGGCAGTAGCAAAAGCTGCCAGCAAGGTTTTCTGTGTGAGCAGTCGAGGACACTTCACCTCCGTTAGAGAGAAATCGCTGCAAGATACAAAGCGTGAACAAGGAAGCGGCAGAACACCAGAGTGCCCTGCACAGCATGCCAGCTGTCAGTGCCTAGTGGTAAGAAGCCAGATCAGCGTCAGCTAGCTTTGCTATGACATACATATTCGATATGTAGCTTTCTATTGTACATATCCGAGACGCAGAGAATGCATTTCTATGTGCAGTGCAAAGTGAGAACTGCTGTGTGGTGTGCACGCTTTCTCCATTTGTTTAGGTACATTGCAGTGCCCTTCGCTATGCAGAGTTAAAAGAGTGCATGGCACTCTTACAAGAAAAAGGGAAAACTGATATGGTACAGGGGATTTAGAAGAAAAGTGCACGTTCGAGGTGTGTTTAGGCAGTAGAAAAACCTACCAGCAGGGTGTTCTGAGTGAGGAGTAGATGACACTTCACCTCTGTTAGAGAGAAATCCCTGCAGGATACAAAGCGCGAACAAGAAAGCTGTAGTGCACCCAAGTGCTCTGCTGAGCATACAGGTTGCCAGTGCCTAGTGACAAGATGGTAGATCAACGTAACCCAGCTTTTCTGCTACATGCCTAATCGACATGCAGCCTTCTGTGGTAAACATGACGCTTGCTCTTAGGCTCTGAGAGGCATGGAACACACCATATGTACGTGCAGTGGAAGGGGAGAGATGTTGTGTGGTGTGCATGCTTTCTCCTTAGCTTTAAGTACACTTCCGTACTTTTCGCTATGTAGACTTGAAATGGTGCATGGCACTGTTACAGGAAGCCAGTCAGACTGGTGCAGTATACGTGGCTTAGAAGAAAAGTACACCTCCCCATCTGCCTGGCTTCTTCTATGAGTACCATGCACATTGATCTTCTCTTCTTACCAGGATTCACTAACAACCGGTACGCTGCGCAGAGCACTCTGGTGCTCTGTTGCTTCCTTGTTCGCACTTTGTGTCCTGCGGCGATTTGTCTCTAATGGAGCTGAATTGACATCTACTGCTCACAAAGAACACTGTGCTGCTAGGTTTTGCTACTGCCAGAACACGCCTGGTACGCGCACTTTTCTTCTAAACCCTTTGTACCATATCAGTCTTCCCTTTTTCTTGTATAAGAGTGTCATGCAGTCTTTGAACTCCGTGTAGTGGAAAGCATGGAAGTGTATCTAAAGCTAAAAAGAAAGCATGCACACTGCACAGCTTTTCTCCCATTCCACTACACATAGCAATGTCTTCTCTGCATCTCGGAGTCTAAGAGCAAGCGTCATGTTTACCACAGAAGGCTGCATAACAATTAGGTATGTAGTAGCAAAGCCAGCTGACGCTGATCTTCCTTCTTACCACTATTCATTGACAACTGCCAAACTGCGCAGAGCGCTCCAGTGCTCCGCCGCTTGCTTGGTTGCGCTTTGTATCCTGCAGCGATTTCTCTCTAACGGAGGTGAAGTGTCATCTTTTCCTCCCTCAGAACACTCTGCTGCTAGCTTCTTCTACTGCCAAAACAAGCCTGGGATGTGCACTTTTCTTCTAAATCCTCTGTACCACAGCAGTCTGCCCTGCATCTTGTAAGAGTGCCAAGCACTCTTTGAAGTTACCACAGCGAAGAGCACTGAAGCGTACCTAAAGCTAAGGAGAAAGCACACCACACAGTAGTTCTCACTTGCCTCTGCACATACCACTGTCTTCTCTGCATCTCAGGTATGTATGACAGAAGGCTGCGTGTTGAATAGCTATGTTGTAACAAAGCTAGGTGACGATGATCTTTCTTCTTACCACTAGTCACTGACAACTATTCCGCTGTGCAGAGCACTCCTGTGCTCTGCGGCTTCCTTGTTCACACTTTGTGCCCTGCAGCAATTTCTCTCTAAGGGAGCTGAAGTGTTGTCTACTCCTCACACAGTACATTCTGCTGGTTAGTTTTGCTACTGCCAAAACACGCCTGGGGCGTGCACTCTTCTTCTAAATCCTCTGTACCATTTCAGTCTTCCCTGCTTCTGGTAAGAGTGTCATGCACTCAACTCTCCATAGCGAACAGTACAGAAGTGTACTTTAAGCTAAGGAAAAAGCATGCACACCACACAGCATTTCTCCCTTCCACTGCACATACCAATGTCTTCTCTGCATTTCGGAGGTTAGCAGCAAGCATCATATTTACCACAGAAGGCTGCATGAAGAGTATGTATTGTATAAGCAAAGCCAGGTGATGTTGAACTTCCTTCTTACCACTAGTCCCTGACAACCAGTACGCTATTTCGAACCTATTTGGAGAACGCGTGCATTTACAACGCCTTCTGTTCTGAACAGCTGTGGAACAGTGAACGTGCAGGGAGAAGACTAGCACAACCTTCTGACATGGTCAATAGCTGGCAGTTGCTTTTTTATGGAGCAAGGGAGACCTCAGCTGACGTCACTTGTGAATAAGCTTTGGAGAGCACATTGGTATTTTCAGTGCAAGGGGAGAAATGCTGTGTGGTGTGCATGCTTCCTCCTTAGCTTTAGTTTCACTACTCTGCTGTTCACAATACAGGGTTTGAAGAGTGCATGGCAGTTTTACCAGAAGGAAGGAAGGCAGACTGGTATGGAACAGAGGATTTAGAAGAAAAGTGCACGTCTCAGGTGTGTTTTGGCAGTAGCAAAACCTACCAGCAGAGTGTTTGGTGTGAGCAGTAGATGTCAGTTCATCTCCATTATAGAGAAATCACTGCAGGACACAAAGCGCAAATAAGGAAGCCGCAGAGAACCAGAGTGCTCTGCGCAGCGTAGCAGGACGGACGGTGAGATGCTTTTTTCTTCTAAGCCACCTATATCGTACCAGTCTGCCTAGCCTTCTGTAATAGTGCCATGCACTCTTCCAACTCTCCATAGCGAAAAGTATGGAAGTGTACTTTTAAGCTAAGGAGAAAGCATGCACACCACACAGCAATTCTCCCTTTGCACTGCACACGTTAATGTGTTCTCTTCCTCTTGGAGCCTAAGAGCAAGAGTCATGTTTACCACAGAAGGCTGCAAGACGAATAGGCACGTAGTAGCAAAGCTAACTGACTATGATCTTCCTTCTTGCCACTACTCACTGACAACCAGTATGCTGCGCAGAGCACTGAGGTGCTCTGCGGCTTCCTTGTCCATGCTTTGTATCCTGCGGCGCTTTCTCTCTAATGAAGTAGAACTGTCATATACTGCTCACACAGAACACTCTGCTGGTTAGTTTTGCTACTGCCAAAACGCCTGGCACGTGCAGTTTTCTTCTAAACCCTCTGTACCACACCACATCGCCCTGCTACTTGTAAGCGTGCCATGCACACTTTTAACTCTGCATAGCTAAGAGCACTGAAGTGTACCTAAAGCTAAGGAGAAACTGTGCTAACCATACAGCTGTTCTCACTTTGCACTACACATAGAAATGGGTTCTCTGCATCTTGGATATGTACCACAGAAGTCTGCATGACGAATGCTTATGTTGTAGCAAAGCTAGCTGATGCTGATCCTATTTCATACCTCTAGTCACTGACAACCGGTACGCGGTGTAGAGCACTCCGGTGTTCTGCGGCTTCCTCATTCACGCTTTGTGTCCTGCAGCTATTTCACTTTATCGGAGGTTAAGTGCGGTCTACTTCTCACACAGTACGCTCTGCTGGTAGCTTTTGCTACTGCCAAAACACGCCTGAGTCCTGCACTTTTCTTTTAAACCCTATGTACCATACCAGTCTGCCTTCCTTCTGGTAAGACTGCCATACACTCTTCGAACCCTGCAAGGCGAACAGCACAGAAGTGTGACTAAAGCTAAGGAGAAAGCGTGCACACTACACAGCGCTTCTCCCCTTCCACTGCACATATATATGTGTTCATCTCAGAGCCTAACGCCAAGAGTCAGGTTTACCACAGAAGGCTACGTGACGAATTGGTATGAAGTAGCAAAGCTCGGTGTTGTTCATCTTCCTTCTTAGCACTAGTCACTGATAACCGGTACACTGAGCAGAGCTCTCTGGGGACCTCAAAATTTCCCAAATTCCACCCAACACCAACCTGGGACCCCCCCAAAATCCCACAACCCGCACTTAGAATCCCCCAAATCCCACCTTTATCCCCCAAAATGCCCCCAATATCCACCTGGGACCCACAAAATCTACCAAAGCCTTCTCAAAACCCACCTGGGACTCCAAAATCCCACCTGGGACTCCCCAAATGACCCAAATTCACACCAAGATCCACGCAGACCTCCCAAATCCCACCCGAGATCCTCCAAATCCACCTGGGACATCCCAAAACCCCACAGGGACATCGCCAAATCCCTCAACTCTCCCTCTAAGCCAAACCAGTACCTCCAAATTTCATCTTGCACACCCCGAAATCCCCCCCATTCCCCCTCAAATCTTACCTGGGACCTCCCCAAATCCACCAATTTACCCCTAAACTCACTTAGGCCCCCTCAAAACGCCACAGACTCCACGCAGAACCCCCCTAATTCCAACTGAGATCCTCCAAACCCACCTGGGACGTCCCAAAACTCCACAGGGACGCCGCAAAATCTCTCAACTCTCCATCTCAGCCAAAGCTGAACCCCCAAATCCCACCTTGGACACTCCAAACACCCTCCAATTCCCCATCAAATCCCACCTAGGACCTACCCAAATCCACCAGCTTACCCCTGAACTCACCTGGGAACCTCCAAAACCCCACAAACCCCACCCCAAACCCCCCAAATCCCACTTGGGATGCCCCAAAAACCCACAGGGACTCTGCCAAATCCCTCAACTCTCCATCTCAGCCCAAGCAGAACCCTCAAATCCCACCTTGTACACCCCAAAATCCCTCCAATTCCCCATCAAATCCCACCTGGGACAACCCAAAATTTCACCAATTTATCCCTAAACTCACCGGGGACCCCCCAAAACCCCATAAACCCCACACAGAACACCCCCCAAATCACACCTGGGATCCCTCAAAATACACCCAATATCCACCTGGGACCCCCAAAATGTACCAAAGCCTTCTCAAAACCCACCTGGGACTTCCCAAAATGCCCCAAATTCGCACCAAGATCCTCGCAGACCACAGAAATCCCACCTGAGATCCTACAAATCGAACTGGGACACCAAAAATTCCCAAAGGGATGCCCCCAAATACCTCAACTCTCCCACTAAGGCCAACCAGAAACCCCCAATCCCACCTTGGGCAACCCAAAATCTTTCCAACTACCCATCAAATCCCACCTGGGACACCCCAAAATTCCACCAATTGATCCCTAAACTCACCTGGGCACCCCCAAAACTCCACCAAGAACCCCCAAATCCCACCTAGGACCACCAAAATCCACCCGGGACCCCAAAAATCTACCAAAGCCTTCTCAAAACCCACCCGGGACTCCACAAACCCCACCTAGGACCTCACAAAATGACCCAAATTCGCACCAAGATCCACGCAGACCTCCCAAATCCCACCTGAGATCCTACAAACCCACCTGGGAGGCCCAAAAATCCCACAGGGACGCCCCCAAACCTCTCAACTCTCCCTCTAAGCCCACACAGAACCCCCAAATTTCACCTTGCACACCCCAAAATCCCCCCTATTCCCCCCTCAAATCCCACCTGGGACGCCCCAAAATTTTACAAATTTATCCATGAACTCACCTGGGCCCCCCAAACCTCACCTGAGACCCCAAAACCCCCCAAATTCCACACAACATCCACCTGGGATGCCCCAAAACCCCACAAACCCCACACAGAACCCCCCAAATTCCACCTGGGATCCTCCAAAATACCCCAAATTCCCTCCAAAATCCATGCAGGACCTCTGAAAATCCAACAAAGCCTCTTCAAAACCCGCCTGGGACTCCACAAACGCCACCCGGGAACTCCCAAATCCCACAAATTCATGCCAAAAGCCACATGGGACCTCCAAAAGTTGCTCAAATCACCCCAAAAACCATCTGGGAGCCCCCAAAACTCCTCAAATCCCCAACAAAATCCGTCAAGAAGCCCCCAAAATCTTTCTAATCTCGCCCAAAACCCATCCAGGAACCCCCAAATCCCACCTGTGATTCCCACAAATTCCCCACAAAATCAACTCAGGACGCCTGAAAATCCACCAAAGCCTCCTCAACCCCCAACTGGGACTTGGTAAATGCCACCTTAGAAACCCCAAATCCCACAAATTCATGCCAAAATCCACCTGAGACCCCCAAAAGTTGCTCAAATCACCCCTAAACCAACCTGGGACGCCCCAAAACCCCACGGGGACGCCCGTCAAATCCCTCAGCTCTCCCTCTAAGCCCAACCAGAACCCCCATTTCCAACCCTGAGCAACCCAAAATCCCTCCAATTGTCCAACAAACCCTACCTGGGACACCCCAAAATTCCACCAATTGATCCTTAAACGCACCTGGGACCCCCCAAAACCCCACAAACTCCACCCAGAACCCCCCAAATCCCAACTGGGATCCCCCAAAATCCACCCGGGCTCCCTCTAAAATCTACCAAAGCCTTATCAAAACCCACCTGGGACTCGACAAAGCCAACATGAGACCCCCCCCAAAATTTTACAAATTCACCCCTAAACTCACCTGGGCTTCCCAAACCTCACCTGGTACCCCAAGATCTCCCCGAATGCCACCCAACATCCACATTGGACCTCCCAAAACCCCCAAAATCCCCACCAAGAACCCCCCAAATCCCACCTGGGATCCCCCAAAATACACCAAATATCCACCAAAATACACCCAAAATCTACCAAAGCCTTCTCAAAACCCACCTGGGACTCCACAAACCCCACCTGGGACTCACCAAAATGCCCCAAATTCGCCCCAAGATCCATGCAGACCTCCCAAATCCCACCTGAGATCCTCCAAACACACCTGGGATGCCCCAAAACCCCACGGGGATGCCCCCAAATCTCTCAACTCTCCCTCTAAGCCCACCCAGAAACCCCCAATCCCACCCTGGGCAAAACAAATTCCCTCCAATTCCCCATCAAATCCCATCTGGGACACCCCAAGATTCCACCAATTGTTCCATAATCTCACCTGGGCTCTCCCAAAACCCCACAAACCCCATCAAGAACCCCCCAAACCCCACCTAGCATCCCCCAAATCCACCCAGAACCCCCTAAAATCGACCAAAGCCTTCTCAAAACCCGCCTGGGACTGAACAAAGCCCACCTGGGACCTCCCAAAATTTTACAAATTCACCCCTAAACTTACCTGGGCCCCCCAAACCTCACCTGGACTCCAAAATCTCCCAAATTCTACCCAACAACCACCTGGGACCCCCCAAATCCCCACAAACCCTATCCAGAACCCCCAAAATCCCCACAAATTCATGCCAAAATCCACCTGGGACCCCCAAAAGTCACTCAAATCACCCCAAAGCCCTTCTGGTAGACCCCAAAACTCCTCTAATCCCCAACAAAATCTGTCACGGAGACCCCAAAATCCCTCAAATCTCGGCCAAAACCCATCCAGGAACCCCCAAACGCCACCTGGGACTCCCCAAAATTCCCCAAAGTCCCCCCAAAAACCCACGTAGGCCTCCCAAGTCCCACCTGGCATCCTCCAAACCCACCTGGGATGCCCCAAAACCCCACAGGGATGCTCCCAAATCCCTGAACTCTCCCTCTAATGCCAGCCAGGACCCCCAAACCCCACCTTAGACACCTCAAAATCTCCCAAATTCACCTCTAAACTAACCTGGGACCCCCCAAAACCCCACACACCCCATTCAGGACCCCCCAAATCCCTCCTGGGATCCCCCAAAATCAACCTGAGACTCCTGAAAATGTACCAATGCCTTCTCAAAACCCACTTGGGACTCCATAAACCCCACCTGGGACTTCCCAAAATGACCCAAATTCACCCCAAGATCCACGCAGACCTCCCAAATCCCACCTGAGATCCTCCAAACGCTCCTGGGAGGCCCAACAATCCCACAGGGATGCCCCCAAACCTCTCAACTCTCCCTCTAAGCCCACACAGCACCACCATATTTCACCTTGCACACCCCAAAATCCCCCCCTATTCCCCCTCAAATCCCACCTGGGACGCCCCAAAATTTTACAAATTTATCCATGAACTCACCTGGGCCCCCCAAACCTTACCTGAGACCCCAAAACCCCCCAAATTCCACACAAAATCCACCTGGGATGCCCCAAAACCCCACAAACCCCACACAGAACCCCCCAAATTCCACCTGGGATCCTCCAAAATACCCCAAATTCCCTCCAAAATCCATGCAGGACCTCTGAAAATCCAACAAAGCCTCTTCAAAACCCGCCTGGGACTCCACAAACGCCACCCGGGAACTCCCAAATCCCACAAATTCATGCCAAAAGCCACATGGGACCTCCAAAAGTTGCTCAAATCACCCCAAAAACCATCTGGGAGCCCCCAAAACTCCTCAAATCCCCAACAAAATCCGTCACGAAGCCCCCAAAATCTTTCTAATCTCGCCCAAAACCCGTCTAAGAACCCCCAAATCCCAACTGTGATTCGCACAAATTCCCCACAAAATCAACTCAGGACCCCTGAAAATCCACCAAAGCCTCCTCAACCCCCAAAACCCCACGGGGACGCCCGCCAAATCCCTCAGCTCTCCCTCTAAGCCCAACCAGAACCCCCATTTCCAACCCTGAGCAACCCAAAATCCCTCCAATTCTCCATCAAACCCTACCTGGGACACCCCAAAATTCCACCAATTGATCCTTAAACGCACCTGGGACCCCCCAAAACCCCACGAACTCCACCCAGGACCCCCCAAATCCCAACTGGGATCCCCCAAAATCCACCCGGGCTCCCTCTAAAATCTACCAAAGCCTTATCAAAACCCACCTGGGACTCGACAAAGCCAACATGAGGCCTCCTAAAATTTTACAAATTCACCCCTAAACTCACCTGGGCTTCCCAAACCTCACCTGGTACCCCAAGATCTCCCGAATGCCACCCAACATCCACATTGGACCTCTCCAAAACCCCAAAATCCCCACCAAGAACCCCCCAAATCCCACCTGGGATCCCCCAAAATACACCAAATATCCACCAAAATACACCCAAAATCTACCAAAGCCTTCTCAAAACCCACCTGAGACTCCACAAACCCCACCTGGGACTCACCTAGCATCCCCCAAATCCACCCAGAACCCCCTAAAATCTACGAAAGCCTTCTCAAAACCCGCCTGAGACTGAACAAAGCCCACCTGGGACCTCCCAAAATTTTACAAATTCACCCCTAAACTTACCTGGGCCCCCCAAACCTCACCTGGGACTCCAAAATCTCCCACATTCTACCCAACAACCACCTGGGACCCCCCAAATCCCCACAAACCCTATCCAGAACCCCCAAAATCCCCACAAATTCATGCCAAAATCCACCTGGGACCCCCAGAAGTTTCTCAGATCACCCCAAAAACATTCTAGTAGACCCCAAAACTCCTCTAATCCCCAACAAAATCTGTCACAGAGACCCCAAAATCCCTCAAATCTCGGCCAAAACCCATCCAGGAACCCCCAAACGCCACCTGGGACTCCCCAAAATTCCCCAAAGTCCCCCCAAAAACCCACGTAGGCCTCCCAAGTCCCACCTGGCATCCTCCAAACCCACCTGGGATGCCCTTAAAACCCCACAGGGATGCTCCCAAATCCCTGAACTCTCCCTCTAATGCCAGCCAGGACCCCCAAACCCCACCTTAGACACCTCAAAATCTCCCAAATTCACCTCTAAACTAACCTGGGACCCCCCCAAAACCCTTACACACACCCCATTCAGGACCCCCCAAATCCCTCCTGGGATCCCCCCAAAATCAACCTGAGACTCCTGAAAATGTACCAATGCCTTTCTCAAAACCCACTTGGGACTCCATAAACCCCACCTGGGACTTCCCAAAATGACCCAAATTCACCCCAAGATCCACGCAGACCTCCCAAATCCCACCTGAGATCCTCTCCAAACGCCTCCTGGGAGGCCCAACAATCCCACAGGGATGCCCCCCAAACCCTCTCAACTCTCCCTCTAAGCCCACACAGCACCACCATATTTCACCTTGCACACCCCAAAAATCCCCCCCCTATTCCCCCCTCAAATCCCACCTGGGAGACTTCCCAAAATTTTTACAAATTTATCCATGAACTCACCTGGGCCCCCCAAACCTTACCTGAGACCCCAAAACCCCCCCAAATTCCACACAAAAATCCACCTGGGATGCCCCAAAACCCCACAAACCCCACACAGAACCCCCCAAATTCCACCTGGGATCCTCCAAAATACCCCAAATTCCTCCAAAAATCCATGCAGGACCTCTGAAAATCCAACAAAGCCTCTTCAAAACCCGCCCTGGGACTCCACAAACGCCACCCGGGAACTCCCAAATCCCACAAATTCATGCCAAAAGCCACATGGGACCTCCAAAAGTTGCTCAAATCACCCCAAAAACCATCTGGGAGCCCCCCAAAACTCCTCAAATCCCCCAACAAAAATCCGCCACTGAAGCCCCCCAAAATCTTTCTAATCTCGCCCAAAACCCGTCTAAGAACCCCCAAATCCCAACTGTGATTCGCACAAATTCCCCACAAAAATCAACTCAGGACCCCTGAAAATCCACCAAAGCCTCCCTCAACCCCCCAAAACCCCCACGGGACGCCCCGCCAAATCCCTCAGCTCTCCCTCTAAGCCCAACCAGAACCCCCCATTTCCAACCCTGAGCAACCCAAAATCCCTCCACTCTCCATCAAACCCTACCTGGGACACCCCAAAATTCCACCACTGATCCTTAAACGCACCTGGGACCCCCCCCAAAACCCCACGAACTCCACCCAGGACCCCCCCAAATCCCAACTGGGATCCCCCAAAATCCACCCGGGCTCCCTCTAAAATCTACCAAAGCCTTATCAAAACCCACCTGGGACTCGACAAAGCCAACATGAGACCCCCCCCAAAATTTTACAAATTCACCCCTAAACTCACCTGGGCTTCCCAAACCTCACCTGGTACCCCAAGATCTCCCGAATGCCACCCAACATCCACATTGGACCTCTCCAAAACCCCAAAATCCCCACCAAGAACCCCCCAAATCCCACCTGGGATCCCCCAAAATACACCAAATATCCACCAAAATACACCCAAAAATCTACCAAAGCCTTCTCAAAACCCACCTGAGACTCCACAAACCCCCACCTGGGACTCACCTAGCATCCCCCAAATCCACCCAGAACCCCCTAAAAATCTACTTAAAAGCCTTCTCAAAACCCGCCACTGAGACTGAACAAAGCCCACCTGGGACCTCCCAAAATTTTACAAATTCACCCCCTAAACTTACCTGGGCCCCCAAACCTCACCTGGGACTCCAAAATCTCCCACATTCTACCCAACAACCACCTGGGACCCCCCAAATCCCCACAAACCCTATCCAGAACCCCCCAAAATCCCCCACAAATTCATGCCAAAATCCACCTGGGACCCCCCAGAAGTTTCTCAGATCACCCCAAAACATTCTAGTAGACCCCCAAAACTCCTCTAATCCCCCAACAAAAATCTGTCACAGAGACCCCAAAATCCCTCAAATCTCGGCCAAAACCCATCCAGGAACCCCCCAAACCCCACCTGGGACTCCCCAAAATTCCCCAAAGTCCCCCCCAAAAAATCCATCGTAGGCCTCCCAAGTCCCACCTGGCATCCTCCAAACCCACCTGGGACGCCCCTAAAACCCCCACAGGGATGCTCCCAAATCCCTGAACTCTCCCTCTAATGCCAGCCAGGACCCCCAAACCCCACCTTAGACACCTCAAAATCTCCCAAATTCACTCTAAACTAACCTGGGACCCCCCAAAACCCCACAAACCCCATCCAGGACCCCCAAATCCTTCCTGGGATCCCCCAAAATCAACCTGAGACTCTTGAAAATGTACCAATGCCTTCTCAAAACCCACCCAGGACTCCACAAACCCCAACTGGGACTCCCCAAAATGACCCAAATTCACCCCAAGATCCACACAAACCTCCGAAATCCCACCTGAGATCCTCCAAACCCACCTGGGACTCTCCAAAACCCCACTGGGTTGCCCCCAAATCCCTCAAGTGTCCCTCTAAGCCCAACCAGAACCCCCAAATCCCACCTTGGACACTCCAAACACCCTCCAATTCCCCCTCAAATCTCACCTGGGACCCTCCCAAATACACCACTAATCCCTAAACTCACCTAGGCTCCTCCAAAACCCCCACAAACTCCACGCAGAACACCCCTAATTCCACCTGAGATCCTCCAAAGCCACCTTGGACGAACCAAAACCCCACAGGGACGCCGCCAAATCCCTCAACTCTCCCTCTAAACCCAACCAGAACCCCCAAATTACACCTTGGACACCCCAAACACCCTCCAATTCCCCCTCAAATCCCACCTGCGACCCTTCAAAAATCTGCGACACCCTGGCGCTCCGACTAGTCCCGGCCGCCCTTTTCCCGCCTTTTCCCCTCATGGCAACCGCGCTGTGATAGGCCCCGCGCCGTGAGGTGCCCAGCACTCCCATTGGCTGAGCGTTTCCCGCTTTTTCCATACCCATCTCTTATTGGGCAGAGTCGGTTGCCCGTGTAAAGAGCCGTGCGCTGATTGGCAGGAAAAAGGGCGGGCCATGCTGAGTCCAGCGGCATCGTGACTGGCTGAAAGGTGGCAAAGGACGTGGAGCTGCCGAGGTGAGAAAGGCCTGAGGCGTGGCCAGCAGCCTCTGGCTGGGCTCTCCCGGGGCAGGGGCGCAGACCCGCTGCTGCCCGGGGAACCGCAGTGCCGCCCCGCCCCACGGCCCCGGGCCTCCTTGGGCGCCCGGCTCCGGGCCGCTGGAGCCTGGTGAAGAGCCCGTGTGGCTTCTGCCTGCTAGAATTCCATGCGGCGCAGGATTTCTGCCAGACCAAAGCTGCCACTGATACGCGGAAGAGACTTTGTCATTCCTGAGAGATGAGAGTTATAAAGCAGGTATGCATTTATTTAGTGTTGAGGTGCACGAGGGATAGGTTTTTTTTAAAAGCATGCACGCTAAAACTTTAAACTGTTGCTCCATTTATCTTTTAAAAGTTTAGGATTACACTATATGCTCGATACCTATTTATGTCCTAACTTTGCTTGGTTTTGCCTACCCTCGCTTCGTATTAAACCAAAAGTCCTTTTGCGCTTGCGGCTCTTTAAATAGGGGTTGTCGGGGGTCTCTGACGAAAGCTTCCAAACGCTTCATTGCACCTGAACTTTTTAATTTTGTCGCCAGAGCATGCGTCTTAGCCCTCTGGGCATATTCCAGACACCTGGAGATGAGTTCTTGCTGGTTTTGCATTTATCACTTATCACTGGTAGCCTTGCAGCCCCTCACCCTGTTGGCAAGTTCAGGCTCCGTTTATCACAAATGTGTCTGCCTCTCGTCGCGCTTTCTGCAAGCACAGTCAGTGTCAGGCAATCCTCATTGTTCTGGTTTATGATGAAGTGTTCCTCACTCCTCGATTCCCTGTCTCAGAGCTGCCCCCCAAAATTCCTCAAATCTCCTCCCCAAAAACCTCAAATTCGCCGCAAAACCCCTCAAGGACCACGCAAAATCCATCAAATTCCCCCCAAAACCCACTCGGATTTTGGGGGATCCCAGGGATTTGGAGGTTTCTGGGTGGGCTGAGAGGGAGAGTTGAGAGATTTGGGGGCATCCCTATTGGGTTTTGAGGCGTCCCAGGTGTGTTTGGAGGATCTCAGGTGGGATTTGGGAGGTCTGCGTGGATCTTGGGGTGAATTTGGGTCATTTTGGGGAGTCCCAGGTGGGGTTTGTGGAGTCCCAGGTGGGTTTTGAGAAGGCATTGGTAGATTTTAGGGGGTCCCGGGTGGATTTTGGGGGATTCCAGGTGGGATTTGAGGGATTATGGGTGGGGATCTCACTGGATTTTGGGGCCATTTTTGGTTTTAGAGATGTTAGGAGTTTTTCTGGCCATTTTTTGTGCAATTTCTGGGGGATTCTCGTGTTTCTTAGTGCGAATTTTTAGGCATTTTCCTGGGTTGTTAAGACTGAATTTATCCGGGATTTTTCCTGATGTTTTTCCCAATAATGCCTGGAATTGGTTTGGGGTGTTTCAGTGTCAATTTTAGAACTATTTCTTGCCATTTTCATATCGATTTTTAGGGGATTTTTGCATCTCTTAGTGTGAATTTGTTAGGCTGAATTTTCCCTGGTTTTTTTCCTGATTATTTTCCCAGCAGTCCTTGGTATTTTGGCATCGTTTAGGTGGTTTTGTACAGATTCCAGGAGGTTTTGGGCCATTTTTGGACCCATTTTAGGGGGTTTTGGCCCATTTTAAGTCGCATTTCCTCCAGATATTTTGCCCATTCTCTTTGCCAAGCTTTTGCTTAGAAAACTATGGACTCTCACTGTATTCTGGGGCCGTTTTATTTTTTTAGTGGAAATTTTAGGATTTTTTCTGACCATTTTTTGGTGCAATTTCTGGGGGATTTTTGTGTTTCTTAGTGCAAATTTTTGGGCATTTTGCGGAGTTGTTAAGGCTGAATTTATCATAGATTTTTCCCGATGTTTTTCCCAATAATGTCTGGAATTTTAACCAGTTTGGGCTGTTTCAGTGTCGATTTTAGGACTATTTCTGGCCATTTTCATATAGATTTTTAGAGGATTTTTGCGTCTCTTAATGTGAATTGGTTAGGCAGAATTTATCCTGGATTTTTTCCCAGTGTTTTTCCCAAGAATGCCTGGAATTTTGACTGGTTTGGGGTGTTTCAGTGTCAATTTTAGGACTATTTCTGGCCATTTTCATATTGATTTTTAGGGGATTTTTGCATCTCTTAGTGTGAATTTGTTAGGCTGAATTTTCCCTGGATTTTTCCTGATTCTTTTCCCAGTAATCCTTGGGATTTTGGCAGATTTTAGGTGGTTTTGTACAGATTCCAGGAGTTTCTGGGCCATTTTTTGTGGCATTTTAGGGAGAGTTGGTCTATTTTAAGTCCCATTTCCTCCGGATATTTTGCCCAGCCATTTTTCCAGTTGTCTGAGTCAATTCTCTCAGGGGTACCATGCCTCCAAAGGACCTGCTTTCCCAGGCCCAGGATGGTGTTTTGAGCAGTAGCATGGGACACAGGGTAGGTCTCCAACCAGCCGGTGGTGGCTTCCACCATGGTCAGCACATAACGTTTGCCCTGGCGGCTCTGAGGCAGTGTGATGTAATCAATCTGCCAGGCCTCCCCGTACTTGTACTGGGACCACTGCCCCCCATACCAGAGGGGCTTCACCCCCTTGGCCTGCTTGATGGCAGCGCAGGTGTCACAGTCATGAATAACTTGTGTTATGCTGTCCATGGTAAGATCCACCCCTCGGTCTCGTGCCCACTTATAGGTGGCATCTCTGCCCTGGTGGCCTGAGGCATCATGGGCCCATCGAGCCAGGAACAACTCTCCCTTGTGCTCCCAATCTAAGTCTGTCTTTGACACCTCTATCTGTGCAGCCTGATCTACCTGCTCGTTGTGCCGGTGTTCTTCATTAGCCCCACTCTTGGGAACATGAGCATCCACATGATGGACTTTCACAGGTAGCTTCTCTACCCAAGTGGCAATGTCTTTCCACTCATCAGCAGCCCAGATTGGTTTTCCCCTACGTTGCCAGTCAGCCTTTTTCCTCTCCAGCCACCCCCACAGAGCATTGGCTACCATCCATGAATCAGTGTAAAGGTAGAGCTTTGGCCATTTCTCTCTTTCAGCAATGTCCATGGCCAGCAGAACAGCTTTGAGTTCAGCAAGTTGATTTGATCCATCTTCTCCTTTGGTAGCTTGTGCAACCTGTCGTGTGGGGCTCCATACAGCTGCTTTCCACGTCCAGTTCATTCCCACGATGTGGCAGGAAACATCAGTGAAAAGAGCATAGCATGTTTCATCTGCTGGCAGTTGGTTGTATGATGGAGCATCTTCAGTCCAGGTCACTTGTTTCTACTCCTCTTCATCAGCAAGACCAAAAACTTCACCTTCTGGCCAGTTTGTAATTATCTCCAGAATCCCAGGGCGATTCAGGTTGCCAATACGGGCGCGCTGCGTGATGAGGGCAATCCACTTGCTCCATCTTGCGTCGGTGGCGTGGTGGGTGGAGGGAACCTTTCCTTTGAACATCCACCCCAGCACTGGCAGTCGGGGTGCCAGGAGAAACTGTGTTTCCGTGCCAATTACCTCTGAGGCAGCTTGAACTCCTTCATAGGCAGCCAGGATTTCCTTCTCTGTGGGAGTGTTAATTGGCTTCAGACCCTTTGTAACTCCTGCTTCAGAATCCGAGGGGTCGGCCTCGGGTCTCACCAGGCACCTTCTGCCAAAGGTTCCAGGACAGACCATGGTTCCCAGCTGCAGAGTAGAGCACATTCTTTACCTCTGGTCCCGTCCTGACTGGGCCAAGGGCTACTACATGAGAGATCTCCTGCTTGATCTGGGTGAAGGCTTGCTGTTGTTCAGGGCCCCAGTGGAAATCGTTCTTCTTGCGGGTGACCAGGTAGAGAGGGCTGGCTGTACTCAGGGATGTGCATTCTCTAAAAGCCTATGGCACCTAGGAAAACTTGTGTTTTCTTCTTGCTTGTTGGTGGAGACATTGCAGTGATCTTACTGATGACCTCAGTGGGGACCTGGTGCCATCTGTCTTGCCACTTTACTCCCAGAAACAGGATTTCTTGGGCAGGTCCTTTGACTTTGCTCTTTTTAATGGCAAAACTGGCTCCCAGCAAAATCTGGATGATCTTCTCTCCTTTCTCAAATACCTCCATTGCCGTGTTCCCACACACAATGATGTCATCGATGTACTGCAAATGTTCTGGAGCCTCACCCTTTTCCAGTGCAGCCTGGATCAGTCCGTGGCAGATGGTGGGGCTGTGTTTCCACCCCTGGGGCAGTCGGTTCCAGGTGTACTGCACGCCCCTCCAGGTGAAAGCAAACTGAGGCCTGCACTCTGCAGCCAAAGGAATGGAGAAAAACGCATTGGCAATGTCAATGGTGGCACACCACCTTGCTGCCTTGGACTCCAGCTCGTACTGGAGCTCCAGCATGTCCGGCACGGCAGCGCTCAGCGGTGGAGTCACTTCATTCAAGGCACCATAGTCCACAGTCAGTCTCCATTCTCCATCAGATTTGGGCACAGGCCAGATGGGGCTGTTGAAGGGTGAGTGGGTTTTGCTGACCACCCCTTGGCTCTCCAGCTCTCGGATCATCTTGTGGATGGGGATCACAGCATCTCGATTTGTCCGGTTCTGCCAGCGGTGCACTGTCATGGTGGCAATTGGCACCTGTTGCTCTGTCCCTTTCAGGAGTCCCACTGCAGATGGGTTTTCTGACAGTCCAGGCAAGGTATAATGTGATCAAAACAGCATTGATAACCTCTTCACATGTCATGCTTTTCCTAGCTTCTTACTCCATATTTTACTTCTCCTACAGATCAATTTTCTAAAAACTCCTGAAAAGAATTGCATCGCATTTTCTTTATACAGGCAAAAAGAAACTCATACGAAAATTGCTGAGACTTTTTGTTTATAGTGTGCAAGTGACTTAATACATCTAGCCAAAATATGTGGCATTTGCACAGTGCTGAGATAATATTTCTGAGACTTTTATTAAATTCAAAATAAGATACTTAGCCAAACTATTAAATCAAGTTGTCTATAATATATTTCATAAAAAAGAAGGGTAATACTGGTATATATAATGCAAATTTAAAAAAAAAATGAGTGTGAGGCTTGATAGGATTGAGTTGTACCTTATGGACAGACAAGACAATTATATTTTTCATGATGACAGTGCACTGAGCACCTCCAGAGATGTGTGCTACCTTTACAAACATGCATCAGAAGAAAGGAAGGACACACTTTGAAAACAATTTACCATAGAAAATAGTGTGATATTTTAAAGTACAAATATCTCAAGTGGTAAGTAAGGTAATGTCTGATTATAACAATGCAGTATCAGCATTTTTTTACTTTCTACCCATATCCCGTGCCCCCTTAGAAAATGTATTGTTTAAGACATAACATCTTCCTATAGCAAAATACAAGAATTTATGGTCTCAAAGTCATTGACTGTTTAACCACAGCAACTCCATATGGATGAAATATTTATTACCTCTGCATCAGAGAAAAAGTATGGAATGCTGATACTTACCAGAGTTCACACTTTGAAAGACTGATACGGACACAGTACATCTTCTCTTCCTCTAAATGTAGAAGAGTCACATCATTCCAAAGATGACAAACCTAAAAATCATACTCATTTTCTTCTTACTCATACCTTAAATTAAGACAGAAGAAAATATTAAATAGTTCTACCAGTCCATGCTGAAAAATCCCTTTCCTGACTCAGTTTCCTGACAAGCTGTGCTGAAAAGACCTCACCTTCCTACCAGTTCCAAGGTGCTTCAAAAATCCCTTCTTACACTAAGGACTCAAAAAATAGCTTGCATTTTAAAAATTGTTTTATGAATCCTTTTAATTGTTGTTGTTATTTTGTGTTCTTAGTTGCCTCAACCATTTAATTTCAAAATCCTTAAAGAAGCCTTCTTAATTAATAAGGAAAAGGGCAGTTGTGGAGACCCAGAAAGGTATTCCCAATTAGGGAACATGAAAGGCCTCCCTCACAGCCTTCTCTTGATACTCCTGTTCTGTTCCCTGGGTCAGCCCCTCTCCTGTCCCTCAGTCTCTGGTCACTCCCACCCTAATTCCCTGTTAGCCCTTTGCCCTAACCTCACCCTTGTGCCACCTCCATGTCCCCTGGTAATTGGTTGGTCCCTGATGCTCTCCCTGCCCTGCTCATCCCATGTACTTAAACCTGGACACTCACAGGCCTTTTGCCTTTGTTCCCTGAACTTTGGACGATGCAGGCCTGTGGCTGAAATAAATCTTTGTAAAACCCTCACAAAGGCCTTTCCTGCTCCTTTACTCACTTCACCCCAAGTAACATCTAGATGCAACATAGTTCCATTGTTATCACTGAGCAAAGAAAATTTTCCAGTCATGACTAATGTGAACAGCAAACATCCAAACAGCTTCTATAACTGGATCACTGACAGTTTACACAGGACTGATAAAGAAAATTTTCAGAAAAGAAAATAGCATACCATTGGGTTCCCACGGTATAGGCCCTCTGGACCTAATACTTTTTCCCTGGCATGCACATTCCTTTACAACAGAAATAGTGAAATGTTCTTGTTTCCCTCCCTACGTCCCTTTTCTCTATGTAGGTTGAGGTACATAGCTTTATTAGGAAGGCATTAAAGCCTCCTGGAAGGTAAGAGAATGATGTAGCTAACTTTCAGGATTATTTCAGTAGGTGCTCTCGGTCACCAATAACTTTTGCAGCTTTTTCCAATTTATCCCTAAAACCCTGAGGACTGGGAACACAAGTTCTTGTTTAAAGGAAGATATCCAAGGTAAGAGATATTCCACAAGTACAGAGACGTGTAACCCCTTGAAATGGAGATCTTGATCTGAAAATAAATGGTGCATGCAAGGCACATTATAAACTAGTTTTCTAAGCACTGATACTCAGAACAAAGAAGTACTTTACTGAGCTATCACATAATTAATTCTCTAGTATGCAGTTCTATTCCTCAAATATAATAAAATCTGCCCATGCAACAAGTCATCTCAATACTTATTAACCATGCAGAATGCAGCACAATTAAGAGGTAAGTGATACCTAAGTCTTATACTTGTTACTACGTCCAGGGAAATGGAGCTTCATCCAATGTTGCTCCCATGGTGCATATGACAAAAAGTACAATTGTGTGTCAGTAAGAACAAGTTTCAGAAACAGTGTTAGTGGTTCCAGGTACAAAGGAAAAGAGTTTCTACTTTGAGTACCTGTGGTTAATCATAAAGAGAAAAAAAAAATCTGTGCAGACAAAAATACCAAAAGTATTTGCTAATTCATAAAATCTTTCCATAGAATCCAAATAGCACTTCCATTGAAGAGACAAGGATCAGAAGCGAATAGCTCTTTTCTCTGCAGTTTCTGGCTATCAAATTACTTTCCTGTCTGTAGTTTCACTAATCTCTTGTTCTAGAGCATGGCAAAATCTCTGCAGCAATACAGAAGTAGGCACTATAAGGAGCATATCGTTTGCCAATTAAGAAGGGAAATCTCTAGACTAACTGTTAATAATTAGACTGGTTATTAAACTGTGAGGAATCAGAAGACTGCTTTCTTGGTAAAATTAGACCTTGTAAGTGAAGGAGTAAGGCATATTGAGTAGCAGTGAGCTATTTGGCTTCTCAGCCTATCCAAAAGGGTGTGTGACTCCATGGCCCTTTTTTTTTTCCTACTCCAGTCACATAGGAGCTACTTAAATAAATCCTTTGACAACATAAATTGTCAAATATGGTTTAAATTCTCTACATTAAACCACCTAGACAGTTCCTTATCCATTAAATTATCCATCCATGAAATCCATATCTCTTCATTTTAGAGACTATTGCAAGGGACCTTGTCCAAAGCCTCAAGTGCCAATAGATGCTATCTACAGCTCTTCTCTTGATGACTGACACAGTTACTCCGTCACCAAAGGACACTAGTGTGGTCAGGTAGTACATGCCCTTGGTGAAGCATCTTTTATGAAATTACTACAGGTTGCATACAAGTAATGCATAAAGAAAACCATAACATGTGCATGGCATATAGTGCCACTCAGAAATATGAAATGACCAATGCATGAATTTGAGTGTGATTAAAGATGCAGCTGTAATGCTTGTAAAAGGCTTTACTCTCTACCAAAACTTAAACCCGAGTATATTCTATTTTCAAAATGCCTTTTAGAGGTTTATTTATGTGCTTAAAATTTATTCCTGAAAGTTGACAAACCTCTTTAAGAACTAGATTTTAAAACAAGCAGAAATAAAATAAAAAATGTTTTATGTGGCCACTAATTTTATAATCAGGATGCCATTCAGTTTAAAAAGCAAGGCCTTCCTTCTATTCAACAAAGCTGAACTGTTCATGGTTTGTTTTTATAGATCCTTTCTCATATATTATGGTAATTAACAGATTTGCTCAAAACCAGAAAATCTCTACTGAACCAGGTATTACTCTTTTCTCTCAGGAAGATTTAAAATCATCTGCCAGTCCCCACAGTTGAACGGCTGTTTATTACCCCATCCTAAGCAAGAATGGAACAAAGCACAAAGTCAAAAATGATTAAACAAAAATCAGTGGCTATATGGCTGGATAAATGAGCAAAGAAGCAAACCTTGTATTTAAGAAAACTATGAACACAAACCCTGGACAGGAGGGAAAAATGCCAAAAGCCTCACAGTGCACAAGCTTTAAAGCTCAAGTCACAGTCCTACGTTCCACCTTATTTCTTTCCCTCAAAAATTCATGGAAGCTGAAGCCTTGAAGCAAAACTAAAATTTAATGGCTAAGGACATTTTCCTATGTAATTTTAAAACAAGGCAATGCAAAATTCATAAACATGTATGTATATTTTATCACAAAATTTCAGTCAATGTCCAACCATACTTTTCCTTTTGAATCAAGACTGGGAGAACATTGACACTAATACTTGGAAGTTGAATGTTGTATTTATTTCTAAATCTATATGCACTCCCTACTGAAAGAAAAGCAACCAATGAAAAAAGGACATGTATTGCCCAGACCCACATTACCATCTATTATTATTAAATTATTCTCCTTAATTAAGAATCCAAACTAACTTCTTTTTAGCTCCCTTTTAAAATTAATTTTCATGAATACTAAGGGACAAAACAAGTCAAAAAAAGTTTTCATAGACTTAGTGGCCGTGAGATCAGATAAAATCACAATGGGATACCACATGTCCTCCTTGTCCAAATACAGCTGTTAAATCTGATGTATCACTCTTGAAGTTGAAATATTTGTTGCCTGTATCTTTATTCATGAATTGTTTATATTCACTTTTGTGAGCACATTTGCCAAGTACTAGGTAGTAATAATTGTAATCTTGTCCAATTTGTCTTCATATGAACCAATGCAAATAGCATGATCCCGTTCTTACCCTGGAAGAAGACATCAATCAGCTTAAAGAAAGGTATCCCTTTTCCAATAACATAATAAAGGCCTGCAAAAAGCCAAGAAAACTTCCAACAGATTTCAGGGAAAAAAAATTCACTGAGAAGTAAGAAGTAGGCTTTGCATGTTCCCTAGAGAAGTTTCATTTTAAAGGCAAGAAAAAGGGCAAAATATCCAATATGTTTTTAGAGTTACTGTTTTTGCAGCCTGAGCAACTTAGACAGTGTCTTCAAATGTTTTATGAATCTTGATTCAGGAGGAGAACAAATTCCAAACAAAACATAGGATTTATTTATATGTTTTCTCATCCAAAAAACCCCAAACCAGACCAGACCAGATCAAACCAAACCAGATGAGACCAAACCAAGCCAAAACAACCAACCAAAAAACCCAACAAACCAACAACAGACCAACCTCGAAGTTTTTCTTTTGGTGTTTCTATTGAAAGAACACCAAATGAAACAAAGAATGTTTTTTGGAATATATTTTCTAGAAACTAATGATGGAATTTTTTTTCTAAATAGCTAGTCAGCTATCATTGCATTATCATAAACAGCTGTGCCACATGCTATTCAATCACATAGTTTATTAAAAATGGAAAACTCTGCACTTACTTCACTCATAGGAAAGATTTATTCCAAAACTGAGTTAGTGAGTACTACTGAGGATCACCCACTCCTACAAAGCCAAAAACAGCTTGGGTTTCACTTCTGCAACTCCCCAAAAGACCTAAGCTCTAAAAAGATGCCTTCTTTAAATCAATAACCACTGGGATGAATGCAGCAGAGTAAGACATTTCTGAAGTTTTCTTCTCTTTATTTTAGTCTGTATTTTGACAATTGAAATCAATAGCAAAGCTCCTATTCACTTCAGATGATACTCAGAGTTGCAGTCACAGGCTGACGGGTGACAAGAGGAAGGCTTGTAAATCTCAGTATGAGGGAGATGCTTCCTGGGTATCTTCAGGTGGTACATTAGGCCAGAAAGTGAGATTCCCAGAAACTATTCTAGATTTTTCAGAGTAAATTACATTCACACCAGCAGAATTCTGAATTATTCAGTGGTCTCAAGCCTCTGTCAACATACTATCCTGATTCAAAATTCTGAATAGCACTAGAATGTGCTGTCATTCACCATTAGTCTCACTAACAAATTAATTGCCTAGAGGCCATGAATTTTCACAGCTTAGTGTACAGTATGTCAGTAAAGATTTATAGTAACTCCTATAAAGTTTAAGCCAGTGTATTATTAGCAAAATCTCTGCATGAAGTGCTTTTGAAAAATTCAAAATACATACAAATACTGTTCCTAGGATAAAACCCCCTGCATATGACTAGGGTAAACAACCCAAATTTAAATGCAGTCATGGCCACATCCATCTGAGATACAATAGCTGATAACAGAAAAGTGGAAAACCAATTTATTTTCTTTTGTAATTTCCTCTTTCTAAGTGCTGATTATTTTTCTACCTCATTGCTTTCAACATCAAGCCTCAGTGTCATGGTTTGGTTAAAAAGGTAGTGTTAGGTTATAGGTTGGATTTGTTGATCTTAAAGGTCTTTTCCAACCTAATTCTGTGATTCTGTGAAGCTCTGTTCTCATGTTTATTGCTTTTAAAATTATGCTGCAAAGTATAGGAGAACCACAACTTTTCGAGGGAGATATATTTTTGTCCATATGAATGAAAACTAAATGGTTGTGGATGGCCGGTATAAATCTTTTGTGCTGTCTGTATTGGTATGTAGTTCTTAACCCCTGTAATCTCTTGGTCCATATCTGTCTTTATTAGCTCAGCATGTCAAGGTAGACAGACAACACTACTCAAATATAATTCTTGTCAATCACTGCAGCCCTATTTCCCTGAACCAAAACAGTATTCTGCCAACTATTTCAAAGGTCTTGGATTAGTACTGCAACCCAAAAAACCACAAGCTAAGAATTATGTAGAGTCTAAAGGAGATTAGTTTTAAAAATGCCTGATGCAAAGATAGAGATGTCTGTTAGGACTATTCATATGGTAAAATGGTCACCACTCCTTATGAGACTCCTTGTGTTCTAAATGCGACTTGCACAGGGGTCAATATTCCATCTCTCATGGATTTTTACTAAGCTTTAGTGATGTTTGAAAACCTTACTCCCTTTGACTTATCTAGGATTGATCTAAGGGTATCATGCAGTGCAGGTTTATGAATCTCAAACCATTGTCGACAACTGCCACAAGTTCATACAGACTTAATGCACATCACAAAGCTTTTTGAAAACTGAAGGATTGATTGCAAAATAAAATTCCTAATGTTCCCATTAAAAAAATTAATTTTTTTAATCTAAACAGGTATGAACTGGGATAGACAGGCTGAAAACCACTGTTTTAAGGTGTAAGGTGCCTGGCTTCCATTCAGCATGAAATCTGCAAAACCTGAGGCTTTAGCAATTTCACTCCTGATTTGTTAGGAAGAGGTGAGAAAAATGGGAGTGTTAATGTGTCAGCACAGCAACAGGATAAGTGTAAGAAAAGGTAAGAAGAATGTCACTGAAAAAGAAGGAGCAGGGAAATAGGAATACTTGAAAAGATAAAGAAAAATCAAGAGAGGTCATAAAGGTAATCCAGCCCATACGTTTGCTTGTCAACTTTTTGGATTTAGTTTTTAGGGGCAATAAAAGCAATCCATCCACAAGCATCAAAGAAGCTAGTAAGTAAGTGACCATTAAAGAATATATGTAAATACAGACACAAATGCAGTGAAACTCTAAGGAGAATATTTAGGTATTCAATAAAGCTCAAATTATTTAATACATGCAAAGGCTGAAAGAAAATTGCTTGTGGTGTTTCATCACATTTAGAAAGCTTTTTATACTTTCTGCTGGGTTACAAACTCATTAAAGTGCCTTAAGAGTACTTAGACTGTCAAGTTCCACTGCCCTTATTGGATTTTTTTCTGAACTTCCCACCATTTCTGGTAATTGAGCATTTTTCCTGGTTTTCTAAACTTTAATGTTACTTTATTTGGTATTTTATCAGTATTACTATATAGCTAAACTGGTCCTTTTCTTTTTCTAGAGGTCATGCTTTCATTTTGCTATGCCAAACAAACCATAGTTTATTTCATTTTTGCTCACAACAGGCTGCATATTGACTCTTGTCTATATGCTATTTCCTAAACACTATATTAGAAACACCCCTACTGTAATAGAACATAGCACACAAGCAAGGAAACCTGGGATCTCATCATCCCTTTCCTTGGAAACATCTTTTTTCATAACTCTTGATTTGTACTTTTTCTGTTATCAATTGTTACACTTAATTCCCCTAATCTTTTGTTGTTCCCAACTAAACAGTTTTCAGTTAATAATGAATTTTCTTATTACCACTCCCTAAGGGTAGGACTAAGCAGCTGTACTATTAAATTTTATCTCATACCTTGCAGACTATATTACAAGATGACCCAGTTTTTCATCCCTCTTTTTGATGATAATGAACAACTTTTTTTTTTTTTTTTTAATCAGCAGGCCTCATTAGCTCTCTTCTGCCAAAGATTTTAATGAAAATACTAAATTATATTGATCCAAAGTCTGATCTCTGAATCTGAATCTCTGTTACTTTCCTCCAAACTGATAATTTTCTTTCCGAGCAGGCCAATGCAATTTCCTCTTCAAGCACTTTAAAGCCTTTGCAAAAATTATTCTCAAATAACTGTTTCAGATTATTTTCTGATGTGTTCTTTGCTTAATCCATGAAGTGTGGGTTGTGGTTTTTTAAAATTCTACCACTTACAATGAAACTTCTTACACAGGTAGTGACGAAAAATGGAACGCTTTCTTCATTATTCAAGGGAAAAGGTTAGAATTCAAGCCTGATTTGAAAACATTGAAGTTTCACTTCCATCCTGGTGGAAGCAGTTTTCATATTCTAGCCTTTCCTCCACCACTGTTTAGTTTACCTCAATTGTAAGTTCTATTACCCTATATGAAAACTGAAAACACAGTTTAAGGGGTCTGCTTAGACTTTTCTAAATCCTTAGTTTCACAGGATGCTATCTTTGTTTACTCACTTTATTTTTTTTATTGGTGAAGTTGAAGAACACTGAGGTTTTTGCGTTACTTGTTTTACAAAGTTAGACCAAATTTTTAGCAATTCTTACTCTTAATTCTTCCATGTATCTAAGAGTTAAAAATTAAGCCCAGAAAACTGAGAAAATATTTTTGCATTTTTGTAGCTGTTTTGGGGTTAGACTGTTTCCAACCCCAGGATGCTACCAGAGTCCAAATAGCTCAGAACTCTTGCGGCAGAGCCCCAGCTACGCACTAGTGGAGAATAAAGGCTTGAGATCGTGCTGCAAAGATTCCGAAGGTGTTTTTATTTCTTCGAAGGGTTTTACTAACAATGGTCTAATTACATGATATAACAAAGGGCTTTTATAGCTTTCTAGAGGATTGAACTTCTAACCAATAAAAACTACAAATTACAAACTAACCAATTACCTTAAAATTCTAAGTAAGAAAAAGACCAATTACCTTATGACTTTAAGAACCAATAGAAATCTTGAAAGATAACAGAAGTTTCGATAAGGAGAAAGGGGCCCTGCTTCCAGGAATTTCTTTGTTTAAGGAACCAGATCCCAGGGGCCCATTTTGGGGGAAGTAACATCTTCTACAATTCCTCTCTCTGTATTTACAAAGAGAGTGTCTTTAACAGTTTTCTTGAAACATTCAACTAAACATGAAAACATAGCTAGCACAATAACAATAACAATGAAAATCCACACAATTCCTTTGACCAAGGAAGAAGCTCATCCCGTCAGTCCCCATTGGCTAAAGAGGTTGTTGACCCAGTCTGGAGTGGTTTCAGTTTTCAGGTCCTTCACGAGGTTTTTCAGCTTTTGAATGTTTTCATGGATGCATGTGGAGTGGGAAGAAAGGTTGAAGCAGCGCATTCCTTCAAAGTCTTCACAGCCATGTCCATAAGAGAGCAGCAGAAAATCAGTTGCTGCCCAGTTTTGGAGGGTTGCATGTCTTAAGGTTTCTTCATCCTTTAAAAGGTCACTCAGAGCAGCAGATGTAGCATTGGCCTGCTTATAAGGCAGCATGCTAAATGATCAATTTCACCAAGGGCCTTTGCTGCTGCTATCCATGGATAGAACAGGGAGGCAGCAACTCTTTTGGGTTTGTTCCACATGTATACTCTGGAGTCACAATTTTCGTCAAATTCAGTGTAAGATCTTTTTCACTTTTTGATTTGCTTTCTTTTTTCCAATTATGTAACAAGGTAATGTTGGGGTTGAGGGTAGAAGGCTTGCCAAGGCTACAAGGTCTCCCCTAAAGACGAGAGGGGATTCCGGCCCAAACTTGATCACCACAGATGAGAAACATTCCCCTGGGCAGTTTCTTGGGATGAAGAGAGGATTCAGAAATTATGGGAGCAGTGTAATTACACCAATCTGGATAGTTGTATGCTTTGTTGATGGGTGATAGTCTTTCCTGTGCGTGTTTTTTTGCAAATCCAATTCATGTATGTTTTGCCTTGGGCGTTTAAAGTAAAGTATGCTGCTTTGGAGGACCCCAGCAAATCTAATTCTTGGGGTTCCTCAAGGGCGTTTGGCAAAATTTTTGTCCAATCATCCCAAGTGTCCGCGGGGTTGGGTCTCTTACCTGTGGTGCGAAGGAGTTCTGAGTTTTGAATGGCCATTCATCTGCTGCAAATGGAATTCCCACTAAACATGTGGAAAGTGGATTGTCAAGGCTGCCTAGGGATAAACACAAGTTATCTTGTTTTAATGTCTTTGCTAAGGTGACCCAAACATTGTGGTTGTGTTGTGGGCTTATCCAGCTGGAGGCATGTGGTATGTTGAAGGACGTCCAGGCAGCAGTGGAAACAACATCGACGGAGATAATTTTCATCTTTGAACAAGGATCAGGCTTCTGATAGGGAATACAAGCAAAATTTGTTATTTTGAAAAGAGGAGGGATAGGGTTTCTGTCCTTTCCTTCCCCCCCCACCCCTTCCTTTTTAACACTAAACTAAAAGGAATTGGATATAAGGTTAAAAGTTTTAACAAAGGTAATAAAAAAAACAGGAAAAGGGGATTTTTTAGCAAAGGTTAATAACTTTTAAATGAAAACTACTTTAAATTCAGCTTAAGGCTTGACTGAGGCAGCTAAAGGCTGCTTGGTTTTCTGTTTTGTCTGCTGTCGTGTGACAGGACAATCTTTTCTTTGGTATGTGGGTGCTCTGCGATGCCTGTGTCTCCATGCAGAGCTGGTTTGGTTTTGAGGAGGTTTTGTGTTGGACTCAGGAGAATTTTTGCTGGTGCTTGAAGGGGTGGGTTTTGCAGTGCCCAGGTATAGTTTTTTCCTGGGTACCATCTCTCAGACCAGATGGCAGAGATATGCAAGCGTATCCCCTTCCCCAGGTGATCAATTGAAAGGGCCCAGAGATTTGGTGTGTTTCTGGGTCTTTCACCAGCACTGGTGGTTTCTCAGTGAGCTTGGCTTGGGTGGAGTTTGAGAAGTGACAAAGAATTGGGGGATCAGGTTCTGATGTTGTACAATTTAGGAAATTGATGACGTAGAGAGCTTTGCAAAGTCTTTCAGCTGGAGATTAAATTTTTGTGTGTCTTTGTTGCTGGTTGAGAACTCTTTTGAGGGTTTGATGATTGTCCTGTGGGGTTTGCAGCAATGCCAGTGATGTGTTCAATTCTCCATTCACTGAGAAACTTTTTCAAATCTCGAGATTTGTAAGCGGGTCCATTGTCAGTTTTGATTTTTTGTGAAACTCCTAGAGTGGCAAAAGCCAGGAGAAAATGCTTGATAGCATGAGTGGCATTTTCTCCTGCGTGGGCTGATGCAAAAACTGCTCCAGAAAACGTGTCAACTGACACATGCATATATTAGGACTTCCCAAAAGATGGGAAGTGGGTCATGTCAGTCTGCCACAGCTGGCAGCTGTTCAGGTCTTTGGGATTGACTCCTGTACCCATGGAGGGTATTTGGTAATTTTGACAGCTTGGGCATGTTGCCATGATGGATTTTGCTTGATCTTTTGAAAGTTTAAACATTTGAATGAGAGTGGGCACATTTTGATGAAAAAATGCATGTGACAGCTTTGCCTGAGCAAAGATGTCAGGGACATTTGCAGTTTCTATAGACATGGCCAGACCATCTGCTCTTCTGTTTCATTCTGTAATAAAACCTGGGAGATCAGTGTGTGACCTTACAGGAACAATGAGGTAGGGCTGTTGTCCATGAGAAATTAAATGTGTCAATGTAAAAATTAATTTTGTAATTTTGGGTTGGGAACATCCTTTAAAAAGGCATGTTCTGCCCTCATAGGTATACCAGCTACATAAGCTGAGTCTGTGACCAAATTAAAGGATTCGTCTTTGAACTTTTCAAAGGCTCTGACAATGGCTGCTAGCTCTGCGATTTGTGGAGATCCCTCCACTATCTGAATATCTGATTCCCAAGTTTGGGTTTTGGGGCTTTTCCAAGTCATGACTGACTTGTGAGAGGAGCCTGAGCCGTCAGTGAAGACAGAGCTTTGAGGGGAGTCCTGCTTTAGACTAATTTTGGAATTAAATGAAAAACTGCATCTTTATTGAAAAGCTTGTGCTTTGGTAATTGAATTGAAATTTGGCCAGTATAGCTATCTAGAGCAATTTGGAGGCTTTCATTGGTCTGGAGCAAATGCTCCAGATTTCCAATGGTCAGTGGTATGTAGATGCATGTGAACTCACACCCTGCAAGGGAGCGGAGGCGAGTTCTGGCTTTCCTTATGAGATGTGCCATAATTTCTTGAAATGTGGTAATTATTTTTGAGGGTTGATTGCTTGTGAAGACCCATTCAAGGATCAGCAAAGGGTCCGAGAGTTGAGAGTCCCATTGGAAAATCAGTCCATGAAAGTGAGGGGCCTTTCCCAGGATGACGAACTGGAAAGCTAGATCAGGTTCAGACCGATGAGCTTGGCATGAAGAGAGGGCTTCTTGGACTTTGATGATGACTTGTTGAGCTTCTGGTGTGATGGTGCATGGGGAGTCGAGGTCTTCTTTTCCATGAAGAAGGTTGAACAGCGAGGTGAGGTCTTTTGTTGTGATTCCCAGGAGGGGGCGTATCCAGTTGATGGATCCTCACAGGCTATGTAAGTCTCTTAAGTCTCTTTTTGGACTGTCCTTGATGGAAAGCTGCTGGGGTACAATGGTTCTTTCACGAATTTGAAGTCCAAGGTAGTTCCACGGGCTGGTGTTCTGTACTTTGTCTTCACGGATTTCAAATCCTGCTTTTTCAATGGTTTCAATGGTTGCTTTCACTGCTTTGTCCAAGTAAGTCTTTTCTGAGGCACAAACTAAAATGTCGTCCATGTAATGGTAGATGATTGCATCTGGGAATGAGCTCTGAACAGGGGAGAGAACACGAGCCATATACCATTGGCATATGGTGGGAGAGTTTTTGAGTCCTTGAGGAAGGAAGAGCCAGTGGTACCTTTTGAGGGGAGCCTCTCTCTTTAGAGAGGGAACGGAGAAGGCAAACCATGGGGCGTCTTGGGGGTGCAGTGGGATGCTGAAAAAGCAATCCTTGATGTCAATGACAGCAAGTGTCCAGTTTCGAGGCAGCATTGATGGAGAAGGCAGACAGGCTGAAGGGGTCCCATATCTTTAATGATGTCATTGATTTTGCGAAGGTCTTGGAGAAGCCTCCATCTGTTTGTTCCAGGTTTTTGCAGGACAAAGACAGGAGTGTTCCAGGGGCTTGTGGTTTCAGTGATGTGGCCTTTGGCGTGTTGCTCTTCCACCAGGGCATGCAATGCGTGCAGTTTGCCTTTTGAAAGGAACCACTGCTGTTGGACCTAGACCAGGTTGTCACTTTTCCAGGTGAGCTGAGGGGTCGGTGGGAGGGTGCGCTCTTCAGTGGCCCCAATCAGAAATCCCGGTATTGGATTCATAGGGAAACTCCCCATTGGGATAGGACATTCCTACCCCACAGGTGATGGGGGCTTTGACGACGAACGGGCGGACGGTTGCCAACTTGCCTTCAGGTCCTTCAATGACAACGTTGTTCCTGCTTTGCATGGACACGGTGATGCCACCAATTCCAGAAATCATGCCAGCTACCTGTTGCAGTTCCTAGTGGGATGGCCGTTCTGAGCGAGCAATGTTGGTGACATCAACTCTGGTGTCGATCATTCCTAGTCTGAGGATTCTCTCAGCTTTGCAGAGGATGTTGCATTCAATGATGGGTTTCTGGGATCCCATGATTTGCACCCACAGTATTGTAGGGTTGAGAGGGATCTGTCCGTTGTAGTTTTTTGGAAGCAGGAAGGCTTGTGCAATTGGTGTGCCCTGTGAAAGAAAAAAAGGCGTGTCTGTGCAGCGAAGCTGGACAAAGATTTCTTGTCCAGATTGTACAGTCTGAATTTCTGGCAGAACAAAAATTTGCTTTGGGCTGTGTACAATGTCACCAAATATGAAAATGTCCCAAGGGCTGCCTGGTGGTCCACGTTTGCGTGTGGGAACACGGTAAAAACTGCTATTTGTGAAATTGAAAGGCAAGGAATTTACAAACTATGTCTGTGGGTTCCCAACCATGCCTCGGCGTGTGTTGGACCATCTTGATACGTTCTGGAAATTGACTGATTTTCATGGGCGGGACAGCGTGGAAGATGGCCTTTGATTTGTTGTCGTGGTGCAGTGCCATTCCTGTGCTGCACTGGCTGTTTTTTGGATTCTGCAGGTATTTTTGCTGTTTCTGGGGCTTAGGATGATTGCTGGGAGGGTGTTGAATTTGTGGCTTTTCTGGGAAATTTTTTACAAAGTGTCCAAGTTCCCCACAGTAGAAGCATCGAGCGTTTTCTTTGGAGGTCACTGCTGCAAAGGCTCCTGAGACTCCTTCAGCAATCCCTTGGCCACTGCCTGGGCTACTGTGTTCTCAGTGGACATGTGATGTGTGCAGGTTTCCACCATCTGTTCAATGGTGTGTTCTGTGTCGAGAGGCAAGGACCTTAAGATAGTTTTACATTGTTAATTTGCATTGCTCATAGCAAGTTTGCATAACAGTTCTTTTTGTGCCTCTGCGCTCTCTATTTGTTTTTCCAGAGCATCTTTCAGTCTGTCTACAAATTTGATAAAACTTTCATATATTTTCTGTTTAATATTGGAAAAATGCATGGTAGGTGTGGAGTCATCAAGTGTGAGAAGCAGGGATATTTTTGCTGCATTTGCTATGTCTTGCAATGTGTCTCTGGGCAAAGCATTTTCCTGGTCTGAAGGCTTTGATAAATTGCCTTCTCCACCTAATTGTTCTACTGTGAAATTTGGGCGATATGCATCTCTTGCATAATTATCAGATAACGTTTTTAAGCTTTTCCTCCAATGTCTTTCAAATAACATATATTCAGCAGGCATTAGAAGACATTGTGCTAAATTTTTTGCATCATGTTGTACCAAAACATATGCAGAAAAAATTGCCTCTAAAATTTTTTTAAAATTTGGGTATTTCTCCCATTTTCCTTCGCAATCCTAGATAATTCAGTCAATTGTTTTGCATAAAATGCTTCCCATTGAGCAGTATTTGTGGCACCTCCTCTGCAGCCTGCTTGATATGTTACAGGAAAGGAAGAAATTTTTTGAGCTATTTGCCAATTTCCATTTTGCGTGGCTAATAGCTTGACTATGCTCCATGGGTCCTGTTCATTTTCTGAATCATAAGAATCTGTGTCATCTAAAGTGGTAGAATACCTATGTTGTCTGCGGTGTTTTTTGGAACGGGAAGGGATGGTGTTGGTGAGAGGCGCAGAGGCAGGCAGGGAAGCACACGGCTGGGAGGTGTGGGCGGGGCTGGGGGTGCTGAGGGTTGGGGATGGTTTGGCTGGGTGCAGAACACGATTTTGCCACATGGTGGAAGTGGTGCATTAGAATTGGCAGCATGAGGAGGGGGAAGGGGAGCGAACAGTGGGGAATGGGTGAGGACTGTCAAAAGGCTGGAGGAATGTCGTTTCCTCGGCGACCCTGGGGAGTGAGGGATTGCAAGGGGCCCGCACAGGGATGGGGGAATGGGGGATGGGATTGGTTGTGCACTGCGGGTAAAGGTAAAGTGGAGGGGAAATAAAGCTGGGTGCTGGATGGACGCAACGTGGAGGGAAAAAGGGTGGGGGGGAAGGGAAAGCAGCATCGAAAGTGGGGAGTGGAGCCGGGACGTTAGAGGGAGGCAACGCTGATGGCGGGGAAACAGTATTGATTGCATAGGAGGGGGGTGCCTGTGGACGCGAGGGGATGTGGCGCTATTGCAGTGTCGTGGGCGGCGGGGGAGGGATGAGGAAGGGAGCGCACAAGGCTGAACGGGGGTGGCGGCAGCATCTCCCTGCTGTGGGGGGTCATTTGGCCGAAGGGGGTGAAAAAGGGCAGGCGGCAGTGGCTGCGCCGTGTCTGCGGGGGGTGCGGCATTGGTGGGTGGGGGGCAGTGGCAAGAGGGCTTCAGGTGGAAATGCACATGTCGGTGCCGCGGGAAGTGAATTGCGAGGCAGGGGCTGGCCCCATGAAACTTGGGAAGGGGGTGACGGAGCAAGCACGTGGGGCTAGGTGGGGTTGAGCCACGGCAGCGGCGCAGGCTGAGGCGGTGGGGAGAGAGCGACGGCACGGGGACGGGCGGCACAGGGGGCAAAAAGGCTGTGTTTGTGTGAGAAAGCGCGGTGTGGTACACGTGCTGGTGGTGGATAAGGGGCAGCTCTCGGGCACTCCCCGCCGCTTTGCCGCCAGGCTGCGGATCGCAGCCGCCGGGATGTGCAGACGGAGTGCACGGCTGGGTGGAGGGGAGGTGGCGCCGGGGGCCTCCGCACCAGCTCCGGGCTGCAGCTCCGTGGCGGGTAAAAGGGACGCAGAGGGCACTCTGGGTTTGGCGGTTCTGCTACAGGGAAAAGCGGCGAAGGAAGCTCGAGCGATGCGGCGGAAAAGGGATCTGCGGGGGGCGTGCGCGCCTTGGGCAATGGTGGTGCCGGCCATGTGGAGGGCAGCGCGGCTCTGCCAGGCTGTGCACTCGGCTGTGGCAGTGGTTTGGGGAAGGAGGGAATGGGCTAGAGTCTACGTGTGAATTTAGGAAGGAGGGGAAACTGGAGTGGCGGGCCTTTATAATTTCTTGGAATAAAGGAATAAAACGCATGGCTTTAAAATTCTCTTGCGTTTGTAGCGAATAAATGTGGGTGCCTACACTATGCCAAAAATCTGCCGATGCCACAGATTGAGAATTCGCATCAGGGAAATTTATAAAAAGCCACTTAACAAAAGATTTTAAGGTAGATTTAGAGAAAGTTATTTTAGAAAACTTGAAAGTGTTAGTAGACAACAGAGTTAGTATTTGGGAGTAAAAGCCTTTTTCCGTGGGGGTTAGGGAAAATTTTGTGAGCAAATTCCCCGTGGAACTCTGTAGAGAACCAGCAAAAAAAGGGAAAAAAAAGAAAAAAACCCCTAAAATTCGCGATTGGACCCTATGATAGAGAAGCGCGCTAGAAACAGGCTAAGTGCTCACCAAATCTCAGCCGAAGGGTCAGTCTGCTGGCTGCTTACTAGCGGTGTCCAGTCTCAGTCCGGATTCCGAGGGTGCTGGGCAGCCTTGTTCATAGCAGGTCTTCGTAGAACAAAGAACTGCTGAACCCGGCAATTCAGCGCTCCGAAGGCGGAACAAAGAGATGCCGCTCACAGTCACCTGAGGAGGTCCCAGGAACAGTTCGGGATGCCAAATGTAGCTGTTTTGGGGTTAGACTGTTTCCAACCCCAGGATGCTACCAGAGTCCAAATAGCTCAGAACTCTCGCGGCAGAGCCCCAGCTATGCGCTAGTGGAGAATAAAGGCTTGAGATCGTGCTGCAAAGATTCCGAAGGTGTTTTTATTTCTTCGAAGGGTTTTGCTAACAATGGTCTAATTACATGATATAACAAAGGGCTTTTATAGCTTTCTAGAGGATTGAACTTCTAACCAATAAAAACTACAAAGTACAAACTAACCAATTACCTTACAATTCTAAGTAAGAAAAAGACCAATTACCTTACGACTTTAAGAACCAATAGAAATCTTAAAAGATTACAGAAGTTTCGATAAGGAGAAAGGGGCCCTGCTTCCAGGAATTTCTTTGTTTAAGGAACCAGATCTCAGGGTCCCATTTTGGGGGAAATAGCATCTACAGATTTCTAAAGACTTTGGCTATTTTTTGGCTTTACTACAGCAAGTACTGTAGGCTTACTCCTTTGTTTAATACACAAGTTCTAGCTATTTTGTATATTTGATCTAATTACTTTCCAATGTGTTTAACTTCATTCATTTGACTTTATGAAGTTGACCTCTAATATCTGAGTTGTTGCCATTTTGCAGCTACAAACTTACCTCTGTTTTTTTCTTCATTTACAGTGATCCAGTCTTTATTGACTGTTATTGTTTATCAAAGATAAATCTAAAAGTATCAACATCCTTTGTATTTTATGTGAATTTGGAGAAATGTTAGCTTTCACATTTACAGAAGTACCTGGTAGTATTTTCTGATCTTTGTAAGATAAATTTAAAACTCCCAAATATCAAACCCACACAACTAGTAGCAGAATGACAGAAGTTTGATCAACATCCAAACCTGGCACAATCCCAACAATTTTTTTAATGAATCTTACCATACACTTCTTGAAGTCATTTCAGCAGAAAAACCTTTTTGTACCATTCTTGTATCTTTGAAATCTATTGCACCTTAAACACTATAGCTCTGCTTCAACTGGAAAGTTTTGGTCTTTCATAGACTACTATCCTACCCTGAATTTCTGCTATTTCTTTTATGATCAGACTCAAAAGACTACATACAACCCCTTCATTAATTCCACCAGCCATCTACTGCACCCAGTAACAGGTTTTTGTATTTCACCTTCATCTTCAGGTGTGTCTTCACCCCTTTTAAAAGGGTGAATCTATATTTTATGTATCTTCCCTTCCCTCCAAGAGCTGAAAGCAATAAACTGTGATGAAATCCTGATCTGTGATAACAATAAATGACAGTGAAAAAAGAGTTACTCAACCTCCTCATTCACACTATTATAATCAGCTATGTAATAGCTGGCCTTCACTATAATGTATTTCCTTTTGCAAGTTATCATAAATTGTAATTGCTTGTAAATTATTATAAATTGCAATTGCTTGTAGATTATTATAAATTGCAGCTGTTTTTAGCTATAGTTCAAATTTGTAATCGCTTTTGCGGATTACGTAACTAGAATTAGGCATAAAGCGAGGCTATCATAAGGTATAAACAGGCTTGCAAAAGATGTGTCACAGAATACGGTTGCTTTGGCAAAATGCTGCCTCAGGGTCTACATTTTGCAAGAGCAATTATTTCACAAGTCATGGCGGGTCTTGTGAAGTGTGTAACCAAGAGAGCACAGGCAAAGAACAAAGTACCATAAAAGGAAAATACCAAGTCAAAAGTGACATCGGATGACCTTCCTGGACTGCGTCCCTGACAGACCCTCATGTGGACTTATGCAATGCTGTGGCAACCAGAGCCACAGTTGTGGTCAACAAGCTCTGAAAATGTGCCAAGACATTTGAAGAAGTAATAAAATTGTTATAGTATAAAGGACTGCTTGCTGAAGAAGTGGGTGTGCCTCTGGCTGCTGCCACACACCCAGCACTGTAACTGTTGTTTTATTGATCTGTTCCTTACTACTCCTTTTTAAACCCTTAAAATTTTAGGGGAGCGGGCTTCATTTCTCACAACATTTACTCTTTTACAAAAGGTCCATTTGTCTTTCATTACTAGCTTGCTGTTTTTGTGCAATGTTTACTACAGCTCATGATCTCCAGAATACATTCCATTTCCCTGCAAATCTATTTTATTGAACAGCTGCTTCAGAAATCAAGCATTTTCTTACAAGAGTTATAAAGTTCAAAATATTTTGGAAAAAGCAAAGATGCAAAACACCAACTTCATTGTCTGTAACAAAATTAGAAAAATCTCCTTAGAAACAAACAATTTTCTCCCAGGCAGGAGGAAGAAATAGTGCACAGCAAACCATTAGGAGACTGTAGCTCTAATAAAAAGTCACAATACAAAGAGTACATGTAAAGCCATGGTGTTTATGAATTCCATAAGCAGAAAATCGAGATACACATATTTTTGTACTTGCAGAGAATGTGTAGGTTGGCGAGTGGAATGTGCTTCCCCAGAGTATCAGTAGGAGTTTACCAGCTGCAGAGGAGAAAGTGAAGAACTTGCAAACTGGTAATACTAGAGTTATATAAGAAATTCATGTCTTGGTCTAAAAAGGTATGATAAAATTGCAGTGTTGATCTTCTCTGCTAATAGTTTACTCCTAGCAAGAAAAAAAATTATATATATTACAGAGAAGAAAAAAAAATGCATAAGCAGAAAGTGCAGGCAACACAGTCTAACCACATCATTTTTAGAAACACTTTGTATATATTTTTCAGATAGTTATGATGTATACAGTTGATTTGATTTCTCAAATACAAAGGATGTTAAAGCAATACATTCTTCCTGATCGGTAGTATACATTTTTTGGACACAGGACTTCTCTGTAAACAGATTATTGTGCCTGAAATGAGTATTGTGAAAGTCATTATGCTGCTGAAAAGATGCAGAGCCTTTCAATACATAAGAACCTAAAGATAACAATGTGTACATTTTATATGCCAGAGCCATATTTTCAACACCGTATGAAACCACATTTGATTTTGACAAGCATATTAAACATATCAGCCTTTCAAGGATCACAGTGTACCTGCTGTGCTCGTTGGTGGTGTAAGGGTCTCAGGCATCAGTAAATATGTGAAGAGTTCTAATTGTTATGCTCTTTTGCAGTTTCTGGATTTTCATTTTTCCTTTTTTGCGACCATAACGCTCTCTGTTTTAATAACAGCAACATTTCAGTACTTTAATTCCCCTAACAAAGAAAGGCATCTTTGATTTCACTTAAGAGGAAATTTGGTCCTAAATGGAAAAATTTGTCATATTTTAGGCAATATTGCCCCAGAGCAATTGCATCTAATTAAACACATTAGACATTGCAGAATATCTCTGGAAATTACATTTTCTACTTTACAGGTATCAGTCACAACACTTCTGGCTGACCCTTTTCCATGTTGCAAGAAGAAACAAAAATCAGACCTTAAATCATGTGAGCTTCTCTTTTCCCTAAATGTATGCTCATGTATGCTTTTTTGATAGCCGTGGTAAAAGATCTGTATAGATCTGTATATATGTAGCAGCAGCAGCAGCAGTGACACCCAATGGCCCCTCACAAATTATAGTTTCAGCAAGGAGCATGAGGTACATACTCTGCCACTGAAAGTGAACGGCTCAAAATAGTAGTCCAAACTGAATTTCCCATCTCTGCATTTCTCATCATAATCCTGCTACAGAGACGGTATTTTAAGTTCATTTTAATTGATCTTTTATTTTGATTAGTAAAGAATAACAGTCAAAATAAAAACAAATTACTAGCAAACAAAAATTGCAGACTGTTAAATGATTACACATTGTAAAATATTTCTACCCTTGTAAGACATTTTAAAACATGGAATGTAATGGGAAAGAAAAAAAGACTAGGAATACTGTAAAATTGTTGTTTCAAATAACAATAAAAATTCCAGGCATCATATGAAGCTCCTTATTATAAGTTAATCAGCTGACAACTGCTGCTCTGAGTGACACATAAGTGTCTTTTTTTAAAAGATTCTATGAGTTGTGATAAAGCAATGTAAACATCATGAATATTATCAGTTTCAATCCTACAACAAAAACAAGTTACTCTCAATCCTAGTGATAAGGATGCTGACCTTGATCAATAAATTAAACATAAATAATTGAGGTTTACACTCCATCTCTCATCTGCTGATTAACTTTGCCAAACAAGATGCACCCAGCAAAAGACATTTCACGTTAGTGAGATGGACAGTAACAGATAAAACTGAAACTGGCTCGTAACACCTAGGCAAGATTAATAATGAAGCTGGAGAGAAGTAAGACAACTATTTCTGATACTAGAGGACTGAAATTTGCAGGAATTTCACACCACTAAAGAATCAGGGAACTGTCAATCCAAAAACACTTTCACAATCAACCAGGGGCAGCAAATTCCTCCCGGATAGGTTCTGTCTCCTCTGTAAATTGTTTGCACTTGTATGGGAAGTAATGAAGACCCACAAGGAGAATTTATTCCCTTACCTTTACTAATACCAGGCCACATTAACTCTCATATAGCAAATGGCACAAAGCCATGAGATTATACAGCCTGAAGGTGTGTAGAGCTGAGCTTGTCTCTTCCTTTACCCTCATGGATGTGTATTGAAGGTGTTACCACCACCTGTGAGGTGCTGTTCTCTCCTTGCTGATAAATCTTGTAAATTCAAGCCAGATCAATTGTTTCTTTAGCTGACTTTTATTCTAGGTATTCTCATGAGATTATAGATGCAAGGCCAAACTAGTGCTTTTTCCTCTAATCCCATAACATTTTAATTTTGTTGCCTTGTAAAATTGTGTTGCCTTGTTTTTCTCACATCTTTACAAGAAGATAATAGTATAAAGACCTAGAACAGCTGTTCAGTCAAACAAGTACTCCTATTAGTAATATTTTGTATAAATCTGATTACCAATATTTTCAAATGGCAGAAATTATAAGTCACAAAAAATACATACACAGTGTGATGCCACATACGCAGATAAAGCCTAAATCAATTTTAAGAAAATGTTATTTTGCAGGAAGAGTAATTGCACTGTGAACTTTTCCATTGTCCTTCATCTTGTCAAAAGTACACAGTACCAAACCTTTCAGCACCTCAGAAAAGTTTCTTCTGGCTTCAACTGGCTTTTTTGTTCAATTGCTAACTATATTGGTAGTTTTCTGCCCCATAAATTAAAGAAAGATGGATTCAGGGGATTAACTGTTGGGAGGATAAGAAATTGGTTTGGTGGTCACATCCAGAAGGTAGAGAGCCCATAGGTATCTCATATATTTTAATATACCAAGTACTGGAGCCATGGAGCTGTTGGAGAGAGTCCAGAGGAGAGACAACAAGGTGGTCAAAGGGATGGAGCTCCTTCGCTTTGGGGAAAGACTGAGAGAGTTGGGATTGTTCAGCCTGAAAAGAGAAGGCTTCTGGATGATCTGTGATTTTTCAGTGCCTGAAGGGAACCCCTTTAACAGAAGGGGACTCTTTAAAAGAGTATGTAGTGATACGACAAGGAGGAATGGCTTCTGTCCTGAGGTGATTTTATGATGATCTTGTATTCTCTAATCATCTGCTCTATGGCCAGAAATGGTTGCTGTAGCTTTAAGATGGGTCTGGGCAAGGGGCAGGATCTTAGGGGCTCTCACCTCTGCTTAGGCAAGAAGGGCTTTTTTTTATCCTTTCCCTGGCTTTGGAGACTGCAGTTCTCCAGTAGCTTTTGTTTTTTCTCAGTTTTGGTCCAAGAAAAAACAGTTCAGCTTGGTTTTGGTTTGAGATCAGAGACTACAAATCCATAGGGAAAGCATTTGCCAATGGTGGGGACTCGAGGAGGAGCTTCATCTGGGCCCAGACCTGGGAAGTGGCCAACCCAGCGGAAGTAAGGACCCTGCATCCACCAGCTTTGTCTTCTGTGAGGACGAGACCTGACATCGGAGAGTCAGAGGGTTCCCATCTGTTTTTCTTTTCTGAGCTGCTGTGTGAACATTTTTTCTTTCCCTGATACAAAAGCCAGCACCATTTTGTTCCTCTGTGCCATGTGGCTAGCCATTTTTTCTCTTTCCCTGGCATTTTGGGGTTATTTGTTCTGGTGGGGGGATATGTATGTGTGTGAGGACAAAGGTTCTGACAGTTCAGCATCCAGCATTTATTATTTTTTTACCCACGCATTGTGGACAATTGGTTTGTCAATAAATGGCTGGGCTTTTTACACTTTCATCAACTAGTATTCATTTTCTCATTTGCAAAAAGGGTTGTTGGAACACCTTTTTTTGTTAGAAGAAACACTCACTCTAGAGTGTTCTTCTCCTAAACTTGTCTTTAAACTGTTCAGAGACAACTTCAAAGTCAGTAGGTTTAGATTAGATACTGGGAAGAAATTTTCTACAACGTGGGTAGTGAGGCATTGGCACAGGTTACCCAGAGAAGCTGTGGCTGCCCCATCTCTGGAAGTGTTCAAGGTCGTATTGGATGAAGCTATAAGCAACCTGGCCTGGTGGAAGGTGTCCCTTTCCCTGGCAGTGGACTGGAATGAGATGAGCTTTGAGGTCCATGCCATGCTATGATTCTACAATTAGTAAAGTCATAGAAAAGAAAAAACAAGTGAATTTTTTTTCAATTGCTCCCAGAATAAATATTCAATTTATAAACATATACATAGTTTTCATAAACATAGTATTTATAAGCATGTACTTGATGTTATTATGTCAACAACTGTAAATTAAAGGCCTTTGGTATTGTAAATACAGAATAAATATTGTAAAAATTTTGCATTTTTATGTTAATTCACTGTGGGTTTCTTTTCTTTCCCCTCCTGTTTTGTTGATTACAAGATGCAGTACATGTAGTTAAGTTGTTTACAGTCAAAAAATGAGCCAAGGTTAATATATGTATTTATTTTGATTGCTAGTTGAGAGTACTGATAAGCACTTAACTGGGACTTGAATAAGTAACAATGAAGTCTAGAAAACAAACTGAAATGCTGATTCATTCAATATAGTGCAAGTCACGAAGGCTATGCGCTTCCATGCAAGTACGCTGCTGTACTTCAGAGGTGCATTACTGGAGTCACACACAGTCAGTAACTCTGAAGGCTACAACAAGTTAACTATGTCATGTTCCACTACGGGGAACTGCGAGGGATTCTTTTAAACGGCCACCTCAGACAAAAGCAGAAACGCGGGCAACATTACACCTGAGAACCGTTTACTGATGACAGAAACTGTGTGTCCCTACCGGAGGAGGACAGAAAAAGTAAAAGCGAAGGAGGGAAAGACACAATCAGAGGGAGAGAGAAAGAGATGGCGTGCCACCACCGAGACTGCGGAGCGTCCCCTCACTGCCCGGTCAGCCGTGGCAACTGCGCGCCGTGAGCCGAGGAGACTGCGCGGTGTCGGGAGAGGCGGCGTGGCCTGGCGGGGCGGCCGCGGAGGGTGGCCTTGCTGCCACCAGCGGCGCAACGAGACCGCCTCGGAGCAGCGGGCAGGATGGAGTGCAGGCTGGGCCGGCTGCTGTGGGATCACAGCGGCGATCTGAGCCGTGGACAGGCCGCGGCAGGCTGCTGCGGGGGCGAAGAAGGGGCGAAAGCACTGTCAGCAGGCAGGGCAAGCAGGCAGGAATGAATGAAGCAAGGTAGACCGCAGGGAGAACAAGGAGGACAAGCCAGACGGAACAAAGACAGGAGTAGCTAACAATCAACAAAGGAGCTAGGCCAGTTGTGACGCAGTGAATTGCTTTTATATCCCAATGCTTCTGCCATAGTCCGATCCCTTGAGGTTGACTGGGTTGCTCAGGGAAGTCTTCCCCGGGCAACAGGAGTTTCCTGTCCTCTACGGGCAGTCGTTTGCAGCCCAGTGGTGTAAGTTTTCTCTCCTTGTATTGTCAGGCTAAGTCTCCCTGATTTAACAAAATAAGACTATTGGTCTAATACTGATACTCAACTGTGATGGACAAAAGACTCTCTAACAATTTAAAGTTAGAAAATGTATGTTTATTCAGCAGCTCCGTGAGGTAATTCTCTAATATGCACTGCAAAATCACAGGTGATCACAAAGTCTATTTATTGGATTCAAACAAATACATATTCATAATAACAGCCCTTCCCATCCCCCGCTTCCTATGATAATTAGCCTGAATAGCTATTAAGCATGCGTGATTGACTTCTTAAATTAAGTCTGGCATCGTTTTTGTGGGGAGGGGTCTTAAAAGGAGGAAGTAAGGCGAGTCTTCCTCACCCTACACTCTTGACCTTTTCTATCAATGACAATACAAATGATTTCTGGGGATAGCCCCGTTTTTCAAAGAATAGGTTTCTAGTTGCATTCTTTGAGTCTGCTCACAAGTTTCATCTTTTCCCATTGTAAGCGCAGCTGAGCAATGACAGACAGTCAATTATTTAAGTTTCAGATAACGACTCCCTTTCTAACTTCTAACTTTTAATTATTTTCAGCAAGGTAACTAAAATCCTAATTTTCTAGGAATAATGTTTCATTCCCCACTTCTCCTTTGAAATGAGTAAATTCTTTTACTTAATATGGGGTTTTCTCTTCATCCAAGACGCATGACAGCGATCTCTTAAGACTAAGCCATACACCTTTGATAGTGATGCTAAGTCTGCCACTTGTCATAGTATCCTCCAATTCCAAACAAGTACAGCAATAGATAAAACTAGACTTATACTAACTAAAATAAGCAGCACAGTGATTGGGTGAATTAAGGCATTAAGCAAACCAGTTGTGGTTGGTGACCATCTAAATAGCAACGACGAGACAGATGTTCTTCAAATAGTTTAAAAACCCCTCATCCACAATTTGATTGTCTATTATTATGGTGGCATACGCTGTTCTGAGACAGACACAACCTTGTCCTATATATATATGTTATAAGTGAAGTTGTCTGTTTGGTTAGATGCATTTTAAAGCGGCAAATGCTTTGGTCCGTGCCCAGGCAAGTATCTTTGTCATTTTCTAAAGTTCCCTCACGTATATATCCCAATTGTTTCCTCATAGAACAGGGCTCTAGGTTATGGACTGCCATTTTCCTTCAACTTTTCGTGCTTACATTCTATGTTCAGAAGGATATAACACAGTCTCTTTATGATTTAGTCTTAGAGCAACTATTGGATGTATTAAGCTTTCCCATTTTTACTCGCTTCAGAGACCATTCTGGGTTAGTTAGCAGTCTCTGAATTCCTGTTTTATTGATAGCATATGGTTCAATTTTAGTAATTGTGAGAATTACAGGTCGTTCCTTTTTCTCTGAAATAACTGGAGTATGGATTGTTACAGCCGTCTCTGACAATGGCGGGGTTGATTTGGCTTTGATTTTGTGAAATATTGAGTAACATTAAAATCAAGATTAAACCTTTTTGCTGCGCACCCTTCAATTTTAAGTCTAAATTCCGAACACGTGGTCAAGCATTTGTCACAGCATCCAGGACCAACTTGGATGAGTTCCATGGGTGGATGGTGAGCCTCATGGAACCCATCTCATACAAATGCATATTCACATTCCCAAACATTCTTCCTTTCTCACATACTTGCATTCGTGACCCTTAACATTTTGCTCAAAACCCTACAAGATTAGGGATCATAAGCTTTCCCTTGGCATTGATAAATCTCGGTTACATTGTACTGGTGTGGTGTTGCTTTGACTCTTATTATAGTTGTGGCATTGACCACAAGGGTCACAACTGTTTGCGTTATGTCCATGATAGCTATAAGTCCCGTACTCGCTGTTCCTGGTGAATTTCAGCTTCAGGTCTCCGTTGCCTGGTGCAATTTTCCAAGTTTCTTGAGAAGCCTTCTCCACTCAGGAGTGATGGATCCAAGCCTTCTGTTCTTTGATCTTGACTGACGTGAAGGTGGTGAGGAGTACCTGGAATGGTCCTTCCCACTGTGGCTCCAAAGTCTTCTCTGCAAAAGACTTAACATATGCATAATCTCCAGATTGTACATCATGTACTGGCTCATCTCATTCTCTATTTTGGGCCCCAGCCACATATTTTCCAATTTCTCTAAGCTGTTTATTCAGGGCCACCATGTATTTGTGCAGATTTTTTTCCTCTACTTGAATGGGTGTTATTCCTTCTTGGACTGCATATGGCCTCCCATACAATATTTCAAAAGGGCCTAATTTCCCATTTGTTCTTGGTTTTATTCTAATCCATACTAATGCCAATGGAAGAGCCTGAGGCTAAGGCAAATTTGCCTCTTGCCCCAGCCTAACAATTTGTTGTTTGATCAAAAGGTTCATTTTCATCACTTGGCCACTGGATTGAGGGTGATATGGGGTATGCAATTCCTAATCTATTCCCAGGTGGTGACTAATCTGTTGTACAATTTTCGAGATAAAATGTGGCCTTCTATCAGAAGATATAGCAGCTGGGACTCTAAAACCTGGTATTATTTCTTGCAACAATGCCTTGGTCACCTCTCGTGCTTTAGCTGTGCGGGTAGGGAAGGCTTCTGGCCATCCTGAAAAGGTATCTTAGGTTAACACTAATAGGTAACGATAACCCCCTTTCCTGGGCAATTCCGTAAAATCAATTTGCCATTGCTGCCCAGGTCCACAACCTTTCTCAATTTGTCCAACTTTAGGCTTTGGAAAGTTTTTAGGATTAGTTCGGAGGCAAAGACTACACTGATGAGTTACTTGTGTTACTGTGCTCTGTAACTTTCTAGCTAGAATTCTGTCTTTTAAATAATTGTATAGGGTGTCCATTCCCCAATGTGTTTTCTCATGTTCTTTTAGCACTAATGACCACAACAAGTGAGAAGGTACTACAATTTTTCTTTCATTGGTTACAGCCCACCCTTCCTGGTTATAAGTTGCTTCTTCTTCTTTAATAAGTTTTTGGGGTTTTGGTTTGGTTTTTGTTATATATACTGGCTTACTTTTAATAGAGATCTTTTCATATGGAAATGCATAATGCTGCCTCGACTATTTCATTGTGTACTTCACCTTTGGCTGCATCTTTCACCTCTCTGTCCGCCAGCATATTTCCTTCTTCCAATTCTGAGCTCACTTTTTAGTGTGCTTTGATGTGCATAGTAGCTACCTTTTCAGGTAACTGAACTGCATCTAATAGTTTTAGTGGTTTTTGTGCATGTTTAATATTTTTCCCTTGTGAGTTTAGCAGTCTTCTTTCTTTCCAAATAGTTCCATGTGCATGAACTACTCCAAATGCATACCTTGAGTCTGTATAAATGTTGATTTCTTTTCCTTTTTCCAGCTCTAAGGCCTGGGTTAAGGCGATTATTTCAGCTTTTTGTGGGGAGGTATTTGTTTGCAATGGTCCAGATTCTATTACCTTTCTGCTTGTGGTAACTGCATACCCAGCATGTTCTTTTCCATTGATGATACAGCTGCTCCTATCAGTGAACCAGCTCTCAGAGGGGTGTCCTTCAGATCCGGTTGACTGGAGTAAGTGGATTCAATGGTCTCCAGGCAGTCATAGATCACTGGTTCTCTCATTCTCCCATTGAGGAAAGAAGCTGGGCTCACAACGTTAATTACCCCAATTTCAACATCATCTTGTTCTACCAGTATGGCCTGGTACTTTAGAAGTCTTTGTGAGGAAAGCCAATGTCTCCCTTTTGCCTCCAGGACTGCAGACACTGTGTGGGATACTAGCACGGTCATCTTCTGGCTTAGGGTGAATTTGCATGCTTTTTGGATGCTACTGCTGCAACAGCTCTGAGGCACCCTGGCCGGCCCTTGGCTGCCTTGTCCAGCTGTTTGGAGAGGTAGGCAGCTCCCCTCTGGTACGGCCCCAGGTCCTGTGCTAGTACTCCCAGAGCAATGCCTTGTTTTTCGTGAGAAAACAGAAAAAAAGGTTTACTCACACCTCAAAGTCCCAGGGCTGGTGCTGACATAAGAGCCTTCTTTAGTTGGTTGAAGCCTCGTGTTGCTTCTGTTGTCTACTGAAGATCCCTGCTCCTTTCTGTGATTAAGGCATACAGAGGTTAAACGAACAATCCGTAGTTATAAGTCCACAGTCTGCACCACCCCGTCATGCCTGGAAAGGTTCTCAGTTCTCTTACTGTCTGGGGTTTCAGGGTTTGGCATATTGCTTCTTTGCGGTCTTGCCCTAAGGTCCTTTGTCCAGCATTTACTTCATAGCCCAGGTAAATAACTTTCTTTCACCATCTGGGCTTTCTTTTGGGATACTCGATACCCCTGCAGGCCCAAAAAGTTTGGGAGGCTTACCGTTTAATCCACACATGCCACTTGGTTCCAAGTGGCTATTAAGAGGTCATCCACGTACTGAAGCAGTTGTCTTTCTCTTGGTGGGGGTTCCCAAGACTTCAAATTCTTCTGCCAGCTGTTCTCTAAATATGGTAGGGGAGTTCTTGAACCCCTGGGGTAGTACACACCATGTGAGTTGAGTTTTATGTCCAGTTTTGGGGTTCTCTCATTCAAATGCAAAAATTTTCTGGCTGGCTTCATGGAGAGGGAGGCAAAAGAAAGCCTCCTTCAAATCTAAAACAGTAAACCAGGTTAGTTCACGTTTTAAAAGATTTAACAAGGTGTAGGGGTTAGCAACACTGGGTATAAATCTTCAGCTATCTTATTACAGCTCTTAAATCTTGTACTAACTTGTATGATCCATCGGGCTTTTTCACAGGCAAAATAGGAGTATTAAAATTAGATTGACACTCTTTTAATAGTTCTTTGCAAAAAGTTTTCAATGATTGAGCTAATTCTTTCTCTGTCTTCCCTTTTCAAGGGATATTGTTTGACCCTTACCAATTGTTCTCCTTCTTTAAGCTGGCACTCTTCACACTAACAATTCTAAAGCCTCACAAACAACTAACTATATTTTCTCACAAATCCACAATTCTTCTGCTTACACACAGTCAAAATACACACACACAGCCTAGCTGACACAACTCAAGCGTAATTCTAGCGCTCCCAATTCCTCTGCCCTCCTGAGTGTAAATATCCCTTCTACCACTCAGGTATAAACCTCAATTTATTTTTTTTTCACAAATTTTTTTTACACATGCAAAACTTTTGCCAACACACTCCCAAAAGCACACAAACCAAAACACATATGGCACGCCACTGACCCACAATTCAAGCACACAAAGCCCACAAGAACAACTGCATGCTCAAACGCACATATACATTCAGCGCACACAAACTGATCTAGCCCACAAAAGGAGTCACCACACACCGACGCCCTCAAGCTTGGTGACTCAAGATGAAAATTAGCACCACGCCGCTGTTAAACCACGAATAAAACTGGAGCCACCACTGCTCCTGTACCACAACAATAACAGCATTGCCCGAGCTCTGCCGACCCACTGCCGTGCGAGCTCTGCTCCTGGCAGCCACGACCGGCCCGCTACTATCCCCCACTATGGGGCAAGAGTTCCTGGTGCTGTTACCAGCCCCACCTGGAACACAAACCACTACCAAATTCCGCGGAAACTTGCAAACAAATCCACTTTAGGCTTTTTCACTGTGCACTTGACATCTTGCAGTGTCTTACCAGTTTGCCTCTCTTACAGGTACCTATCTATAATTTTTAAACATACCTTTTTGTCCTTATCTCCGGCAGTTCTTGTTCTGCTCCCTGGGGTGCCAGTCAGGAAAAGGAGCTCTCTTCCGAGGAAGATCCCAGGTGGATGCCCTAGAGGGGTCCTGAACTCCACTGGCCCCTCAGCCAGAGAGAACACCAGAGTTGCCAACTGATTTAACAAAATAAGAGTATTGGTCTAATACTGATAATCAACTGTGATGGACAAAATACTCTCTAACAATTTAAAGTTAGGAAGTGTATGTTTATTCAGCGCTGGGCAGCAGTGTGGGTAATTCTCTAATACGCACTGCAAAATCACAGGTGATCACAAAATCTATTTATTGGCGAAGGATTCAAACAAATATTCATAATAACAGCCCCTCTCATTCCCCGCTTCCTATGGCAATTAGCTTGAATAGCTATTAAGCGTGCGTGATTTACTTCTTAAATTAAGCCTGGCGTCGTTTTTGTGGGGAGGGGTCTTAAAAGGAGGAAGTAAGGCGAGTCTTTCTGACCCTAAACTCTTGACCTTTTCTTTCAATGACAATACAAATGATTTCTGGGGATAGTCCCGTTTTTCAAAGAATAGGTTTCTAGTTGCATTCTTTGAGTCTGCTCACAAGTTTCATCTTTTCCCATTGTAAGCGCAGCTGAGCAAACATAAAATGACAGACAATCAATTATTTAAGTTTCAGATAACGACTCCCTTCTCACTTTTAATTATTTTCAGCAAGGTAACTAAAATCCTAATTTTCTAGGAATAGTGTTTCATACCCAGAGACAGATTTCCCACCTTTTTCTAAAGGGGCTGCCTGCTAGGCACCATAATGCTTGCGGTCTCCTCCCTCTCATGAGTGCTAGCCACCTTCTGCATGTGAGAACGTGTTAGGACTGCCAGCATTTGTACATCTCTAGGAACTTTATGCCCGATGCAAAAAAATGGATTTTTAACTCACCATTCGGGAAATTTAACTAAATAATATTGAGGCATAAATAAAAATTAAATTGCACAGGCATCACATCAACAGGAAGAAAATACAATGCAATGAATTGACACTGAATGAAACTTATGCCACTAATATTAATTTAGTTTTGAAAACTTCCCAGAAGAGCATCAACTAAATGAATTTTTGTTTGTCCAAAAGAGATTTCAAAAGTCACAGAAGCATATACCATTGAATCTCATTGTTGGCAATAAACCTATGTGTCAATCTCCTTCAAATACTAGTATCTCTGGGCTGTATTACAAAGCAAATTCATGTTTGTAACACCCATAATTGGGATATTCCAGAAAAACTTCTGAATGCTTGCTTGCTGGTGCATGGGTATTTTTTTCTGCTCTGCTATTGGTACTTGCAAATACGATGTTCATACGCCCTGAAAGGGTAGCTAGAGGAAGTTCAGAGGACAGTCACATCTGTTGAGGGGAAAGACTAAAAATGTAGTCTTCATTAACCTAGAAAATAGATGATTCGGGATAGTTAAGACAGCTTCATAAAACCACAAATGGCACGTGGAAGGTGAGTAACAAATGATTGCTTGCTGTTTGTATGGATTATCCATATTTTATTATTGAAAATAATGAAAAACAGAGTGTAAATCACAAGATGCATAGTCTTTGTTTCCACTGATTTTAGTAATTTTACAGCTACAGAATCTGTGGAACATAAATGATATACAGTACGGCAAAATGTGTTTTGTGTGATGCAGCTGCCACAGTGCTGAACACAAGTGAAAGTCAAAATAAAGGACAAGTCTACACTCCAGATATAGTAAAATGTATTACCAAGAGGTTAATGAGAAATTTCAGAAAGTCAAGGTGTAGTAAATTTATACTAGAGTTTCCATTAGTTGTGCACTTCATTTATGTTCTAAATTGGTACAATTCCTGCTTGTAAGAACATAGAATGAAAAATACCAAAATACCATTTTTGAAGGTAGGAGATAGGTATATATCAAGTTTTAGTTACTAGAGAAGAGATTTTCTGATTATTAACTTTTTTCTGCTGTCCTTCAACAGGCTAACTAGGGAACAATTATTGCAAATCAAAATTTTCAAAACAAACCTTAAACTGTCATCTCAAATCTCAGTTATTTTGCTGAGATGGAAAAACATCCTTTTCTTTGATCTTTTGTTAAGGTAAAACAAAAGAAGTGTTTGCTTTCAGAAAATAAAATGTCAGCAAAGTGGAGCTCTTTGTTTTATTTGTTGCAGCAAATATTTACAAGCCTTCTCCAAGTCACAGACAGTCTTCTCTCACAAAGATGGTCAGGCTACTAGGGAACATACCTGGTAATAGTTTAAAAAGGACAAGCTTGCTCATTAAGACATATGATATGAATGGGCAACTTTCACCTCCAATGTGTTCTGACAGTTCACCCATTCTTGAAGAAAGTATAGTATCTCAGTCCCTGTAAAAAGGTAGATGAAACTTAAAGCTGTCATGGTTTTAGACTAGTTCTGCCATCAGTATGCCTTTGGTGGGGGAAAATAGGCATATATGTATGTTTTAATCCTAAAATATCCCATTTTTTAGCAAATTTGCATGAAAAACAGGGCATTGTTGCAAGCTGTAGCATCAGAACAAGGAATTGGGAGGAACTGTCCATACAGTTGAAAACAGCATTTCCCCACCATAACTGTTTTCCAAGCAATATTCTCATATTCTTTAACTGGTCTTTTGTCAGTATCAGGAAAAAAATAATCACAAGGCAGAGGTTCAGCTCTAGATCAGACAAAACTCCATGCCCAGCAAATACCAGTTCCAGAAGGTCTGTACACAAATTAAAACAGTGATCTTACTTCTCCAGAATCAGTTTCACCAACACCAGCAACGCTCAAGTGGTGGCAGACCAGAACTTCAGATTTCAGGATTATCTTCTGCTAGCTGTTCCTGAGGTGTGCATGCTAGTAATCCTGAGCATTTCAGAACCCAGGCCCTAACAGTCCCCAGGAATGATGTGATACAGGTCAAAACTCAAAAGCTAAGAAGTGGTCAGGGATTTATCAGGGCATTCTAGGGCATATATATCACCCTTTCCCACATTTACCAAAATTTAAGGGCAGTTTATTTTAATAAAAAACAAAAAACCAAACCAAAAGAAAAAGGGAAAAAAAACCCCAAAACAAACACCACAACAACTGAAAAAAAAACTCAACACCAAAAAACAACTATCAATCAAACAAAAAAACACCCACCATGCTCCGTAAAACATTCAAAATTTCAATGAATCACCATAATTGTGTAGAAAAATTCTGTATCCAGGCTCTCCCAAAATTTCTCCTCAAAAAAAACTGATGGAATGTGTGAGGGGCTTTCAGGGAGGAGGGTGTTGTTTTTGTTTCTCTATTTCATAAGTCCTGGCACTAATCTGATGATTTCCTGATATATGCTGGTGCAGTAGCAAAACACAAAGCAGAAATATAAAGTCTGCTATTGGTCATCAGTATCACAATGGAACTAACACAGAATTGTAGAATCAGTTTTCTTATATGTGAGGGAGAACATCGGTTGATCTGCTGACTTCAGATCTTGGCTTCTTAGTCATTACAGACACAGTGAAAAGACATCACTACTTCAAGAAATATATGTTGAATGAGGCTGAGAATCTGGTGCATGAATTCAGCCATGCAAGCCATTACTAATTCAAAGAAGTTATTGTTAACGGTTCTGTTAGCATTTTATAAAAGAAATCTATACTCACAGCTGTGACCTGCCAGCCATAACATCTGTAACCTACAAATTCTAATTTGAATGATGATAAAATTGATTTTCAGATGGCAGTGGGGCCTTTAAAAATCCATAAAATGTAAAACCAATTCATGTTACAATCTAACTATTTATATATTATTTGACATACATTATAGCCAATTGCTTTTAAAATGTGCTAAGTATAGTACCCTGTAAAGTTTATAGAGGAGTTAAGTTGCAATTAGGGGCACTATAACAGACGTATGGACTGCTTGGAGCTGAGTCAGCTGCCAGCTTGCAGTGCTGTCTACTAGAGTTGTTTTATCATTTCTGTTTTGCTGCCATAGTAGAGAATGTAAGATGACTCACAAGATCTGTACTTTCATTTAATTGCCTGTGCAATCCACCTTCACTAGAAACCCTCCTGTGCTTTTAAATTAATGTGTAATACTTTTATGAAACCATAGAATCATTAAAGTTGCACAAGACCTCTAAGATGATAAGGCTGAATTGGTAACTCAGCACCACTGTGTTCAACACTGAACCATATGCCCCGGTGACATAACCACATGCTTTTTTAATAGTTCCCAGGATGGTGATTCCACCACTTCCCTAAGCAGCCTATTCCAATTCCTGATCACCCTTTCAATTAATAAACTCTTCCTAGTGTGTAATCTATACATTCCCTGACTCAACTTTAGGCCATTTCTTCTCATCCTGGAATGCCCTTGTGAGTAACTGCATAAAAATACATTTGTTGTGTTCATAAATAGCAATAAATTGACTTTTGTTTATCAAAAAATAAAAAAAATAAACTAAAGACAAATTTTCCATAGTTTTCTATTAGTGTTTCTCCCAATTCTTGCTTTATCATTTAAATTACAAAGTCTTTGGATAATTTCAGGTCAATAAATTAAACCATTGCTAACAAAAGAGTGTTCAGACTCTGCTTAAGCTCTGTTTCAGCATCATTTAATCTTGAGGGCAGTTCAGTGTTTTTAATTCGGTAGTTTTGTGGTCTCTGGACATGATGGACATGTCAGCTTGTTAGGTTTTTCAGTGCGTTATTTAATAATATATCATTTTATAGAACAGTAATAATATTATAAACCCTGTTTCTGGGAAGTTTATACACTTGATACAATCATACATCATTACCCTTTTAAAAATTAATTTACTTGTACAAGCATTTGTACAAGACTTTAGCCCGTAAATCTAGTCTTAGTATGATGTTGAATTGATTTTTGCCTTTTTTGCTTTCACATATTCTCTACATTCTTTACACATACTTTGTGGCTCTGTGGCCTATTACTGTAATCGTATCTAGCCCCAGCACCCTTCCCTACCTTCTCCCTACTCTGATAGGCAGAAGGACAAAACACAGTCCAGATGCTCCAAGCTGGTGGTCCAAGGCCTGTCTTGGTTCTTCCTGGCAGCCAGGGTTGAAACCAGCTCTTCAAGACACATATTCATAAACAAAGTTTAGTTACTATCTGATGGGGGAGGATTTAGAAGAGGGTTGAACTGGGAGAGAATTACCTCGCCACTTATGTCTCGAATAGGGAATTTTTGTCAGTTATGATGATTAGCTAAACTTAAAAAACTGTATTCACGCTGTGCTAGGGTGGGTATTTTCCATATCTGCCCCTTGGAGGCCTCCAGTAAAGATTAAAGACCAGCCTTAAAATTACCTCCTATACTAATATTATCTTGAAAGCATGTTGTTTCATGTTTAGGTTCTTTAAGGCATCAAGTTAACAAGCCACTCTCTCAATAGTCTGCAAAACCTATTTCAGCATGCAAATTATGGCCAAACCATAAATGTGGATTTTCATTCTTTACTGATACTGCCTGAAAATGAAAACTTCATTATAAACTTTTCCCTTTTAGAGAGAGCCAAGACAATTGTGGCATAGCGTTTTTTTCCAGGACAGACATGCAGTCACACTGCTGATATGGAATGAATGGGAAATATCACTGGATTACCTACATAGCAGGTAAACATAACATCATTAAATATAACATCTAAAGTCTTATAACACTGGAAGGATAAAAAGTTTAAAAATCAAAACTAATTTTCTTATTAAAACCAAAGGCAGATGATCAAAGGTTAAATGGGAAGACAAAACTTCAAAGGATAAAAAGTCAATCTAGCTCCATTATCATGTTCTAAAATATGATTTCAAATAGACTTTAAAGATAGATTACTTCACCAATATGGGCACCTAAGGTGACAACCAAAACACAGATGTTTTCCGGAACAGCAATAAAACATGGGAAATTTTTATCAATACTTTGCATCAGAATTTTGGTTAAATATAATTTAATATGATGTAATTATAATAATACAGTCTGCAGTTGTATATATAATAAGAAAAGGCAGAGAAGCAAACGGGCAGGGAAACCCTTCTCCCACTGGATGTTCACAGAATCATAGGATGATTTGAGTTCAAAAAGACCCTAAATATTATCTCGCTCCAACACACTACCATGGGCCACTAGACCAGATTGCTCAGAGGACCACTCAATTCAACTTTGAACACTTCCAGGGATGGGACAGCCATTGCTTCTCTGGGCAGTCTGTGCCAGGGCCCCATCACCCTCACAGGGAAGAATTTCTTCCCATTATTTAATCTAAAGCTGCCTTCTTTCAGTTTGAAGCCATTTTCCCTTGTCTTGTCACTACATACTCCTATAAAAAGCTCCTCTCCATGTTTTCTGTAGGCTTCTGTCATGTATTGCAAGGCTGCAGTTAGGTCACCCAGAAGCCTTCTCTTCTCCAGGCGAAGCAATTCCAATTCTCTCAGTCTTTCCCCACAGCAGAGGAGCTCTGTCCCTCTGATCACCTTGGTGTCCTTCCTCTGGACTCTCCAGCAGCTCCATGTCCTTCCTGGAGGCAGCTCTGCAGGTGGGGTCTAACCAGAGTGGGGCAAAGGGGCAGAATCCTCTCCCTCCCCTGCTGCCCACGGGGCTCTGGATGCAGCCCAGGACACACTTGGCTGTCTGGGCTGGGAGTGCCCATGGCTGGCTCATGCCCAGCTCTCACCCCCAGCACCCCCAAGTCCTTCTGGGCAGGGCTGCTCTCAATCCCCAGCTGGGCTGGCACCAGGGATTGCCCAGGTGCAGCATCAGTACTTGGTAAAACCTTGTAAGATTCAAGGAAAAAATAAAGTGGTGTTAGTACCTTACAAAACTGCACCAGGGATTGCCCAGGTGCAGCATCAGTACTTGGTAAAACCTTGTAAGATTCAAGGAAAAAATAAAGTGGTGTTAGTACCTTACAAAACTCTGCCCAATAGCTTATCCTAACCACAGGGAATGTCTTCCTCCAGCTGAGATGGTAAAAATGTCATACTGGCAAGAACTGCTTTGCAAGATACATTTATGGATATTAACAGCTATGTAAACATATGCACAAACAGAAAGCACAACTTATCAGGCTGTTGAAATTGTGCATGAAGTAGTAATACTCTGTATTATTAAACTTTTCCTAAAAATGCTACGTATTACATTTTCATAGAATATATCGACTCTCCTTGATGCACTGTGTTCTCGGCAAGACAGGCTCTCTGAATAGATACGCATTCCAACGCTGCAGTTACAGTCCAAAAAATTGAAAACAGATCTAAATTTTCTTACACAAAAAAAAAGTATTTGTACTTCAATAATTATTCCAAAATCTGGGAAATTGTTCTTTAAAATGTTATTGATAGGAAAAAGTGAATGTTGTGAGGAAGCTTAACTTTTGATGTGCAACTTTTGATCCTGTACAAGATGTATCTATTAACTTAATGCACAATATGTAAAAATCCAAAGTTCCATACACATAAAACATTTAAAATGTATTTGTGGTCACATTACAGAAAATAATATTTTTCAGTACAGTCCAGGGCACCACAATCTGAGTTTCTATAGTGTACACAAATGACTTCTTTTACAGTAGTACCTGCAGTAGTGCCACTTTACTGTTTACTTATTTAATTCCATGCTGTGTTACAAAGTTAAGCACCAGTTATATTGGATAAACCCCTCTGTAATACAAATGGTTTTGGAGAATTGACAATTAATTGCTGGGTTTTTATTATCATTTTTTAATCTTATCTCCACAAGTCTTGTATATTTAGTGTTAGTATGAAACTAGCAAAGTTTATAAATATAAATTAAAATATAAAACATAATATAGTTATTATGTTTTAATATAATTAATTCCAAAAATAGGTAAAAATAAATCTAAACAGGAAACACTAACTGTTGAAATAAGGTCAAATAGTCTGACCGGCAATAATTAAAAAGGTCAGTCTGACTGACCTCAGTGCCAGAGAAGGCTATGGAGATCATCTCAAGTGCTATCATATGGTGCATAGAGAACAGACAAGGGATCAGGATTTGTGAAAGGCACATCCTGCTTGATCAACCTGGTCCTATTATGAGAGGACCCATTTGTTGGATGAGGGAAAGGCTGTGGGTGTTGTCTGCCTGGACTTTAGTAAAGTATTTGACGCTGTTCAGAATGGTTAAAAAATGCTCTAAAGTATATATACGTACATGCACGTTGTCTGGGTCCTGGTTGATGGCAAGTTGAACATGAGTCAGCAGTGCCCCGGCAACCAGGAGGGCCAACCCTGTCCTGTGAGCATCAGGTACAGCATTGCCAGCTGGGCAAGGGAGGGGATTGTCCTGCTCTGCTTTGGGCTGGGGCAGCCTTACTTCAAGTGATGGGGGCAATATCAGTGCCACAATCAAACTACTAGAGGAGGGAGATCAAGATGGTGAAAGGTCCTAGAGGCAGAGCTTACAAGGATGAGATCACTTGATTTGTTCATCCTGGAGAAGAGAAGGCTGACGGTGACCCCACCATAAACTACAAGTTCCTTGAAGAGGGAAGTGGGGGTAGAGGAGATGATATCCTCACTCTGGGAGCACATACGGAAAGGGAATGAAGCTGCCTCAGGGGAAGATTAGATTGGACATTGGGAAATGGTTCTTCACTGAGGCAATGATAGGTCACTGGAATAGGTTTCCCACTAGGCATCAAACCTGTGTCTGGGTGATGGTCTTATATAGTGCAGTTTTAGGTAGTCCTGTGAGGAGAAGAGAGTTGCACCAAGTTGAATTTGTGTTGCCTTGAAGATTTTTAAATATAAAAATACTTGCCTGGAGTACTCTCAGTATTAGTTATTGGAGATTTAAGTGATAAATCCTCACTTTCTGAGTTTTTCATCCAGTTAAGGAAACATTAGCAATCATAAAGTTGCTTCTCAGTATAATTTCACTGAGCATCTACAAAGGGCATCTGCTCCTCCATATCTCCATTCCATCACCTGGCTGAGCCTTGGCTGTAAAGGCCAGTGACTGAGTTATAACTTTCTCTGGTGAATGGCACTCACCTATCTGTTCCAACAAATTCTATGAACTTTTCTGGGAGTCTCAGTATTTTATGTCTTCTCTGTGTCAAATGTGGTACAGATTCAGTCACAGTCAAAAAATTCCCAAGAACTACATGAAGGAAACCTTAAGCAAGGAGGGAACTGACAATAATAGGTCACATTTGCCTTATTTTCTTAGGAGATCAAATTAAAGAGATTCCTCATTCATGTGCTTATCAAATGATGGGCCAAAGGAAAACAGAGCCATGCCCAATATTGTTAAAATACTAGCTGCAAAGGAAACATTAATATCTTGTAAACAAAACCCACAAAAAATAGACTAGTTATGCATATGACAGACACAACCCTGAAAGAGGGCAAATAATTTTCACAGCATCAGAAAGATAACACCTTTAAATTGCACATAATGTATCTTTTTTTCATTGTAGCTATCCTCCTGTGCTGATTTTCTCTAGACTGCAGTTAATTTTCTTCACAGTATCTGGAATGTTATGTTTTAGATTTGTGCTGAAAACAGTGTTGATAACGGAGGGATATTTTAGCTATTACACCGCAGCACTGAGCCAAGGGCTTTTTTGCTTCTCACCACAGCAGTGAGCAGGCTGGAGGTGTACAAGGAGTCGGGAGGGAACACAGTCAGGACAAGTGACTCCAGAAGACCAAATGGATATTCTAGACTATCTGGCACCATGCTTTACATATAAAGTTTAGGGAGGAGGAAGGAAGGGGAGAATGTTTGGAGTGCTTCGCTTCTCTTCCCAATTCTTCCTTACAGGTGATGTAAACCTGTTTTGCTGGGGATGGCTGAACATTAGTCTCCCCATGGGAAGGGGTTAATGAATTTCCTGATATGTTTTCTTTGCATGTGTGGCTTTTGCTTTACTTATTAAACTGTAGTTATCTCAGTCCTAAAGTTTTTTCACTTTAACTGTTGCAATTCTTTCTACCATCCACCAGAAGGGAGTAAAAAAGTGGATGTGTTGTGGCGTGTGTTTATTTTATTCAGTTTACTGTTATAATGGTTTGTTCCTATGTACCTGTGTTTTCCCCATTTGGTTTGTCCCCAAGTTGTGCCCGCCCCTGAATTGACCTTGTTTGGCATTCCCCACCTTGGTCCAATTCTTTCCCTGTCCATTATTGTAACCGTGCCCCTTATTCCAGTACCTTCCTTGTCAATCCCACCCTGGGCAATCCCTAGTTGGTCTACCCCCCTGCATACACGGTATGCACATCACTCATCAAACAACTATTTTGCAGTTTGTCTAAGCACCCTAATTCCCTTTAAATACATAGCAAAATTTTACTGACTTCAGACCCCCTACTTTATGATTTTATTTCCATACAAATGAAATACTTCCTAGATTTTGTATCTCTAAAGACAGTTTCAGAATAAAATACTGAGTGCAAAACAGGTATCAATTGAGCCCAGCAGATTTTTTGAGGTACCTGAATAATTTGGAGAAGACGATGATTTTTCTGGTTTATAGCTTGTGGTGACCCTAAAACGCATTCCGTAGTTAGGGAGACACAAGTGGCTTGTCTCATAGCAAACCCTGTTCTGTTCCCCTGGTCAGCCTATGCCTGGTCCCTGTCCCTCAGTCTTTCAGTGACTTCCACAGTTTCCCCGTTGGCTCCCATGCCCTAACTCCACCTTTGAGCCACCCCCATGTCCCCTGGTAATTGGTCTCTGATGCTACCCCCACCCAGAACACCCATGTACTTAAATTTGGATCCTCACCACAAGATCTGCCTTTTTATTTGCCTCTAACCCTAGAGTTTCCACGTGTGTGGCTGAAATAAACATCTCTGTGGACCCATACAAAGACCCTTCTTGCTTTATCTGCAACCATCTTAACAGCTATCCAGGTTACAACAATAGCTCACCTTTGCTAAAGAGCTCTATGTCATATTAAAAAATAATATATTCATTATGGAAGCTCAAAGCTTAATAATGATCAGAAAGAGACTATATGTGCCACTTGTACTTCCATTTTGAGCATTTACTAGGGTATTCTGTAGACTGGAGAGGAGTGGGTGTTTTATAAACAGTTGCCAACCTTCCCATTATACAGATTTTGAAAGGCATACACATGAGCAGGTTGCCCAAATTCTTTACACTGCTCTATGTAGGAGACTCATTCTTCTGGCTATATTCTCCATGGAAGCAGCACACGAATAATTCCCAATTTTTTTCATCATAGAATACTGAGATACAAGAGTAACCGTCTTCCTCAGTAGTTCTCTAAAGCTTTTTTAATCTAACACTGATCTTTTTTGCCTGTGGATTTCTGTCTTTTGAGGGAAAAAACTCTACCCATATAAAAACAGAGCTGCACAGTGTGCTTCACAGACATGTCATGAAAAGAAAATAAGTCATAAACAAGCATGTTCATTTATTTACCACAAAAACAAAGTCACTGCCACTGCAAAAGCAGAAATCAAGCTGACAAAAGGCACCAGTTACACTTTCATTAACTGTTTTTGCAAAAACTGCATATTATCTGCTCTGCACTCTAAAAATTGTAATATTGCATGCAAAACCCAACAAAATTGTCTGTTTTTAGCAGAAACAGAACCATCTGGTGGGGAGGGAAAAAACCCTGCAAACAAAGTTCTAATGCCTTACTGTATGTTCTAGTGTAACAAAAGATTAAGATAGTATTTTATACTCATTAATTCATAAAAAGAAATACTGTTTAAACCATAGACCTTTTGAAGGCTTTCAGACTCAGATGTTTTTCAATAATTTTCTTACAGTTGTTTACACCTGAACCTACCCTTAAAAAGGTAACTACTTTAACAAGCAGTTCTTCATACTGTCATCATCTCAGTAGTAGTGAGCAACAGACAAACATGTAAAAACAGCTAATAAGCTTCAGCATTGTTAAGGTTCCCATGTTTCTGTCCACAGTCTGCCAGTAGATGTACTTTGGTCTACTGTTTATAACCAATATATTTCAGGTCATTTTCTTCAGATACTTTTAGTCATGTGAAAGAGACCTCACAAACCAGATGTGTATACAAAATATTTTGAAGTTTTAAGTAATTATATTTATGGTAGCCACATACAAAGCAAAATTTCTATTTTCCTCTTTCCCATGACACTAGAAAGAATGTACTTTTGTCATTGCAAGTAAATTTTGATGTTAACCTATTAAATTTGGAGAGGTTATCAAACAAAAAAAATTAACTTTTTTAACAGTGGCTCACTTCCACTGTCCAGACAGAGGTTGAGGTTACCTTGTCATCATCCGTCCTCTTCAAATGAGAGAAAATGAAGTTTGCAGTCTTGGTTTTGAGATTAAAAAACATACAACTAAGAAAGTTTAGAACAGTTTAGTCTCACCTCCAACAGTTAATTACAGTCACTCCCTTGTGAGACTCATGGAATCCTATATATTTACTGGGCAGAGGCTCCAATAAAGTTTTGGATTATTCACTTGCACTAGGCATATAGGTAATATACTTGGCTGTAGAAGCTTACTTCTGGTTCACAGATGAATTACAACGTCGGTTCTATTACAATGTTGAGTTGGACAGTCTTGTTTACAGCAGGATATGTTCCTAAAAGTAATCATGCTAGTTAGAAGATGAAACTTTCAAAAAGTCTTAAATCATCCTTATTTTGGACAATACTTGAATTTCTTAAACCCCTAATCTGTAGTAAAACTCAAAGATAAGAGTCAATGAATTTAGCAGTCCAACCACTATACATAATAGTTCACAGAGCATGTAAAAATCACTTCTATTTGAAATGTTTTACCACTGTTATCATGAAAAGAACTATAATCACCCAGTGAGACACACACAGAATATTAGTTGCTAAGTGTTAATATTACTAATAGATATGAGCTGATAGTGAACAAACAAAACACCAACAAAACCCAAGAAAAGAAACCAAAAAACACTATGCAAAAACAGGTAAGTCTCTGTCATTGTAAAAACACGTGTAAAAGCTACACATCATATGGTGAATGGGGCAAAAGTCCCACTGAGGACCATCACACAGAAATACAGAACCATTTAGGATGGAACACTTGAGATCAGATAATCCAAACCCTCTGCTCAAGGAAGGTCAGCCAGAATAGATCATTCAGGATCTTGTCCAATCAGATTTTAAAAATCATCAAGAATACCTTCACAAATTCCTGAGAAAGTTATTTCAATGTTTGACCACTTCACAGTTTAAAAAATAAGTTCCTGTGTTCAGAGGAGATTTCAGGTCTTCACTTTGCGTGCCCTGTCTCCCAATGTCCAACGCTGGGAATTAATAACAACAAGGTTTCTACTTCTTCGAGGCTTAGAACTCTCCTGAGCCTTATTTACAGAGCAGAGGGAACTTCTCTAGCTGTCAGTATGATACTCCTGTACCTTAATTCTTCTCTGTAGTCCTGCACCACACCTGTTCCAGCAAGTCTGTAACACCCTTGTTCCGGAGAGCCCAGGACTGGTGCCAGCAGTCCAGATGTGATCGCACCAGCACTGAGTAAGGACAGCATCACTTCCCTGGACCTGCTGTCAGTGCTTTGCCTAAAGCAGATTAAAGACATCCTGGCCGTTTTTGCAGAAAGCATGTATTGCTACCCTATGGTCTGCTTGTCCACCATGAATTCTTGTGCCTTCTCTGAAGGGCTGCTTTCCAGCTGGGTGGTCCCCTACATATTACAGATGCATGGGATTTTTTCCCCTGGATGCAGGTTTTTGTACTTTGTTGAAATTCATGAGGTTCCTGCTTGCCCCTTTCTCAATCATGTAAAGGTTCCTCTTAGTGGCAGCATCCAACCAGTCTATCAGCCACTTGTCCAGAGCACAATATATACCATCACTCAGCTCATTACAAAAGATTTCAATTTTACTAGCTCCAGTACTGATTTGTGGGGTTCAGCACTAGTGACTTGACTCGACCTAGACTTTGTGCTTTGATACTCAGGGCACAGTTATTGGGTCAGTTTTTAGCTCACCCTCCCTGTCCGGATACATACAGCACACTTGTCTGTGATGTTTACCTTTACTTTGTAAAACCTGACAGAACATCTACTTGCCTCCACTATGTCTTGCTATGAAACAAGGTAAATGAATCAACTTCTGTTTAGTCTGTCTTCTAGTCACTGTGATACTCATAAACTAGCAAAGGAAATCTTTAATGAGTCATAAAGCTAGATTATAAATTACAACAGCAATTCTTCTTTCCTTCTCCTCCCAGATAACCACTCCAGTACAGGAAAGACTGCTGATAAGTTCTTCAGAAGAGAAAGTTCACATTACTCTACCCCACAAGTTTTGTAATCTATGCAATCACATTAAGCAGCAGAAACTCCAAACTATTGTCTCAGTCTACAGGAACAAAAGAAGCAGTTGAGCTACAATACTATATGTCTTTTAATGATCTGCTACACCCCACACTAACCATGTCAGAGCTGGAAAATTAATTCAGAGTTTTTAGGCCATATTGCCAAACATTAAGGAAGATCAGTATTTCGTTCTTTCAGGGGTAGTAAATCGCTTGCTATAAGCCTATTCACCAGGAAACAAACACAAAACTTATCAGGAGAAATCTATATGAAGCAAGCAAATTCTGCCCCTTCTCTCCCTCAAAAGCCATCAAGTCTTGTGCTTTCACAGGCTGTAGTCTATTTTGCTTTATTTCCTGAATAGTTATTTACTAATAGAGGATCTTCTTGACTGGCATACTTAACCTCTAGCTAATCTAATAGCTACATTTAAGGAATTAGATGAAACTTGACCCATATGCCATAATCCTTTGTCCTAGCTCTTGTTCACAAATCTTGGCAGAGTCAATGGGCACAGTCCTTGTAACCCAAGGAAGAGGGAATACTGCTTCTTAAGAGTGACATGAACAGCCAATGCAACAGGAAAAGAAAATTATTGCCAAAGTAAAGCAAGTGTAGAGGGTATCTTACTCATTAAAAATTTCCTGTCAATACTGAATGATATTTCAGTAGTAGGCAATATAGATTAAGAGTGGCTAACTTGTAACCACTTGTATTGTGCTATACAAATATGACTTTAATAACATTACTCACAACATAATGAAAATATAACATAAGTAAAAAGGAAAATAAAGCTATATTTTAGTTTTGACACTTCCATGCACATTCTTGCTAGCCTTCAGCTTTGTGTTTCTTGGAGTTAAGAATAACACCATCACATTTGGAAATGACAAAGCATATACAGATGTAGTAAGAAAATAGGTTTTATTTTAAAATTTTATAGAAACATTTTAAGAGTGCTTAAATAAAGCAGCTGGACAGCAAGTTTCTGTATATAGTCCAGATAGAAACTTAAGTACTTAAATTAACAAATATTTTACTTTTGCAACTCAGCTATTCTATCATAACTATTTACATTTTCCTGCAAATACTAAAAAGTGAACTTACACCACTGAGATAACATGCAAAAATATTTCTAAAACATAGCCAAAATCACGCATTCCCAAGTGCTCCTACAGACAAATCCCCAAAGGCGCTAGCCCAGAATATGTGCACATTAAGTCCTTTTTAAACATACACAGTTCCCTTCAATATACCAAGCTACTTGTTTTCTCCCACTACAGTAACGTCTAGGGATAAATGGGACTCAGTCAGCTCAGTTCAGTTTCTTTTTCCTGTTTTATGATCAGAGTATTCCATCTTGTTTCAATTAAGTTACATACTAGACTTCTAAAATTAGACTGCAAATTTCAGTGTAACTTCTTTGGATAGCCACAATCTAATACTATGTAATGTTTAGCAAATTAGAGAATAGTACAGATTCAAAATATTCCAAGCTGTTCAAATGTTGAATATGATCTTTCATATTTAGGCAACAGTGTACAAGAACTTCGGTACAAGTGTTGTAATAATACTTATTTTTACAGTTTTCTTTCCAAAGTCCCTGATTTGCTTATCATTTTTTGTGTATAGCGCACATCTTCTCTGAAGTCTTTTGTGGCACGGCGCAAGTTAATTTTGGAGGCTTGTAGAAATACAATGCCATGAACGCAAAGATGATTGTGATGACTTTGCAAGCAGCACCTGAATGCAAAAAACAGGAGAGTCTTTATAGCACTTTCAGTAGCAGACAGTGTTTCACACATTTATAAAACTTCATATGGTGAGTTACATACACCCTGTAAGACTGAAATTCATAGCCTCCATTTAAATATATTTTACAATTGCAAAGGGCAGATAAAGACAATCATCCAGCTGAATTCAGACCCTTCACGTGCCTGCCAATTTTGGCTTGCAGCAGCTATTACCTTTGCTTCAGTTCTGTATTTCTTCACCCCATACTAGCTTAAAGTGCAAGTCTCTTTTTATTTCTTGTTTCAGTACTGTCATTTGTTATATCAATATTCTCTTTTCCAGAAATTAAAACTTCCCATGTAGAATACCTGTTTAAGTATTCTCTCGTTAGCTTTCTTAGAAGGTTACAGAAATGTTTTTGTGCAACTTGGGAGGCCAAGAAGAAGAGCAAAAACCAGGAGAGATTGCATTTGATCACATATATGCCATGAGAGTCTTAACCTCAAGTTGTGATACTGCTTTTTCAGTTTTAGGATTAGACATCATACTTCAGTTTACATACTGTAAATATCACCGTTGATAGAAGATACAACAGCAGCACTTATCTCAGATGCAAGCTTAGCCTACCCTCTCTCCCACTGGCATATATACCTCATATTTAAAGGGAATAGATTGTTAAACAAGTCAGGTATTTTTCTGACTAGCATTCAGAGATATTTTCAAGAAGTTTATATAAGTTATGGAAAATAACTGAAATACCAAAAAAGGAAGAAAGCTCTCCAGACCTTAACTGCCAACACACCAACCCAGATAATCACAGAATGGTTTGAGTTGGAAAGGAACCTAAAGACTGTCTACTTCCAGCTCTCTGCTGGGGGCAGGGACACCTTCCACTAGCTCAGGATCCCATACCTTGAACACTTCCAGGCATGGGGCACCCGTAACTTGTCTATGCAACCTGTTTCAGTGCCTGGCCACCCTCTCAGCAAACAGTTTCTTCCTAATATCAAACCAAAACCTACCCTTTGAGTTTCAATCTATTGCCCCTTGTTCCATGACAATGCTCTTATAGAGAGTCCTTTTCATATCTTTCTTGTAGGTACCCCTTCAGTTACCAAAAGGCCTCAATAAGGTCAGCTTGGAGACTTCTCTTTCCCAGGCACACCCAATTCTCTCAGCCGTTTCATTATAGGAGAAGTGCTCCATCCCTCTAATCATCTTCACACTCCTAATCATGCTCGTTGCCCTGAAGACAGACTAAAGTGTGAGCCAGTCCCTTAATCTAGTAATTAAATTGTGACAATGAAGCAAGACCAAAGACCAAAACTATCTTGTGTTATTATTAAAATAATTTCTTTAAGTAACCCTTAAGGTTTACTTACTGTGGTATTTCTCCTTCCATAATATTTTGCTGATTATTTATGAAAAAAAAGGAAAAACCACTGCTGCTAAAAATAAAAAGTGTAAGGTTTTATCTCAAAATAATTCCCATCTAGCAGTCAGTTACCTAGTATATGCATTTAATATAAAATACTTACTTATGCCCATCAGCAAATAAGCCATTCTTTCATTGTCATATACCCAGCAAGCTCCTTTAATTTCACATTCATTAATATCCCACAGAGTACAACTGCTGTCTATAGCAACACCGAACAAAATTGGTCCAGGAATAGTACCTAAAAAACATAGTTAACACATTAGAATGTTTGAGTTACTTTGCATACCTGATTTTCATGCATGCAGTGAAGTGCCAAGCTGGTGCAGAATATAAAATGGGATAACCAAATACATTTTAATCAAAAACGTTTTAATCAAAGTCATAGGCATCATGTAAATCTGCACCTAACATCGCTCTCAGTTAATAGGTAGTATGCATAGAGGTAATTTGTTATACATTCTCACTTTGTTAAGCAAGAATTTTATTCAAAGACTTGAGCTTCTTAACTTCCTCAGTCTTCTGTGGGTAAAATCAGTGGTAAAAACAACTAATCAAGGAATCAGGAATTTAACTAAAAGGAAAAATGTCCCTTTCTTCGTATCATACACACCAATCTGTTCCAAATTAAAGTAACTAAAATATTGTTATGTTAAATGTTCAGTTACACACTTCTCCCCATTCCTCAGATGTAGCACAGCTTCCAACAAAAATTTCACCAGAAAACCCCCAGTGTTTAAAATTATTCTTGCATAGATTTTATTAACTCTGTGTGATTTTTCTGTGTTATAATGCACAAGTGTCTGGCATCCAGGCATAGCCAAATTTTGATTAAAAACATCAGGCACATCACTGCATACCCAACCTACCCAAGGCTTAAACTCCTGGAGCTAAAAAAGTAACTATGTCCCTCACTAGGCCTTCAGCCTAAAACCCCTGTATGATTCCTAAAGCCTACAGCAAAAATACGTTGCTTATAAGTAATGCTGTGTAAAGTAATGCCACAGTGAAGTGAGGAGTCAGAAGTCTAGCATAAATATCTGAACTCTGAGTAAAGTGAAGTGGAAGAACCCTCATACAACACTGAGCACAGTCTTCCAGCTAATTTCTAACTGTGAGAATATTTGCTTCTTATTACACTTTATCAGAAGAATGACTTTGATTAATCAGTTTGAATACAGCAATGCAGAACTCACACTGTTAGATATACAATCTCAAAGGAAAGGGAATGGCTGAAGTATTAAATATTGGCATAAAAGTCCAAACAGCAACTGTGTCTAGTCCCAGTCTTAAATTAAATATGCCATTTAAAAGCCATCTACTACCAAAATAAGGATTTTTATTATGCCTGAGAAAATTCAAATGCACGTGGACCAGAAAATACATATGTTTAGCTTTGTTTTACTTAAGGAGCTTCATCTGTCTTACTGCAATATTGGAGATGCTTATATTTAGAATTTAAATATTATATTCCCCATATTATACTCTGTAATTGTTTATGTACAATTATCTACAATTTCAATAAATGCTAAAATTAGTCAAAGGCATTTTAAAGGAAGGAAGGGGAAGAAAAGGCTCCACATATTCACTTTTTTTTTAACTTCTGGATTTCATATGTTACATGAAACTGTTTTCTATTACATCAGCTTTTAGAATAGGCCTTCTTCTGGGGAAAATAGCAGCTACAGAGAGCATGAATGCCTTATTAGCAAGGAATTTGAATCCAGATAGTACCGTACAAGAAATGTATCCTATAAGACAATGATAGACTGCTTCAAGATGCTCTGAAAGCTTCTTAATTAATTTCAAAAGTCTAGAAAAAAGTGTCAAATAAGTAGATTATTCAGAGGCAAATATTTCAACAAGAAAGTCGTACCCAGTAGTCGGAGAAACACTAACTGTACTCCAAGAGCAAATGAGCGCTGTTTATCTGGAACACACCTGTAAACAAGATTTGCAGTTTAAGACAGAGTAAACAAGTCTCACTTCTGTGCTATGTCCCTCAATGAATATACTTTTTCTCTATATACTCTTTTCACCTGTTAATTCCTGAGGGGTTTAGAAATCCAGCACGCAGAACAGCTGACCAAACTATTTCAAGTGGTGTTTAGATAAAAGACACCAGTAGCCCATCAAGAAATTTCAGATTTAACTAAGTTTAACAAATTAGTATAAACAAAAAGGAAGCTTGCTACCAGCACCCTGATATACTGATAATGTTGAACATTTTTTCCATAGAACAACCAAGGAAATTAAAACAGTGCTAGGATACAATCCTGAGCTACTATACCTAAAGCAGCAATACATGAATTGAGACTAGACTACAGCACAGCACAACATGATGTGTTTCCACAACCTTTGCATACATTCACTTGACCTTATAAATAAACTGTGCTTGCCTATCCTATGCAAACCAATATAATGATTTAACAAGTAGCAGAATTTATCTACTTACCTTCTACCTATTTCTTAAAGATATTTTTCCAGGAACAAACATATTCTCATGATAATGACTTAAAGGTGTTACCATAGAGGTGAAATACAACCTAACTTGCTTAATTTATGTAATTTAATTTCAGAAGTATTTTATTTAATAAACTGTATTGAAAAACAATGTTGAAAAAGACTGTATTTACACATTCAGAAGTTATTCCCACATTCTGGAGTATGTGTAAGAATTACCCACATCAAAACATCCAAGGTGAGCACTTTTCAGCAGTGTTAGAATTCTGTTATCCATAAAGGCAATTAAGAGAAGGAGAATGAGTTTCACATCATGCAGGTGATTATTTACAGAACTAGAGCACTGTCATGAATGTATGGTTCATATTTGAAATTGCACTAAATAGGCTCACTGAAAAGATACCAGAATATACTGTAAAATTCACTGACATTTAAGTATTTATACTAGTTTTTGAAAAATTAAACTACTTACAGTCCTTCTTTCCATAAAAACTGTTCCACTATTTCAGCTGAATTATGTAAGGATTCAAATGTGCAAAGGCTACTGCTTAGAATTATTGAAATAAAACTATGTCAGCTCAATTTTTAAGATAATACAGAATTTCACGTCATTCTGCCCCCACACTAATAGGACAAGCTGCTAATTTCAGATTTACGCCACACCTGGAAAGGAGGCTACTTCAAAGCAATGTTGCAGGATGTTACTGATTTCCTCAGCCGCTTGCCAAGGGGCATCTAGCCACATCCTCACAAAGCTACATGCTTATGCATCATAGTTATCTTTTCACTAGAAGTATTAGAAGTACAAGTCAAACTTCAACATAAAGCAAAACAGCTGTAAATTCAGAATGAGAAGCACATTTTAAAAATAAAAACAAAAAAAAAAATCTACCTTTCACACAAGTTTCAGCAATTTGAAAGACAGCAAAACCACCAGATAATTGCTATGACATTTTACATTAATCACCACCATACATACAACATGAATATCATGGGAAGTAGTCTACAGTTCTTCTACTCTTGTACTTTACAGACTACAATTTTTCAAGCTAGAACTCTGAACTGAGACAGGAATCTAAGGTTGAGAGTACAAGACTAATTGTTATTTTATCCTTTTCCTGATACAATTTGAAATGCTGACACCGTCAATAAACAGGCTAGTCAAATATTTTCTTCATCAAAGCACATGGCACATTTATTCCTTTTTGCTTTAACTAAAACAGTTAAGAGTGCTCCCATGAAATGGATTTTGCTTCATGTTAGAAACATTCTTTTAAATAGATTAAAAACTTATCTACTAACAAGAGCGAACAGTGGTATGACTGTGCTCTGTTTAAAATACTGCTTGCTTACTACACAATCTTGTTCAAATAGCACATTTAATAGCACATATTATTCCATATTCCATAGCACATAGTATTCCACTGATATGAGTTTTAAAAATAATGTTACCTCTTTCTTTCATACCAAAAAACATACCTGAGAATGGCCACAGTTGTTGGAGTAGTAGCCATAAATGTAAAAACAATAGCAAAAAAGAAGAAGGTCAGGAATAAAGGTAAAAATTTGCATTGTGTTGGACATTTCCCAGCGACAGCTTCATAGAGAAAGTCTTCTAAACCATTTTCTCTTTTCGGTTTCCCAATACAAGAACAGTTGTGGTATATCTACAAATAATTTATAAGACAAAATTTAGCTCCAAGAATGACACAAAGTTACACTGTTTTGGTAAATTTTCATTGTCTTTGCATCACACAAGACAAGAATAAACACTGACTTTACCATATAGGAAACAGTCAATTTCCTGATGAGCAATGACACTAATTTTTAAAACTGGTTCCTCAGAACTTGAGCAAAAGGTATTTTTGGCTTTTTGACTTTTTGTATGGAGTAGGCTTTTAGCTACAAGCATAAAAAAAACGTTGCAGATGTCAGAAGAAAACCATATGCAGAGAGGCAAGCTCTACTCTTAAGACTTAGGAGAGAATGGAAGCAGTATAGAACCACTTCTATAAGTGGTGTACAGGTGAACAAATGCAACATGGTCTTCATCTAAATCTACAGAAGTTTGTTTTCAAAGAAAAATATAATGTATCAGTGAAGTGTGAGGTTTTGACAGCAAGAAGTAGTTAGTCTCGTACATTTTTCTTATGGTTAAAACCTCCTTTCATTTTCCAAATATAAAAAGGCCTTTCCTAGGTCAGTTTGCCTTTCAGATTTTCCTACACTGCTCCCACATCCCCACTCAAAGAGTTTATTGTACTAGTACAGACAAACACAGAAAGCCCCTCAATTGAAGGAAGGCTTGATAATAACCTAGGCACTTTCAGGAGTTACCGTTCCTACATCACGGTCTACTGACATTCAAGTTTTCAAAACTCACAGAAGCAGGTTGTCATGTAGACAATAAACATTGGATTTTGCTTAAAGAGCTAGATAAGAACTTCAGGTAATGTCAAGACATTTGCTGACTTTTCTGATTGTCAATTTTATGTAAAGTACATTTAGATTTAGCTTATTTTCAGCTTTAGAAAGTCTGGTAGAAGTACATTTGCAGAATGGCATCACACAAGTGAGAAACACTGTGGCTAACCAGTAAACCTTTAGAATGAAAGAAGGCCTAGAGGTGGGAAAGAGTGATGTGCACAGAAAGTTCAGAGAGCAATGCAGGCTGTGAATGATTAGAACTGTTGCAAAGAAAGCTACATGGAAAAGAAACATCTCTGCCACTTCAGGGAATCAACAGTAGTGTAAATGCTTCTCTCTGAGTTCATTAAGAGAGTGGAAACATTTTCCTAAGTTAGCTAGGCCAGCATGAATATGGGGGATGAAGGGCAGGGAATGTGGCTCACCCCAACAGACTATAAAAAGCCAGACAACTACCAGAAACATTTCAGAGAGCTATAGGCTTGATGTGGCTTCAACCCATGTATGCCTTCTCAACAACTGGGGAGGTACAGCATGGTGGCAGTGAGTATGTTAAGAGTCCAGCAGTGGGAGCCATAGTAAGTGAACTGTGTATTGTAACTCCTGGATTTTGCTAAATACAACCTTAATTTGTATTGTAGAGAAGGACATTTTGAAATACAGTGCATTTTATAGGAAACCAGAAACTATTGTCAGCTATCTTCATTGCATAAAGTACCTTTTTCATGTTGTTAAAATGGTACGAGGCACATCCTGCAAAACAGGGAGAAAAGTACTGGACTTCATCTCTGCCACAGACTGGGTAGTACATGGAGCGCAGACACTTGCAATTAGCATTGCATGGTGCTGTTAAGTTATGGAGAGTGCCTGTTCTGAAAAGCAGAAGTAAATAGGCATTTAATAAAGCAACTGAGAAACAGAAGATATGTAAATAAGTAATGCAATACTTATAGCATAATAAATTTTAAAATACTCTATTCATGTTATTTATGCACTAAATTGTTTAAAAATAAGCATAGTAGTTAGAGCTCTAGATTTCCCATTTATTTTATATCTAATTTATTTTCTATCCAAAGATTATTCCTCCAATTTCCTCTCACAAAAGAGATGACAAAATTCTGCATCTCAGCCCAGCTCTTATATTATCCTCTTTCTTCCACTTAGGTATTTGAATTTCTTCAATTTATAATTAAAAAATACATATATAAGATTAAAAACAGTATTTGGAGTTGTTTATTCTACTATCATACTCCAAGAGTTTCCCCCTTTTTTATTTAAGTCCAGTTGCAAAGCCACCTCATTTTTACTGTTTTTAACACTGCCTTGCCAATCTAAATTGTATAAGCATTCAGACAACTGCACGCATTAAATGCAGAGTGCAATGACACACCCTGAAGGATCTAACGATTTTCTCTGGCATTTTAGGAAATAACCAATAACTAACAGAGTTTACTTTAACTCTCGCATACTACATTTACTTTCAATTCAGACATTTGCTTCCAATACAGTTCATCATATGGTTTTATTTGAAGTTGTCCCACTGTATTACTAGCATGAAAAATCATTTTGGCTCCTGTGATGACTGTTCTAAAGCCGCAACATAGTGCTTTAGGAGAGAATAAAAGAGAATAAAAATATCCTCTGATTTTCTAATAGTAGTTCATTAATAAGTAAAGAATTTCCACAGGTTAAAAGTTCAGTCAGCTAAAACCAGGTTACTGACACTGCCAGTAGAGCTTAAATATTGTACTGTAAAATGGAAGTTCCACATTAATTATCTCAAAGGCATGCCTCTTCATGAGAATTTGAGATGGCAAAAATACTAACAGGAGAAATAGTTTATCTAGGAATTTACATACAATCAAACTTCAAATGGAGTATTAGGAACATCATAATTACATATAAAATCCATTTTGTTGTAGTACAGAATAATATCACTAATTTGTGATTTAAACCTAAGCAAAATAACTTCAATTCTTCTAAGTACAAAGAATGAGCTACAGTGTACCATAAGCAAATTCACTAATCACAGATTTGTACGTTTAGTGCCTTGCTGGCTTGTGAGGCATGCAAAGCCTAGAAATATTTAATCAATTTGGTGCCATTTTTCCTGTTTACATGTGCAGTGTCTCTTTGCCCTGACCTCCAGAGAGGGACTGAACATTTAGTTATGCACAGTCAGAGAAAAAAATCTAGCAGATGAGGTCTTCAATTGCTCCTCATAAAACTCTATAGGAGTTTTTAAACAAGAGTCCCAGAGATATATGAAAATGAAAAAGGTATAAAAATAATCACTGGATTTCTCTTCCTTCAAGTTTTCAAGGAAGCATTGGGAAACAGAATTTGGCAAAACAAATTATTTGCCTGTTAGACAAAATAAACCATGTTTTTTCTGCTGATAGTCTAATTTAGTAATAAACAGTGTTACTACAAGTAAGATGCTGTTTTCATTAACACAAACAAGTGATCCTGTAGTCACATAATTCTGAGACTAGACCTGCAAAAGCTTCCCTCACCCTTCCACGCTATTTTTCAGTAGGAAGATAATGCTTGCCATGAAGGATTTCTTGAAATACTCCACAAAAATCTACATGAAATTTCAGGTCAACTCTCAGAGCAGTCTCATAATTTATTCTACCAGAAGCATTTGTTCACTAGCACAAGCAGGAGGCAATACTTGGCTCCTTGTTCTTCCACTAGTTTATAAATTTATTATTTTTTTAAAGCCACTGCTACAATTTTATTTCTTCATAGAAAACAGTTTAAGAACTGGCACTGAATTAGTGCCACAGACTATTCCAGTGCCATGTCTAGTAAATTATAATCCAACATGTAACACTGAATAAGTAGAACGGAGCCATTTTTTATAATGGATGCCATGGGAAGAGATATATTTCAGGACTGGTTAACTTCAAATTGCTGTAGATAAGTAGTCTTCAGCAACAGCTAAGCTACATAACTGATAAAGTTACACAAGTTAGCTGTATTTAACTTATGATGAAAATCAGTTCAGCTCTAACTTTTATCAGCTGCTTATCACAGGACCTGATATGAATATATGGATAATTTCATGTACCATTTTCTATACTGTATCTTCACCATTTTATTGATGAATACATATTCTTTTGCTCAATATGTAACTATAAGCTTTCTACAACCAAAATCTGAATTCTGAGTCACAGTTCTGAGTTGTCCAAGTCATCTGTCTACTAGAATTTTTTCAGACACTGAAGCAAAGCCTTATTTTAGTCAGATTTCAACACTGGCCTTTAAATTACTGTCAATTTACACAGCAAGTTGTAAAGATGAAATCAGAATGAGTGGTAATTTGGGCTTTAAGGATTTTTATTTTCTTTCAGTCACAGGTGTAGAGATCTTTGTTGATTCGCTTTGCATACAAGTAAATTTCTATCTTCCACTACCTTGCTTGGGCTACAAAACCGATTCCATCTTCTGCATTTTCATGATAAGTATCATGCTATTGTGTTAGTAAAGTGTACCACTCCTTTTCCCCATCTAATTTAGCTTCAAATGCCTTTTAATGCATTGGAGAAGAACAATGAGATTATGCTTTTATACAAGATAGTGGTACCTAGCCTGTGCATAAAATGGGGGATTTGGGAAAACTATATAAAGATGTTGGTAAATTATTTACCAACTTACACAGCACACAATTCATGCCTATGATTTTTTCAGATGGCATCTAGAAATCCCTAAGTACCAGCCTATTAGAATTATTTTGAACAGCACCATCTGGCTCCTTGGCAGACCCTCAAACAGCTGTTTTTTGCCTCTGGCTCTGTTAATTCATGACAGAGTAACTCACCACTTGAGAGCAGACTTTTGGAATAGCTAGTTGCCTTCTTTCCACTTTTAAACAGTGCTGATGTGTAATATTTGAAACTATGGGAATTGAATAAATAACATTAAACCCAAGAGTTTATTAAAATATATTTACCCATTATATGTTTCAGAGACACCTGCAAACGGTTCATTCCCGCATTTAGCGAATAAAAACACCGTGTTTAATATTAGGGCCACTGCATAGGTCCTTATTGTGAACTTCATTATGCCTTTGCAATCCATTTTGCACTTGGAAACCAAGATACCACTTAGGACTTGGCCTAGGGCTGCTGCTGGAATTAGTACAAGTCCTAGAGGAAAAGAAGACAAGGAGCAGTTACATAAAAATGCACAACATAATTGTGAAGCAATTAAGAGTGCAATTTATGCTAAGAAAAAAAATCAAAACAGTTACCTGCAAAATGCAGTCCATGTGATACTGTTTTCAAACCATACTACCAGAATCTAACTGCATGAGTAATTTATTCTACTGTTACATCACCTTTAGCCTTTCCAGAAGTTTAACTGGAGAGTGTAATTTATAGTTATCCAAAACCCAACTTCAACACAGCCAAACTAGATGACTTAGGACCACTATGGTGCAGGACTCTCTGAACACCAGTAGGCATCTCCATGAAAACAGAACATCCTCTTTGATTCTTTCAGTGGTTTTTTGACATGTCCATGTTCTTTCTTATACATCTGTTATGAACTTTTTAATAAGAGAATATAACCTTTATTATACAAGAGACACCACAACATGCAAGAAGACACCTACTGAAAGATTTAAAGAAGTCTAGATCAGTGGGGTCTGTTTTGCTGTCATAGCCCATATAGTCCACAATGATTTATCCTCTTTGCACTCCAGATAAATAATTGAGCATTTTGATATGGCTAATCTATAATACAAGAACTCAGTATAACTTACACCAACTTAAGACAGCTAACTTTAGAGACAGCTCAGGCACAGTAACAAAGCTGCCCAGGCCACAAACCCAGGCATTCCACAAACCATAGTCAATGATATTTTAAATAGTTTACATGGTCATTGGTAATGCTTAGACTAATTAGCTCAATTCAGGTACAGCCACTGTCAATATTACTGCAGGCATTTCTTTAAAGCTGTACATATAATAAGCACTGTCAATATTTTCAACTCAAAGACATTCAAACAAAGTCTATGGACAAAAAAAAAATGCAACACTCAGTTTTCCACTTCACTCCTAGTTCTTGGTTAACAACTGAGCATGTATTTCAATGTGTTTTTATTTAAAACTTGCAGATGCTTTGCTTTGATGCAACAATACTATCTAGTATTGCCCAGAGAAGTAATTCAGAAGTCTTTCCCCAACATATTTGTTGGAGAAAGAGCAGCTCAACTACCATAGTTATATATTGCAGCACTCTACAGCTTAGCAGGACACATTCTAGAAGTGCTAAATTGCATATTGTAAGTATCTGTTGACATTATGGACATTTCTGTCTTGATCTGGTTGCTATTCTTCAGAATATATTGTGTCAAAGTTAATCATGTGAGCCTATTGAGTACAGCTCTTCCATCAGATGTTTTCTGTTTCTCCAACACTCAATTTTTCATAGCTCTCTCCTGTTCTACCTATTACTTCTGCTATCAGATAATAAATAAGTGACAGCAAGCCAACTATAGAACCAGTTATATAAATAGACTTGTTAAATACTCTGATGAGTCATTTTATTGCAAACTCATTGTATGCCAGTGTGGAATGAAAGAGAGAAAGGTCAAGTCAACATCTTATTTGTGGTAATAACTAATTTTTTTCTAGCTGCCGTTCATCTTGTTTGTTTTAGTAGGGAGTAAGATACTAGTGTTCCTTCAGCTGATTTTAAATAAGGAAAATGGAATATTTTTCACCAAGAATAAGAAAGGAATAAACTACAGTTTCATCAGCACACAAAATCCTCAGTCTACTTTGAATATGAGTATCAAGTCTTCAGAACCTGCAAACAACAAATAGAGCTATTCCCTTGGCTAATTAAGTATTAGAATACTTAAGGACAGGCAAGAATAACAAAAATACTGTTCTGATTACTGCATTTCATGTAAGTATATTCACAAATATCTCATATTAAAAAGATACTCATTATCTCCCACCGATAATGTTAATGAAATGTTTAACACAATATATTTAAGATTTAAAAATAAAAAGCCATATTACCTCCAAGAGTTGCTGAAAAACTTGACGACTTTCCAAACTGATTTTCAATAAACTTTGGTAGAAATGTGGCAAATCCAGTGGCAACTAACGCTTCTGAGGAACTGGCTATTATTAGACTCATAAGCACTGGATTCCTCAACAGTATCTATGGGGAGAAATTATCATAACGCTGTGGAAATTATTTGATTTTGGTACCAACTAAAGTAGAAGTCATTATATTTTAAAAGTAGATACTCTGAAATGGAACTTCAGTAATATGGTTTTCTAGCAATCTCAAGCATCAACAAAATGAATGTGCATTGAATTATCAGTAACATTGAAGTCTTCCCTATTACAACATAATAAGCCATTTCTAAAGACCTCTAACATCTGAAAAAGAATTTCATCTCTCAGAATATATTCAGTTTCAGTAAATTTGAGATTTTTCTTACCAGGAGAGCCTTAGGAAAGTCTTTAAAACTTTGTCCAATATTGTTCATCTGAACCAGTACCTGACTTCCATCATCATGGGTTTCAGAGATTTTTTCAGCCTGAATTTTTGCAGTTCCTACAAATGGTCATATTTATCAACAATGAAAACACTGAATACCTGCACTCTTAGAACACGTCAAAAATCTACAAAAATTTATGTTCCTTTAGTTGGGAAAACTATTTCAGATATTATAGGTCTTCTTGCCTGTTTTATTGGTACAGAATTTTAAACTGATTAGTAATGTACTTTTGAAAGAAGATTTTTGTTGAAAGCATTACACTTCCTTTGCAAGGTCTTGGCTACAATAAGACATTATCAGGAACATCCCAAAAACTTCAGAGCATGCTGAAATACCTTTTTTATTTTTTAAAATCATCCTCACATTCTCCCATTTCCTACTTTCTTTTTTTCTTTTCCTCCATCATTTCTCCTTCAATATTAGCACAGTAAGTCCCTTTGGATGCTCATGGAATTTCTACATTGTTCTTGGTGGGCAACAGAGAAGCTTTAAATATAGTCCTGGGTGCTTAGCTACAAGCATCTTTCAAACTTTCACCACCAGTCTCCACGCTGAGGTATGTTTCCAGTCCTACTGTAAATCATTATAGAGAATAATAGAATCATGGAATGGTTTGCTTTGAAAGGGGATCTTGAAGATCATCTATTCCCAAGCCCCTGGCCATGGGCAAGACCACCATACCCAAGATGCTCCCTCACCACAGTTTAAAGGCTGCATATTGAAGGAGGAAAAAAAAACAAAACAAAACAAAACAAAAAACACACCAAAAAAAAACAAACCAAAACAAAAAAAAACCAACAAAAAAACCAACCAAAGAAAAAAAAAAACAACTCGTCCTCAGATTTTGGTCAAACACAGTTAACTGAGAAACAAAATCAAAAAGGAAACATTCAGTCCAGTATCCATAAATCACAAATATGAACAAATGTCTCCTCCAAAGTAGCCAAGTACTGCTAAGCCTTTACCTGGTAGGTGCCTTGGAAAGCATGAAAAAGGTATTATAAGAAGCCAAACTGCAAAAAAACATGCAAGAAATCCTATCCACCATGCACCAAGCCAACGTGGGTCATCTTGATCCACCTTTGAACTGTAAAAATAATGCAGATAAAGCAAGTTTAACTTTCTGAATTTCAGATTTCAGTGAACTGGAATATTTCCTTTTAATACTTATATAACAGAAAGCCTTTTAATATTGCTGTTTTCTTAGTTTGACATGTTAAGTTTATGGTTTGCTTGTTTAAACCAACTTCACTGGGCAATTATAAAAATACTGAATTCTACCTTCCATTCATTAGTTACTGTCATTCCAATTTAAAGATTATTCTTTGACTTTGATTTCAAGATTCTGAGGCACTATGAAGATACTGGAAAAGCTGGATTTAGAAAGATTCCCCATAATCAATGGGTTATATCAAAACAAATTCAGAAGTTCAGGATGCCATTGCATGGTTTTGAAAGCTCTAAAACAGAGGAAATGAAAGTGTAAATGAACTTGCTGGTTTAGACATTAGTACAATTCTTAACACTTCTTTTAAAAATGGATAATTATTCAACTGATAGATTTTCTAGCAAGCTCTTCCCTAGGAGTTAAGGAGCAATATTCTAACCCTCATATTCTAACTGGAGGAAACAGTTCCACAAGAAATCAGTAGGTGCACCTTAACCCCCAGTAAATGGCTAAGCAAAAGAAAAAGAATTTTTTGCTACTGAGGTTTAAAATAGCTAATATTTAAATGCTAGAACTAACTATTTGCACTGCAGAGAAACTTTCAAACACAATCGAGTCACTAACTCTGGCAAGTAACTCGCTTCAAACCTAAGTGTAACTTGTTTCCATGCTAATGAAGCTCTTGAAAATACAGTATTTTCTGAAAAAAAATCTCCTCACAGAGAGAAAAGCTGAATATTTTGATAAAAATTATTAGGAAAAGAAAATAGGAAGCAATAAACTAAGTTGTATCTTGCCTTTTGGGGATCTGAATGTCAATATATACTTTAAGCAGCTGCCCTCCTAAGACATAGCCAATAGCAGGACCCAGCAGAGACATGGCATAGCCAATTCCTAGAAGAGAAAAATACATCAAGTTCACCATGACTTAAGTTTTTTTAAAGCTTTCTTTTAACAAAATTCTTAAATTAACTTCAGACCGAAAGGTTTCTATTAGTCAACCTGTTCTTTCACTGCCACTACTTCAGTTATAGCATATAGAAGACAAAATCTGTACTTATGCCTCAACAAGGAAAACTGCAGCTCTCAGAAGCTTCACATCAGAGGTTCAGCAAAAGGCATTTCACTGACTGTACCTTTAAGCATTATTAGATTGCTTTTTTCCCCATTTTGTGCCTATCTTTAAAAGATAACTGCTGGAAAAAAACACCTAGTTGAATTATGAACATTGGTTATTAAGTGTATTAACCACAATCTTTAAGAACGTGCTTATTTATATTTTTGAATCTTAAGTTGTTTTCTAGATCTTCTACAACCAGAAGACAGAGTTACATGAAAGTATTACAGGAGTATTATCTACCTTAAAATACAAAACTAAGGCTCTTAACAGCTCGCCACAGTTTTAAAGAAAAAAACCCCAAACAAACAACAAAACAAACAAGCCCCCTGACCCCCTCCCCCAAAAAAGAAAACATCAACCTAAAAATTTGCTGGTGTAATCATACCCTGCAAAAGACTACAAGACTTCTTTGATGTCACAGTGTGACACCAGCATTCCTGGCCTACCAGACAGATTTCTGTTGAAGTTTAGCACTCACTGACAGCAGGAACACTGTCTCTGCAGATGATGTCATGCAATTAATAGCAATTAGATTCATCTTTAATTAATAAACATGTATTCTTTCTGTTTTCCGAGGTGAAATAATCTGGATTTCTCATTTGTTTCTGAAGTGTATGGATCAAAAGCACTTAGTTTCCCTTTGGTTAATAAGAGAAAATGATGGGGGAGTCAGGAAAGTGAGAGGAGTGCAAGAGGGTAAAGCAATGCAAAATGTGACAGTCAAGTATGTAAAAATAAATATTGAGTAGATATATCCCAGGTTTTTCCCACATTTCAGAAATAGTGACATGGTCATAAGAACTTTCTGAGTTAAGTTTATATTCATCCTACAGAACTTCAAACTGAGCTTAGAAAGTGCCTATTTTCTCCCACATACTCAATTTAAATACCATGTGGAATTGTTTCACTTCAGTGGCTCTAGTTGTAGATGTCCCAGACCTCATGAAAATGCACCCAGTATAAAAGAGAAAGATAATACCAACTTCTGAGTTGCAGGCCTAAAGTAAAAAGGTGCTAGCAGCTATTAATGGATAATTTTAGGAGTGTGTCCTGGGTTTATTTTGGTTTTGTGGGTTGTTCTTTTGGGCTTTGGGATTTTTCCTGTATTGCATAAGCCTTCTTGTATTAGGTAAAGCAAAGCAACATACTTTAACATTTAATGCATTGCATGAAGCAAGAAAAAGCATCAAGGCTTAGTTACCTACCCACTCACTTGCATTGCAGTTTTGTTATATTAGGCAGAATACACTGCTCTTCTGAACTCAACTCAATTGCCAGAAGACAATGCATGCATTAGTTTATTGTATTGGTCTGTTTTTTAAAAGTATGAACACTGACACCATTATCTGGAGTTTTCAGGTCACTGCTTTTACCCCAATTTTGCAGACAACCCTAATTCTGCTCTATTTATTTTAATGGTTTCAAGGGAGGAGGCAGAGGAAGAAGAAAAAATAAAATATTATCTCTCTCAAAATAAAGAAACAGGAAAAACAAACCTGTCTTCATCATCTAAGATTTATCACATGAACCTATCCTATTTGTTGGCATCAAATGAAGTAGCTTGCCTAGAAAAACTGCAAAAATTGCATGCAAACAGATAATTATTTCAATTTTGCCCCCTAAAATATTAATTTTGTCTGAAAACAGTCCTGGAATCTGAGAAGTTTTGAACTCCTCCTGCAAATTACAAGTATAGGTAATATGTTTTTAATCTGCTTACATATGAATGAGGGGAAATAAATATCTTCATACTCACAGAAAACAGACTTAAAGCGCAATGAACTTGGCAATGAAATGGCACATAACCTAGAGAATGGTGACTGAAAAAGATAAAAACCTTAGCTTTTAAACAACCCCAGTGAAGCAATCTCTGTACTTGCAGTACAGCCAAGTGCCAGATTCGTATGTGGGTAGAGAACTGGATTGCTCACATGAGGCACACCAGTGTTTATGCACTGAATGGACAGCCTACTATTAGAAGGTAAGTAAATAAAATTATCTACCTACTCATCTGACTGACACAATATTTTTCAACTGTGTAAGTTTTTTGCTACAACTTGTTCTCTTGTTAACAGACCAGCCACATTAACCATTTAACAATTTTCAGTTACTGACATGAAAAAGTGATAGGAGGGTGCTCAAAGTAGCTTAACCAGACTCTACAGAATAAAAATTGAAAAGACTAAAGCATTCTTACATCTAAATTGCAGGGTAACTGATGTAGAAATACTTTATTCACATAAGTAATAATTACAAGATTGTTTAATTAGAGGAATTCATAGAAACACCTGAATTTTAAAGTTACCTATATAGAGGGAAGCCTTGTGTTTTGGGACACTGTCATCAATAAAAGCTGTTCCCAAAGTATATAGAGGAGTTCCTCCAACTCCCAGCAGCAGCTGTCCGAGGATAAAGACATACAGATACTTCTGAAGTGAAGAGTTTGTGCTGGCACTGCAAGTGGCATTAGCTAAGGTGGTTTCTGCAGTTGGGCATGTGTCTGAAAAACAGAGACAGCAAGACTTTACAACTCTGTTACCTACCTCATCACAGTCCAATTTGAAGAATAATCTGTACTGAAAGCTAAACTACAAAAGAATGCTGTTATGTCAGGCTCCCATTTTAATTTTCACATTTATTAATATACCAAATATGCCAAGCCTTCTGTGATCACATATCCCCCAAAAGAAATACTAGCAGGGCTTCTTTTTTTTAGCTCTCCAGGCAACAGGAATGAAATAGCCTTATAAATATGCTTTGACTTGTTGAAAGTATTATTGACAGATGTATAAAAAACCAACCAACCAAACACCTGTCAAATGGTCATTCCACTGGTTATGAAGACTATGTAACAGCCACTTCATTGTATTCTTGTACCTTATAAAAATTCTGAGGAGCACTAACTTCCACTCTAAAGTGACAGAGCAGCCTGAACAACCTGAGGCAATCTGGAAAGTGCAGTCTGTTATTAGCGAAGAAAATACTCCCTTTACATTCACTATTTTGAGAAGCATTTTCCTGTGAAAAAGAGAAAAACCTTAAAAACTTACACCACTGTCTCTCATAGAACAGACATTGCCATGTCTCTAGAAGGAGAAATTAATGTAAAGCCTCTGTAGTTGTGCACACACACAAAGAGGAAAGTAGTGGTACAGCAGTGTAAGGTTGTGTCTACTGCTGATATATTTGGTACTACAAGGAAGGAGCAGAAAAGAGGAACTGAAAACAGGGAGTATTATGTTGTCTTCTCCTTTCTCTTGCTATCATTGAGGTTTTGGTAGCAGAATACCAAGAGACAAGGTACATTTCTATGTTTCTCCAAATAAGAGCATAAAACCCTAAGAAGGAGGATAAACCTACCTGTTTGGTAGTAATGAGCTCCACTGAATAAATACATGAAAATGTCTTCCAGGTCAGATAAGGAGATTGATTAATTCACACTATTTCACCACAAAATTATTATAGCCATTCCTTAGGCCCTTTTACATCTGAGAACATCTTTTACTTATGCAAAGAAGGGGCAACATCAATCCACACTTTGGGCTTACAAAGCAAAGTGTAAGGAAGTGCTGGCCACATGCCAGGTATTTAAAGAAAACTTATCTTAATCAATACTTTCTGCAGTGTATTATAGGTGATACAGTGCCATTGCAGAAACAGCTCAACATGTGGGATGAGAAAACCTCACTTCAAAAGAAAGCATCTTTAAAATTTTCCTTCCTTTCTGCTTAGGAAGGATCCTGGGTTGTCTGTTCCAGTGTCGGCCCCAACATCTTCACAATGAAGTTACTTTCCTTTTGCCAAGTGAGAACCTACAATTCACATTTGCTGTCACAGACATATTGAGACGTTTAATTTTTAAAATAAAATCCGTCAGTGAAGTTTAAAGGTACACTGCTTATAATATTTGCAGTTTTCACAGTCCTCTGTGCCATCTGATTAAACAAATTAAGTTGATTCTGTTAGGGATGCACCAGCAGAGGGAGCCCCTTACTTCACATACAGGAGCCAGCTGGAAAAGCTACCAGATCAAACAGTTGGTTGCACCCGTATTACAAATCTGAGTTTAAAACCTTTCTGGAGAATAGAAAACACCTTTTTACAGTGGTGTAATAAAATAATATGCAGACCATTGATTAGAAAATATTTCACTATGAAATGGATTCAACTATTTCTAGGAAGTGGTATTATGATAAATAAATTATCAAATAGATTTGTATAGTAGGATATGTGTATACTCAGAATAAAGGTAAATTATTATCTCAAGATAAAGCAGTAAGTCCCAGGAAGTCTGTAAGAGGCTAGATGTATTTTGTATTTCAGACTAGACTTATTAATTAATATGGCAGCCACATTAAATATTGCATTAAACTATACTTTAAAGTTACCTTGCACGAAAAACTCACTGTACTGACAATGACAAACATTAATAATCAAGTAACCAACTAGTAATAAGATCTGTTCAGAAATAAACTAAGTGGTAGAGTTTAATATGAAGCATCAAATACAGGCTTAATAAAAAAAAAATTAAGATCTCTATAAGTGACTCACACAAGTAATTAAAAACAAAGGCTTCTGGGGTCTGGTGCTATTAAATTCTGCAACTAATTGTATAATTCAAATGTTTCATAAACCTCAGACCTAGCTAAACCAGAGACCCCATAATCTTGTGCTGTGGTTTACTTGACAGTTAAGAGATGCTGTTGCACTGCACCTGAAGATTTATGTTGACTGCCACGGTGCAGATACTCCTTGCACTCTTAGTAATTTATCTTTGATAGTGTTTTGTTTAAGTCAGCTTAAGTTCTTAAATGTGCTCACCACAGGAACAGCATAGGCACCTGCATTGCAACAGTCAAAACAGCAGGCAAGCTGTTAGCTAACAGCGCTATGGTGAAGAAACACATTCCAATTCACAAATTCCCCACTTTTAGATTTCAAAAGTCCATGACAAACATTGTCCCTAATAAAGGTATCAATAGATACAGCCATCTTCAATGATGGATGTTGGAAAAACAGTAACATGTTCTTTGGGATTTCAACTAAAATTGTTTGAAAGGAGAAAGATCAGTTGCAATAGTTGGTAGTTTGCTCTCCCACACTTATCTAGTTCCAAATGAAAAAAAAAATCAAAATCAGATTTAATTTTTTATGTATTAAATTCAGTTTCCCTTTCATCATAGTGAAGTAGAGGGATCAATATTGAAACCAAAATTAAAGGGAAATGGGACAGTAACAGTGCCAGGAGCAAGTGACCAGTTGTCCCTCTCCCAAGAGCTAACAAGTAATTATGAGCTCATAGCCCTGAAAACACTAAAGATGGTTTCTTTTGACCTTGTTCAGTTAAATTCAATTTCAGATCTTCATTTATTAGATAACAAAAAATACCCTGCCCAATTTTTTAAGCTAACATCTAGACAGCTTGTAGAAATGAACAAAATGATTACTGCTAGAGAAATGAATCTGAGAATCAACAACCTTTCATCATCTTGTTCAATAGCTACTAATTTTTATTTTACTGAGCATGCTAATATGCTTAGGCATTGAAGGCATTATTTTGATTAAAGACTGCAATAACAAGACAATCCTAAAAGATTAAGTCATCCTACTTTAAACATATGTGAACATTTCTGATTTATAGGTGTACCACCAAACTGAAATACAAATAGTTGGCATTAATCCCACTGTTCTAAGTCTTGTTTTGTGAGAGAAGTTTAAGAGCTGAGAGACAGTTCAACCCGTGATTTAAGTACTGCTTTGTTCAGTACTGCTTGTTTCCTCTTTATTTCAAATAAATCCACAAGTTAAAATTAACTTTCTTTTGTAAAAGAACTTAGAGAAACTTCCTAATGAATTAATCAATATGCCTTTAATAGTTCAAAACAAAGAAATGCAAGAAGTAGTCACCTTTCAGATAAGATAGTAAATCTAAGTAAGCTTTACTAAGTAAAGTAAGCTTTAACATTTCTCCTATATTGCTGACCTAATTTGATTCCTAGTCACAAAGAAATGTCAGATAATTCTTTCTTTAAAGTGAATTTTAATTGCATTCATCAAGGCAAGGAAAAAAAAAGCATTTTATTCAAATGTTGCTTAAGAGTAAGAACTGATACTGACACTCAGATTGCTTCTGAAAACATAAAGCTCACTGTGCAGAGAGGCAGCTCTTGAACTTATGGATTTCAAAGAAGCAATTTTCAGTTACAGATAGCACCCTATTTTAGGACATTGACAGAGATAACTGTGCTGTACCAAATAAGGAGTTGCACCAAGTAGATACAGAAATTTTAATTTTTATAGTAATTTTCAAAACAACCAGAAGCTTACCTTCAATTTTAACTCCATATTGGTATTTTCCACTACTGAAGTGTGGTAAGGAAAATACAAGTGAGCCCACTCCTAGCATAAATGCTGAGAAAGCAAGCCATCGTGGTTTGTGCCCTCTTTCTCCAAAGTAAGATACAAACAGCGACAATATACAAAAAGCAATGTCATAGCTTGCAGAGATTAAGCCAGTGAGAGAACTGTTCAACTCGTAACGCTTCTCAATTGTTGAAATACTAATGTTGATCAGGCCATTTACCACAATACCTACAAAAATAAAAAAGGAGATAATTAGTCAAATATACTTCAATTCAATAGAGTTGCAGAGGTAAACTTACCCTTGTGTGAAGGAAAGGTTAAAGTTAATATGTATTTATACAAGGCTTCTTTATAAGGTATTAGCTAGAAGATACACATACATAGTAGATCAATACAGTGCCAGCTTAGGCAGCCAAATTGCACAGGATTTACATATTTACAGATTTCAAACAAGATGCATTAAGGTGTCATAAAATACTTGAAAGGTAATTTAGTCAAGGTTATAACTTGCATTAGAATACATGCTACGACAGAAGCACGTTCTGGACATAGTTTCCAAATTATTGCAAACAACCAACTCCCTACCAACACAAAAGGAAGATAAAAGAAGGCTTTTGCAGAAACATGCATCCTATGTAATATAAAAAAAGTATCAGGCTATTAAAAAATTCTTTATAACTGTTTTAGAGCAATCGAGCAAAAAAGATTTTCCCCTTGAATCTGTAATTTCCCTGAAGCAAAACTATCAAACAACCTGGAAAAAAGTCATTGCATAAGCTGACCTACTGAAGTGTAGATGAACTGCAAAAAAATTAACTAAAAGTAGAACTAAGCTACAATTGCCAGTGCATGCTTGAACACTCTGTCCGTTTTTGCAAAAGCATTGTTTGTAGACTAACTTGAATCTTCTACCCCGCTTCACATTCTGTTTCTGTGAAAAAGACCAGGTAGTAAAACTTTCAGGAGTTTGGTTTTAGCAGTCCCAGAATAGGATTCAGTTACAAGATAAATAGCTGTAATTATAATGCTGTCAGATAACTTTATCATAGTCTAATTACATTGTGCCTATAATAAAATATGTACCTGAAAAAAAATTTGTGAAGCCTTGGAGTCAGAGGTACAAATATGTTTGCGTTCTGTAACCTTACAAATGACTGATGAGGATCTCCCCTGACACAGGCCCTACAGTTACTATAAAATTAAAACATTATTTTCTATTGTCATTCTAAGAGGAGAGCACAAGACTAGTGATGGAAATGTGTTTAAGTTATTTTTCAATAAGTATTGCACCATTCGTAAGTACAACTACTTGAGCCAAATTTCAACACCTCCTTAGAGCACTCTAATGTATTAAAAGAAATTACTCCGAATAAAGCTGCTGTTTTGTAATGGCCAAATTTCAGTTTTCTATATGAAAGCAACTCTTGGCACAATCATTGTTCCAACAGCCTACTACGGTCTCTTTATTACGGCTGAGAATTTCACCTGTCAGTTTAGTCATCACACTTAAACTCATATGGGATTGACACAAGTATTCAGGTGTCCTTCCAGTGCCATTAGTTACACATTCAGCAACTTTATTTTCCTCTTCAGAAGCATTAACCAAAGAACAATATCAGCATGAAGGAATGAACAAACAGGTTTGGTTTTTTTCCATCTGCCAGAACTTCAAACATTTACTGAGGCCTTAAAACACTTGTATGAAAATGTGCTACACAGCAAGTGGATTACAGAGCTAGAAGGCATTGTCTTTTACCTGTAGTTTTAATCACTACCTTTAATTTACATCCTAAAAGCCATAAAACCTTCCATTTAATTATACTGGAAAATTAGACTTCATCTGTAAAATTCAGATGTGATGAATGACAGCATAACTTCTCCACTTACATCATCTAGTGATTAATCACTAAAGTCTCTTCAACAGACAGAACCTGGCTGATACTAACTTGAACTGATAAACAAATTCTTAAGGACATCCCAACACTAAAAATTGTAGCATAGAAATTAGTTTTTAACTACTCTCTACCAAAACCTTGTTGTCCTGCTACATCTGTTAGAGATTTAGGTATGGTGTGTACTGACGCATAAAATCCAGATTAATTATAAACCCCAACTTCATTTGCTATTGCAAAACACAAGAGTACTTTTTTTCTTCATCCATTCAACAGAAATATGTGTAACAACAGGCACACAAAAATAACAATTAAAAAGGTCTTGGTAAAAGTACCTGGTCTAAACAGCCTATAAAATATTAGTGATATTCAAAGATTTTAAGCATATTGGACTGAATTAGTCACAAACTGTGGTTCTGTTGTTTTATTTACTTAAAATTACTAATGACACGAGAAATAAACAGTCCTTCTTGTACTCAAAATAGTGAGATAGCATCTAGCTTGTTTTCTACTACAGCTATGAACTGCAGCATACCCAGCTACTAGATGCAATCATACATTTAGGCAACTCCAAGCACCATACAGAAAGCAGGTATTAGTCATGTGAAAAACATTCTAGGCAAAGTAAGTGTTTTGTATTCTGGAAATACAGGTTTCATATGTACTTGAAACAGAAAGGGCCAGAAATTAGAGCAAGTTCCACCTGAAATCTTCTAAGAACCTGCAATACAGCTTATCAGGTGCTAATGATAGCATTCTATTTTAGAGAGCAGCTAGAAAATATTCGGACAAATACATGCTTTCAGTTAAATTCACAACATACCAGGTCACTGCAGATAATCATCCACTATGTTCATTCATTTATAATAAGTCTAGTATAACAACTTACATTCATCAAAAGTGTATTATGGATTACTTCATTAATCTTCAACACATTAAGAAATAAGCTTTTCTAAAGGTGCATTAGGCAAGTTTAATAGATATATCTTATCTTCCTCAGTGATGGTTTCTGTAATTTGGAGGGTAAATCAAATTATTAGACCCAAACTAGAGTACAGTATTAGGTCACATAACTGCAAAATCCTAGTTGTGTTCTGTGTGCTTTTATCTAAACTCTGAAGCTGCAAGACCTGAATATTTTCACAAAGTTTCACACACAAGCTTGAATTTCTTGCTGATGATCCTTGTTTTCCCACATATAAAAAAGAATTGCAGCTTGCCTTCAGCACCCAGTTTCTTTTACGTTCTAACCAAAGGAAATCCAAGTAACACATCAAGAGTGTCACAAGATCTGCAATAGCCATGCCTACACCAGCTTCCAAAACAAACATTGTAAGTTTCCTTCCTTTAAGGCCCTAAACCTGAACTAGATTCCTTAGGTGGCTGGCATACATACCCAGTTAGGTAACAGAAGCAATAGCTGGAGAAGTGGCACAAGCAACACCCTCCTACGGGGACAGAGATTCTTATGATACAAGTTGTTTCCATGATTGGGAACCTATCCAGACTACAACCAAGATTTTAAAGTATGCTGAGCTTGTTATTCAGCTCAACAATCAAATCAGAACGGAAGGATTGATTTAAAGAAATTTAGACATGTTAGAAATATTCAACACACTTTGTTGAATTCAACAGTCTTTTCAGTGTCGTATTCAGGGCATTTTTAATTGCCTACCCATGTTCTTATGCCATTCAAAAAAATTTGTATGTGTATTCTAGAAGCCTTCTACTACTCAGCTACTGTTGTAATCTAATGATGTAAGAAGTTCTTCCACAGACACACCCCTCTTCTTTTTATATATGAAGAAAATTTGGCAGGACAACTGCAAGAGTAATCATCCTACCAGCTGTAGCGTTACCTTTCAAAATCAAGTAAGAAACAACAGGCTTATCCCAAAACTTTCTAAATACTTCTTTTCTAACACTAAGCCTATATGCTTAGATCAGAATCTAAAGGGGCTAAAATCAGAAAAAGTTCACAGAAACACATACTAAGACACTAGTTCATGCACTGATTCTCCGAGCATCACGAATAGCATTAAAATCCTTCTAGGTTTTAAGCAGAGCCTCCAATTCTCTTCTCCTCATACCATTCCAGTTGCCTCAGTGTGGTTCGAGGCGGAATGGAGCCATCCATCCAAACTCTGCATTTCTTTGGTGTAGGCTACTCTCTCCTCTAACGTCAATACCCAACATTCCCCTCCACCCCTCTATAGAAATCCCTTTATGAGTAACCAGGAGCTTTAGAGCAAATTGTTCTGGAAACACTTTTTTTTTCTAGTTAGTTAAATAAAGTTGAAACATTATGAATATGGACCAAATCACTCCTTTTCGCAGACAAGTATCCAAGTTTCACAAATCTCAATTGTTTATATTTTTTTACAGTAATTCTTCTCCTCTCCTCGGTCAACATTTCTACTTTCTAAGTCTAAGGCTTGCTAAGGCCCTAACCAATCATTACAGAAAACGAAAAACACAAACAAGAATCTCTGAATCTGAACAGGAATTTAGGGCAAGCTAAACTTCAGATTACTTCCAATGTCAACTTAAATCATTAGTTAAGTTTTAGGAAGACGGCTACACTGGATTCACCAAACAAAATCATGTATTTGCTGTTTTCAAATTTAGCCAAAGTTCCACCTAACCAGGCCAGGATAGTGTTTCAATTAGCAAGCAGGTAAGAAAGTAGTGGGATACTACAATTTTATATTTATATTTGTGTTTTAATCCCTGGCTTGCAAGTCTCTGCCTGTGTGTGCACATGAAGCCCTATTTCCCCGTGGTGAGTGGGGATGCAGCATTGACAAGTGCACGTAGCAAAAAGCTGATAGGACTCAGCAGTGTCAATAAAGTATGTGGGAAGAGAAAAAAGGAGAAAGAGCGAACGAAGTACAACGAGCAATAGTGTGCAACTTCCCCACCCCGGGCACAAGTGTATTTTCTTCCCCTAGTCAGACCATTACCTTCACTGTTCAGCAACAGCACCAGAGCTGTAAGTAGGGAGCCCTTTCTCTCCTTACCCACCGCCCAAAACATCACCGCTCCTTCTCCGCCTTGCCCAGCCCAGGCTCCCGCCGGTGTCCCGCAGCCCCGGGATGGGAAACAGCGGGTGCCCCGGCCAGCAGGGACAGCTTACCTTGGAAGATGGCCAACAAGCTGTAGGCAGTCAAGTACCCCTCGGAATTGTTGAAGACCTGCAGAACTCTGGGGGTGCAGGGTCCCCACCCGCAGGGCCCCTCCCCGGGGTAAGGGCCGGGCCCGGCGGGGGCCACGGGGCCAGCACCTGCCCCGGCGGGGTCCGCGTAGCACTGCTGGCCGAGGCCGGGGCACGGCGTCTCGAACGCCGGGTTCTCGATGCCGCCGTTCTTCATGGCGCCCCGGGCCGTTGCCAGCCGCGGCTGCGAGCCGCACTCGCGCCCAACGCTCCGCAATGCTCCCGCGGGCGGCGCGCCCAGCGATCTCCCCCGCGTCCGCTGCCCTGCCCGGCTCGGCTGCTCCTGCCCCGCTGCTGTCCCGCTACCGCCCCTGCTGCCGCCCCGCTACCGCCCCCTGCTGCCGCCCCCGCTGCCGCCCCCCGCTCCTGCCACTCCTGCCCTGCTCCTGCCCCGCTGCCGCCCCTGCTCCCTGCCCGGCTCCTGTTCCGCTACCGCCCCGCTCCTGCCCCCACTGCCGCCCCCGCTGCCGCCCCGCTCCTGTTCCGCTACCGCCCTGCTCCTGCCCCGCTGCCGCCCCGCTCCTGCCCCGCTGCCGCCCCGCTACCGCCACTCCTGCCCCGCTCCCTGTCACTCCTGCCCCGCTACTGCCCTGCTGCTGCCCCGCTCCCTGCCCCTGCTCCTGCCACTCCTGCCCTGCTCCTGCCCCGCTGCCGCCCCGCTCCTGCCCCGCTCCTGTTCCGCTACCGCCCCGCTCCTGCCCCACTGCTGCCCCTGCTGCTGCCCCGCTCCTGTCACTCCCGCCCCGCTCCTGCCCCGCTCCTGCCCCGCTGCCGCCCCGCTGCTGCCCCGCTCCTGTCACTCCCGCCCCGCTCCTGCCCCGCTCCTGTCCCGCTCCCGCCCCGCTCCTGCCCCGCTGCCGCCCCGCTCCTGTCACTCCTGCCCCTGCTACTGCCCTGCTGCTGCCCCTGCTGCTGCCCCTGCTCCTGTCCCGCTCCCTGCCCCGCTCCTGTCACTCCTGCCCTGCCTCCTGCCCCTGCTCCTGTCCCGCTCCTGCCCCGCTCCTGTCCCGCTCCTGTCCCACTCTGTGCCCTGCTCCTGTCCCGCTCCCGTCCCGCTCCTGCCCTGCTGCTGTCCCGCTCCTGCCCCGCTCCTGCCCCTGCTCCTGTCCCGCTACCGCCCCGCTCCTGTCAATCCTGCCCCGCTCCTGCTCCCGCTCCTGTCACTCCTGCCCCGCTCCTGTCACTCCTGCCCCGCTCCTCCCCTCGCTCCTGCCCCGCTACCGCCCCGCTCCTGTCCCGCTCCTGTCACTCCTGCCCCGCTCCCGCCCCGCTCCTGCCCCGCCGCCGGCCCGGCACGGACATCCCCTGCAGCGGCCGCGGGCGGGCGTGTCGATGCTCTCCAGCAGCATTCTTTCTGAGGGGAAAAAAGGAATAATAGTAATAATGAAAAATCACGTGCCTGAGCAAAGTTATCAGGAATGTTTCTTTCGAGAAGCGGGAAAAAAAAGAAAAAGAAAAAAAAAGGCACGTTAGAATGTTCCGTGCAAGTGTTGCGACAAGAGAAAAATTGCAAAATGTACCGGCTATAGTACTTTCCCACTTTAGGCAACATGATCTGCCTACAACAAAAACTCTGGGCATTTGCAGATGCCATCCTTTTGAAATATTATTCAACGCATTGACTCAGTTGCAGACATAAATAATGAGAATTTGTCCAGAGCATAAGAAAGTCGGAGTTTTTTTCCATTTAATATAAATTATTTGACTCATCTGCATAAGAATAACTGTGAGAGAGTCTGGGGATCCAGACTGAGATTTGTCACCACTGGTGTTCAACACTGGGCAGTACAAGTTAGCCCTGAAAAGTCCTTTCCCTTTAAAGAGTCCAAGACATTTTAGAGTCAAGAGAAAGAGGACTGAAACCAGAGGCATCAGCAGTGACTTTGGTTTCACAGTGAAAGCCAGGGCATCATCTTGAATTCCCAACCATTTAGACACTGGCATATATTTTCCAGTATTCGTACAACAACACAGAAACTAAATGGAGAAATTCTTCTGCAAAAAGAAAACATATATGTTAGATGAGATAATATGTTTCTGATTTTTTTTGAAAATGGAAAATCAGCTGTTATTGCTGCTTCTGCAGCATCTTGCAGGGCAGCCAGAAATTACCTTCCCAAGCCCACAGGAGAGCAGAAAGCTACTTCCCAGTGAAGCTGGTCACTGATGATCCCAATCCCTCTAATTAATTATGATTTCAGGCTATAATCCAGAATGTTGTTTCCTTAAGTGGCTATCAACATATATCCCAGGTAACAGCTCCATGAGAGGTCTAAGAATATGCAAAAACCCGCTGGCACACCAGTCTGTTCAAAGGAAGAATATAGTAGACTCTTCTTTTTGTGTTTCTATTTGGTTTTTTTTGGTTTTTTGTCCTCCTAATTATAGTAAAGCAGGACATGCCAATTGAAAGAACATCCTGATCTTTTTAAAGTACCTCTATGTTTATATAATAAGAATAACCAATGAAATTGCTAAAGTATTATACTGCTAAGAAGGCACAAAACCTCCCTGGATCTGCCAGATCAGCTAGGTTGGTTGCTATATTCATCTAGTTGTCACTCTGCCAACTGGTGGTTTTGTTTTATCATCACAGGGAGGTGACAGAACGGAAGGCAAAAAGAGAAGCTAGTGGAGCTTAGTATGAAAAAAAGTGTGTTCAGATGAAGCCAACAACATTTTTAAGAAAACTGGGGGTGAGAGTAGCATTATGGTGTCCAGTGTAGGTCTAATCTGGAAATTAAATAGGGAATTGAATAATCAAGGAAATTAAATTGGATTGAATTTTTGAGAATTTATACCATGCTAGTAGAGTACAGATTTTAGGAGAAAGCTACAAGGACAGGAAGAGAGACGCAGAGAATAAAATGTGTTTTTGTGGTGGTTATGTCCCCAAAAACTATTTACAGAGAAATGCAGCAGATTTAATGAGTTTTTATAAACTGCTTTACTCTGAGACAGCATCTAAAGCCGTTGTAGAAGTTTAAGTTCCTGGCATTTAAGACTGGATACAAAACCTACCTGAAAATGGCAAAATATAAGTGTTTTCTAGGGAAGTATCTAGAGTGCTCAGATAAAAAATAGTTAAAGACTGAGAGGTGAATTTGGTGAGGTATTTGCCTTGACCAAAGATGCTTATCAAAAGGGCAAATATGACCAACAGTCTGTGTTGTGTATTGCAGTCAGAGGTACTTGCTGAAGTTTCTTTTCTATGTTATTCTACATAGTGTACCACTTCTATCCTTATACCTTATACCACTTATAAGTTATACCTTGCATGGTACCACTTATGCAACCATTAAGCCACAAAAGCTTTCAGAACAAATGAGAAAACTGACTAAATTAACTTTATCTTTGACATTAGAAGGCTTTTAATCTTCTGTATAGGTAAGTTTTTGGAAAACAAACTAGTAATGTATTTACAGACTTCTAAAATTCCAAATGAAGATTGATCAAGTTATGACCAGGATGAAGACTGAGATGAGAACTGATTGACCAGGAAGTCCTTTTCTGATCCTAAGTGTAAAGGAGGGATGGGACATTATATTCTAGCAGAAAAATAAGGGTATTTATTGCAGAAGAATGCAATAAAATTAATACTGGAATACCTTGCAGAGGCACTATTTTAAAGAAAAAAATTGTTAAATTTGTGGAAGAACTATAAAATCGTGGGCCTTCTAACTTCACAGTACTGTGTTTGATCAGCTGTTTAGTTTGCAGCCTCACAAGTCAAAGGTGTCGAGTTGCATGCCATGTCACATTTCTCTGCAATCATGGGAATGCTAGATAATACCTGTGGTTTTGTTTAAGAAATAGAGTTGCATCATGAAGTTTCAGAATTGCCATTTTGAGTGATTGAGTTTTTGCAATCAGACAAGGCAGATGGGGGAAATGCATATTCAAAATATTTTTTTTCAGGGATCTCAAACCAATCCCCTCTCATATAAATGCCTGGTGAAGCAGCACACACCCACTTTCACATTGCAAGATTATCTCCCAGAAACTCAGAAAAACATTTTGTCAGTACAGTATTCTCTTTCACTCCTCCAGCTATAAAATAAGATGCAAAGCAGATTACCTGGAGTCCTTAGAATACAATTTCCAGGCAGCTTTTCAGTTTTTGCTGCATGTTTCAGACTTCAAAAGCTTGCACAATTTTATTTCTGATACCTTGCCACTAACCAAAATCTTCCTTGTTTAGTTATTTTGTTATTACTAGGTCCTGCTGCATTATTTTCTATTATTATGGCTAGTTTAAAATTCATGCAAAGAACACTATGCAAACCAGTGTTACTTATTCTTGTTGGTTTTTTTTTTTAAATGAAGACTCTCCTTTTGTATCTTCTTTTAAATTTTTTCCAGTTATGAAAATTAGTCTTGAATTTTTACATATTTTTGCCTTTTAAAGATGCAACTATTACTTTTACCAAGCATATTTCTCTGTTTCGAAGATGAATGTTAGTTATCAGAGAGAGTCAGAATAAAATAGAAATTAGCCTGCCTGATTGGTTTGTAGAACTAGGAATTTCATGTATTAGTTATTTTTTCTCTAGACTATCTTCATTGTTTTATATTACTTGTAAGATCTTAATCCTGTTTTGGTCCTGTGTTTGTTCTGGAAATCATGTAAAAACAGTATTTTTGTTGCCTATGTGAGGTTTTCTACTTATTTGTGTAAAAATTATCTGTTTTGGTCTCCTTTTGAACACGTTAATATCTTTTAAAGTGAAAAAAGCAAACCTACAGCTATGTACACTTCTCCTGTAGGATCTAACTAGCTGAAGTATCTCCAAATCCCATTGTACCTCAGGGAAATCATATTCTTTTGTCACCACAGTAATGCTTGTTTAGAGTTTTGTATCTACTTAAATTACAGTAATGTACCTCTTAGTTTGGACTATGCCTAATTGTGACACCAGTATGGGCCCAAAGAAGCAATATCAACTTCCCTCTGTTTTGAATACAAAGGATGTATTTGCTTGAATAATGATCTTTTTTAAGGCATGCAATTTTAATTTTTGGGAAGCCCAACCAAGATATCCTGGAGTTAAATGCACGTAATTGTATGCTTGTTTGGTTACTAGGTTAGTGATACTAAGAGGGCTAAATGATATCCTACAATTAATACCTATAGTTAAACCCATAATTTATTAAGCTGCCTAATTACTATGCCTCAATGTGGAAACCTAAGGCTTCTCCTGTTTTTGCCTCAATGTCATCATCTTTTACATTTAGCTAAACCTTACCTGCTTTCTGTAAACTTCATGTTGTTTGACCTGCAAACATACTCAGAGTAAATGATTTTCCACACAGTAAGTTCCATGTACTTTTCCTACCCTTGGAATTTAATGAGTAGATCAATAAAGAATAATTAATTATTTCTTCTCTGAAATATTAGTTTTAGTGCTTTCTGAAACTAGGAAGTCTCTTCTATTTTCTTTTTGCCTGGTTCACAGATTGAACAAAACTAAATTAAATTGGATCTACTTCATTGTTTGTTTCATCAGCAAATAGATGGCCTCTAGTGGCAGACAGCTAGTAAAATTTTATGGTATACAGTACATTCTGCATATACAGAGCAGGAACATTCATAGAATTTCTGTCTTGTATACAATGCTTACCATAATGGCAGTTTGTTCTTTCTTAGCAGTGAGTTTAATCTATATATAATGTTCATATTGCAGGTGAAAATACACAACCCCTCTGTTAGATCTGCTTCAGTGGTTTCATCCTCAGGTAAGTTCTACTCATCATGGGTGAGACCACACCTGGAGCTGTGCACCCAGCTCTTGACAAAGCAAGAGAGAAATTGAGCTGAAAAGTGTGAAGTGGAGGCCCACTGCAATGTTGAAGGGATGGGAGAACACCTCTTATGTGGAAATACTGAGAAAGACAGAACCCTTCAGCCAGGAGAAGAGTAGGCTCTGGACCAGGATCTTACCAACGTACCTGAGGGGAGGATGCAGAGAAATCAGAGCCAGACTCTTCAGTGGTGCATGAAAATTATTAAGCTTCAGAAAATATCCTATTTTCTATTCTACTTTTTTCTCTCTAAAATATCTCTATTTAAAAAATCTATTAACAAATTAAACCTTCAAATGTTTCCTTGAACAGAAAATACTCTAAAATTTAAGCTTTGCAGCTATTAATTACCTTTTTTATTCCTTTTAAACCAGTGTCCCGGTTTAGGACAAATTAGGAGAAAAATCTCCAAAAGGAGCCCCGTAAGGAACAAACTCCCAAAACTCCTCCCCCTCCCACCAACAGCATGAGCAGCACACGGCTGGGGATACAAAGGCTGCAACGCCACCCCAGGACAGCCTGAAAGCAACAAAATAATGAAAATAACATTAAAAATATATGATAATTGAAAGCTGCAAATAAAAAAAAAAGTGAGAAATTGGCAATGCAAAGTCAATTGAATACTTGCACTGGAGTTTAAAATCATTTTAGCTGCCAATTAAGCAATTAACCTACTGAGCAGTCCATGGAATATCAGGTTCAGCAGGTAGATTTAATTCATGGAGTATATCAAACAGATCTAAGTGAAGAAAAACCTCAAACCCTTTGTATGCTAACTCTAAACAAAGAGTAGCCAAATTATGAAGTTAAAGAAACCGTAATAATAGATTTCCATTTCTTTATTTCTGATTGAGAGATTGTATATACCAAATTTAAAATTTGCTTCATATACAATCTAATTTTGTACTAGATTTTATTTTTTTCTTTTACAGTGACTAATGCAATGGAATAACAAGATTTCTGTATCAGATCATAGAATTAAAATATCCTGATCATAGCTACCTAATTTACTGAAGAATGACCTGGCTGGGAAGCTGAAACCCTGGGAAAACAGAAATAAGCCAACTGATAGCCTTCTATCAATAAATCATATTCACTTTTTTGCATCTTGTAGTTACTAAAGTAGGTGATGTTCAAAAACCTTGCAGAAAGAAAGAGCTGCATTCAACACAGTATTAAATAACCAAAACCTTGCAGTAAGTCTATTTAATAGCCTGAACAGTGACAAAAGAGCTATAAGTTGAAAAAGGATTAGAGAATTTACCACTAAATGCACCAGGACAGTGTAACATACCCACCAGAAATGTCAGGAGACATGGCACCAACAGCAAGGCATGGGAAGATTTTGACACATCTACAGGCATTTGCTGCTATCACCAGGTTATGATATCCAAGTTGGAATAGCTTCCTTGAATTTTGAGTAGTTTGTTAAGCTCAGATTTCTTCTCAGATTTCTTTCTAGGAAACAAACACACTGTCTTAGACCTCTAATCAAGAAATTATTGATAGTGCGATGACCATGCTTTTAACATTTAGAGTCTAAGTCGTACATAACTAAAATGACATGCAGAAATCTCTTGTGTTCAGCCCTTCCTTTAGATTTCTATTCATACTTTCACAAGCCTTCTGAGACCCAAAGCTGCTGGCTTCAGTTTGGGTAATGGGGCAGAGGCTGCTATCATCTTTTCACCTATGCAACTTGGAAAGGGACATTGTAAAGGGGGGCAGGAGAACAGCCTATGAACCTGTCTGCTATCACCTTTCAATAGCTAGGGATCAGCTGAAAAGTGGCTTAGTCAAATTTCCCCATAAACTCCCTGAATTCTCCAGGTGGCAATTTCAGCACAGGCACACTGAGACTGTGAAATTTCAGGAGGCTTGAGGGAGCAGAAGTTCACATCCAACCTCACAGAGAGTTTTGGAGTGATCACTGACTGCGTAAGGAGTAGCAGTTGTTTGGGAGACCAGGTACAACAATCCCTAACCTGGGGTCAGGGAGCAGCAAGGGGCAGTGGCTGTGTCGAGGACTGGGAGCCAAGAGCAAAGCACAACAGCATGGCCAGGAAGGAACCCTACAGTGTGTCACCAGAGGAAAGTTAAAATCTCAGGAATAATTGTGGACATATTAAAAGCGAGAAAACAGTCCATAGTGTTTTCCATGTGGCATCAGGAACACAGGGTGGACATCTGCAACCTGTCATAAGAAACAGGATATTGAAGATAATACAAGCTGTTACAGAGGGCAAACAAGGGAGCAGTGGTTGAAGTTTGAGGCAATACAGCTCCATCACCGTCAGATGTGAACATGAATGAAGAATGTCCATGCCTGGTTTTGTCAAGCAGCAGCACTTGCTGATGTGCAGTTTCTGGGGCGCCAGGCACTGAGGCCATCGACACGACAGGCAGAGGGACCTGGGCATGGTGCAGCTTCCAGCAGGGACAGCCCCTCTCCAGAGTTCTCCCAGCTCCTGCTCACGCAGCTCTGCTCCCTGACCCCTAATCCAGGGCAGCACACAGTTGCACCATGTCAGAGCCTGTGTGGGTACATCCATGGAAACCTGAAGGATAGATGGGAGGAAGGAGTCTGGAGAACTGGACAACCTGGTCGACCTGATTAAAGAAGAAGTCATGTTATGAATATTTGTTCTAATTTTCTTGAACTCCTTCACATCAAATAGCAGCAGCTGTGCATCTCCCCCATCTGTTATTTCTTTAATTACTATTGTGTGTTTTTCTTCATTCTTTTCACACCCTTATTTAGATGCCCAGGCAGCTGGGGACACGCATAGTTTGTTTTTGTTATGTCAATATTCTACTATTTTACCGTCAACAAGAAGTTATTAAAAATCTTATTTGAACCTTAGATATTCTTTTCCTTGTTCCAAGCATGCAGCTCACATTCCATGAAGATGGAGAAGGCTTAAGTAGTTCTCAAAATTGATTCTGACCGTAGAAATTTTTCAGATTACTAGATTACAACCAAGAAGAAAATGTACAACTGATTTTACTTAGAATATATTCTCTTTGGAAGAATGCTATATCATCTAAGGAAAACTTTGTGAAGGAATTGAACAGATTGGAAAGCATTCTAAATAAATGAAGACCAGTAAGTAATCACTTGTAGAAACACTTCAATGTGTATTCACCATCAATATTGTATGAACTCTCAATAACTGCAATATTCTTCCATAAATGTAGATGAAACTGTTTAGGAAATACTTCTAGAGGATGCAAAAGGTCACTGTCTGCTACTGATAAAGGACCTGGGCACCTCTGGTAGCAGATGATGTGAGGAGCAAATTCTTTAAGTGGAAACAGAAAAGTAGGTAATTTTCTGGATTTAAGTTTAAGCAAAGTAAAATACAATAAAATGTAATATAATAGAAAAGTATGTAAGTATAAACTATAAAAATTATAAACTAACATGCAGTTATTTAAATTAATATTGAATTTTGTACCTTAAATAGACCCTTGTTTGATTTGGATTAAGCAAAATATGGATTCTGGATGTTTTTTGTAACTTATTATGGGATTTATTTTTCAGGGGCAGCATTGCATTAAGCTGTGTTACATAGAAAATATTTTAAAATTCAATTCTTAAATAAATAGTCTGCCCATTTTGTAAGTTGTGTGACAGTATGTAAATTGAGATCTTACACTTTTTATTATTTAAACATAATATTCAAGCTAAGTCTCCAACACTAAATCCATCAATGCAGTGAATGTCTGAAATGTTTGTGAGAGAATATGAACTAAATAATTGGCAGTTGTGAAAGAGAAATTCCACCCACTCAGTCACCCCACAGGTTTAATACTAGCATGTAGTCTGAATAAGATTTAAAGGCAGTGGTCTCCCATGTATCATCCCTACGCCAAAATCATTCCACAGAGACTCAGGCTCGGTTTCAGAATCAAAGTAAGCATTCCAAAATTCTGGTTTTAACCTTCAGAAATAAACTGATTAGTGAAATCTGTAAAGCACAGGCTCTCTTTCAGAACCAGATTAAGCATTCCAAAATTCTGGCCTCAACCTTCAGAAATTATCTTATTTGTCAAGTTTATGACACAGACTCTGCTTTAAATATGTGGAGAGGTTGAAGAAGCAGGCAGGAGAAAAAAAAAGCTGTTTTAAAGGAAGAGATTATTCATATCCTTGTCATATATTTTCTCAATTCATTTTTTATGTTGAAGACTGGGACAGCCACCTTTATCTGCTAAGTACTTTATTGTCTTAAAATATCTGTTATTGACATAATTCACATAATGTTGTTCCGTGAAATATTTCAAATTTTCTTTGATTCACTTTTACTTAATTTCTTACACAAAAATTATGAAATCAGTTTTATTTCAAATCTGCGTATCTGTAAATTTGGGCTCCATGTCATAAATATTAATGTCAAATCAAATACTGTAGCAATAAGATTTTATCTTCAACTAAGAAATACATCAATACAATTGCAACCTATACAAAACATTTGTAAATGTAATAAAGCAATCTGCTGGTTTTTCATGATCTCATTTTTGTTAAAAAAATAAAAATAAAATCACATTCATATTAATATTTAGAGGATAATACTTTAAGAAATATAACTTAGTAGAATGTCTTAAGCTGCCAAAGTAATGCAACTGTTGTATGTCTGACTTTTTGAGATAGAGGAGCTGATAAAAATAATGTGACTTATATCAAATGGAAAAAACTTAAGAAACAGACAGATTCTGTGAGGTAGAAGTGGCTGCCCAGGGTCTCAAATATACAAAATTAAATGAAATTTCACTTGGCCTTATACTGGAAGTTCCAGGAGAGGGCTCCAAATCGGACTGCTGAGACAAACAAAACATTTTGCCAGGGTTTGTTGTCATTTTCATGTTCTGTGTGATGTTATGAATTCACATTTCAAAACAACTTGTTGATTTCAATACTATATTGTTTGGCATTTTTATTTACAAACATTGGTACACTCCATAAATACCTAACTTGCTGCTTCTTCTGTGGTCTTCATCTGCTTGGAAACCAGTACTTGATTAGCCAGTATTATGTAAATATTATGTAAAACATAATAATTACATTATTATGTTGAGTTAGACCTCAACATAATAATGTAATAATGTTTCTTAATAATGTATTTAGGAAAATGTTAGAACCAATGTTTCTCTTTTTCTGATTTTGTTTGTTTGTGAACATTTTTTTCAATAACTAAACTGAAAATGTTTATATGCCTTACAAAAGAAAGAAAGAAAGGAGTTCAGTGAATAAGATGCCTTTCAGTTATCTACTAGAATGTAATTTCTAGTTTTTAAAGGCCTAAGAAGGCTTAATGGCTAGAGGTGAATAGTGCATTCCATTATAGCAGTGGTTATGAGCCCATGATTTCATCACAATTTGAGAGCACAGATGTCAGGTCTATCTGTGCTGTGAGTTAATAGGGCTTGGGTCGATATCCATTTTCACCCACCTGGAAAGCAGCTGCCCTGGTATCCCTGCAGTGCAGTGTTAAGAACTTACCTGTGACCCAGAAAGCTGGGTGATACGATCAAACCTGTTTCTCCAGCTTTTTTAGGCCATGTTTCTGAAGACAATTTCACCACAGCTTCAAAAAAATTTGCTACAGCAATAAGAGATAGCAACGAGGGGTAATTTGTCCAGTACATGCTAGAGACAGCAGGCTGTGAGGTTCTGTTCTAATGCACACACTGAGGAAAGGTTTGACCATGTTGCTATATCATGTCACTGTGAGAGGACAGTTCAGTTGTTTGCATATTAGTATAGGCATTAATTTAAAATTTGCTAAAAAAATTGAAATGGCCGTTAATGGTATTAGAACATACCTTTCATGATAGATTAAAAACAATGTAATGCAACAAACAATGGGTGTGACAAAATTTATTTATCTGTGGCCAAATAACTGAAGAGGGAACTGGATATTGCATTCTCATGGAATCACAGAATCAAAGACTGGATAAAAGTAGAAGAGTCCTTAAAGATCATTTAGTTCCAACCTGCTGCCATGGGCAGAGAAATATTTCACTAGACCAGGATGCTCAGAGCTCCATCCAATTAGACCTTGAACACTTCCAGGGATGGGGCATCCACAGCTTTTCTGGGCAGCCTGTGCCAAGGCCTCACCACCCTCACAATAAAAAAAATTTCCATAATATCTGATCTAAATAGGTTCTGTTTTAAATCTGTTTCAGTAACCCTTGTTTCACTCCCTCTTGTCCTATCCCTACATGCACCTGTAAAATGTCCATGTCCATCTTTCCTCCTGTAGGCTCCCTACAGGTACTGAAGGCTGCAATTAGGTCACCCAGAAGACTTCTCTTCTCCAGGCTGAGCAATTCCAATTCTCTCAGTTTTCCCCATAGCAGATGTGCTCCATCCCTCTCATCACTTTGGTGTCCCTTCTCTGGACTCTCTCCAGCATTGCCACTCATCTTTGGAGCATCAGGGTCTGCTGTACACCGTGATAATCTGTTTTATAGTAAGTCTTTTATATTATTTCATAGTTGGTGTCTACAGTGATATCAGTCATACATTGTTCTGTCGTAATACCTTAACACTAAAAGTTCAGAGTTATTTGTTGTTGGTTTGGGGTTTGGGTTTGGGTTGGGTTGGTTTTTTTGTGAGGGATGTGAATTTGAACTGACTATGAGAATACCAATTTTTAAAGCTTTTTTTCTGGAATTTGAAATCCAGTAGTATGACTGAAACTCTCCCATAACAAAACATTCAAAATTGCTATATTCATCTCATTCAAAGGAAACTTATAGGCCCACACCCTCACCTGAATTTTGGGACAGTAGAGAGGAACTCTTTCATAAGAAACACAAAGGAATTCCTTGACAAGAAAATGTTTTTCTTCTAAACTATGTCTTTCTAGCATTAATGTCTTTCTGTTAAGTTTCATTCAGGGCTAAATTTAGGGTTTCAGAGGGCTAAATGTGCTTCCATGACAGGATTCATGCTGCATGGAAAGCAGACATCCACTTATGGTGGTACTTCTTGAAGTGGATGATCTGATTTGCTATGCAAATACAGAGAAGAAGACATGAGACTGAGTCACCCCTGCTGCATATTAAACTAGCCCATTGTTTGCCCAGGGTTGGGCTGTTACCATAAATAAACTATTGCACTCTCTCTTTGGGCACTGCACAAATATTTTTAAAGCCATGTTTGAGTGTGTTAACAGGTATGGAAAAGCAGAGACTAGTTCTTTAGCTGTCATTGCATGGTGCTCTAAGAGCTTAAACCAGTGATATATCAGCCAGGGCAATTACATAACTCTTTCTAGCCTCCCCTATCTCTCAGTTCTCCTTCCAGGGCTTGGAAGAATCTTTATCTCTGAAAATGCAGTAAACAAACTTTTCTTTAATAGCTGACAAATGTGTAAATACAGGAAAAGAACATTTAATGCACACAATATCCATGACTAGTCTATCAAAGCAAAGTCCTCAGAGGGCAGGGTGGCTGCAGTTTTCAGTCCCAAGAAGGAAGCTGAAATATTAGGGACAGCATCTATTTAATGACCACCAAATCCTCTCATCAGCAGCAGATATAAGATCATGACCCACACCTGCCTACTGCCGTGACCCTTCAAGGCTTTTCAACTCTTTATTCTATCTATGCCAGTTCCCTGACTCCCTACCATTCTAATTTTTGCATCACAAAAATTTTGAGCTCAATCTTGTCAACACTTACTGACACTTGAAGAAATACTGATTTTATTTCTTTTGTTGGAATCTCTTTTTAGGTGTGTACAAGCAATAAAGTCAGTAAAATATTATGTTTTTACTTGATTAGAAATTACTTTTTTTCACCAATACTAAAAAACAGTCATTACACATTTCTGCAAAGTCTTCAACGGTGTTTTTTAAATACTGTTCCTCCTTTTGTCTTTGGATTTCCCAAATTATGAATTCTGCTGCATTTAGCTTAATTTCTTCCTTTATACCAGTATTGGGTCAGCTAAATATTTAAACCACAAGGAAGTAATTTTCCCCTATTTCAACATTCCATGTTTGCTGGCAGAAATCTCTTCAGCTTTCATTCGGCTTGAAACCGGAGGTGAGACTGAGTAGTTTTGTTCCAAATTAGTCAGTGCAATTTCACAAGAGCTCTTTGGGCAGCAGCCAGAAGTGGAAATGTAAATACAGAAAGATCAATGCCACTGCTTGAAACATTGTTTTAGAACTACATTATTATGTCTGAGACCAGTTTAAAAAATCCTGAAGACTGAAAGGCAATAAAACATAGTAAAGTAAATCAATGGAATGTCACTATCTTCATTTATATAATTAGACACTCTGGCCAATGGCATATTCAAGACAGATAATAAGCTGACTCAAGTTCAGTAGGAGAAGTTTCCGAAGGAGAAATTTAATGTAGGTCTATAATTTATATATTTAATGTATTATTTTAGGATGAACTGGGATTGCTGGACAGTTACTACATCATTTGCTTGTGAGTTTAAGTTATTTGTATTCTGAGTTCAAAAAACACAGTGAAACTTTGTTTGTATTACCAAGAATTCATCATTAGCAAAGATAAGGCTCTAAATAAACACACATGAAAGTCTGAATTTGGCTGTTTCTGAAATAATTTCTCCTTTTTAGCTCATGGTCAGATCTAGTGGGCTTTAAGCATTATGTCTACTTACAAGAACTGGAAGATTACCTATAGAAATATTAACTTTGGGAAGAATCCTGTTCAGTTTGATAGTTCCCAGGACAGACAATATAATGAGACTAGCAATAGTTTTCTCTTCAGTACCCAGGCAACGTATTTATTAAAACACTTTTCGGCTGCTCTGTGGCAAATTAAACTTGTAGAAAGATTTTTCTGATATTTGGCATAAACTATTCAGCAATACAAACCTTTTACATTTATTATTGCCATTATTTAATTTGATATTTTTCAGGCAATATTGTCATAATTTCAATTGACATGTGCTACTTTGCTACTAACATTTATTTTGCAGACATATGTACATCTGATTTGAGGTGGCCTAGTGGCAAGGGAAACATCACTTTTTTATGTTGGCATTTGCATTGATGGAAAATACTTTTGTGAATAGAATGGAGTCCATTCACAAACAGAAGTTCTATACTCAATCATTTCAGTAGCAAATGAGGAAAAATATGAAAACTGAAAAAACAAATAATATAAAATAACATAAAATGTTATAAAAGTTTCCCGAATTTCACAATCAAGAGTCTTGCATGCAGCTGTTATGTTCTCTTACCAATCTTTCAGCAAAAAAAAAATATTTATGTTTTAATTAAGCAATAATTCATTGAGGAGCCTTTACTGCCATCATAAATTGCTTCTGGTTGCTAGCAGGATTAGAAGAGAAGCCACTTAAGGCACTGGAAGACAAGTTATTTTGGATAAAAGGAAGCTGTAAATGACATATTGCTAAATTGCTTGCATTTTGAACAGCATTTCAGTCCACAGCTAGCAACTGTATTCTTGCACTTCATTCTGTTCCTCCAACATCACCTTCCTGTATGTCTGCATTGCATGGACAAAAACAAATTCCCTATCTTTTCTATAAAATCCTCTGTGCTCCTATTCCAAGTCAAGCTATGCTCCCACTTTCATGCAAAACTGCAAGGAAAGGGTCATTTATTCATCTTCTATCCTTAAGTTCATGTGTCTATTGATGCCTACTGTAAGATTGTCATCTTTATTTTAGCAACTACACTTGATTCTTCTTCTCTTCCCAACCAGATGGAAAAAATATTCCTTTTAAAATAATTAATAATTAATATTTTTAAATAGATAAATAGCGTATATTCCTTCTGTGTTAAGAAGTAAGGCATTAGTAAATTTTTCAATCAGTATGTGAGTGTTCTAAAAAATGCCTATGCATTTTTCTTAGTCATCACATAACTCAGTGGTAGATTTGGGTAACAGACTCAAAAAAAGAGTCTGGAAAAGTCTGCTTCAAGAGATACAGAAAATTCTGCTTTCATTCCACATGTCTACATTTGAGATCTCAGATGATTGCAAATATCATACCTTGAATATTGGCGAGGTAATAAAAAATATACCAAGTAAAACACAGTGTAAATACTACGAATATTCTTTCTTGGAAAAAACAAAAATTGAAGTGCTAAGAATATTAATTGTTGAAAATAAGAAATGTCTGTTGTTAACATGTATTTCATTTTAGAACTGAAGCTCAAAATACAAGACGCCATATATTTACATATACATTTATTAATTCCATTCTTCCTTTTATGTGAGTGAACTCCTTCAAACAGTAGCAGAAAAGGTCCCACAGATACCACTAGAATGTACCAAAACCAGGGTCATTTTTAAAAGAATGGTAAGAAGAATATTTTAGAATATATAACTTGCAGTATTGTAACAGAACCTAACTTAATATTTATGACTCCTAAATAAATAAATATTTTATTTTTTACAGTTAAATAGCATTTTTTCAAGATTTAAGATAAAATTGGAAAGAACAGTGAGTCATAAAGCACAAAATTATGGGCATGTTACTGAAGAAACTGCAGCTATCTGTTGTAGGAATCCAGTTCTCACAGGGAGTAATTCAATAACTGAAGCACTAAGAATCACTCATTCCTTTGGAATGTGACTACATCATAAATAGACAGACATTAATGCTAGGAATAAATTCTAAGTGATACATTTAGACAATGCAAATATAATACTGCAGTTTGACCTTCTGCAGGGTTCAGGAACTGTCTGCCTTGTAAAGATCAGCATACAGAAGGTGCAATCACAAGCAGAAGAACTACATCTTTCTTTCCCTAGACATCTTTCCCACCTGCCTATCTACTTGAAATCTCCCCCTTTATTCATTTGATGGCAATGTGATGAAGCCAGGCTAGACATCTCTAGACACACATTTACTGTAGTTTCCTTTGCCTGAGTGCCTTGATCTGTGTAAGGAGGTAAAGTCTCATATCACACTCATTTACATCTATCTGTTGGCTATTCAGTAGTCATCATGAGATTCTAGTGCTCTACCTAATCTTGGGAGAAAATGGTCCTTTTCTGAGAGCACTGAAAAAGAATATTTGTAGGCAGTTACATCTTCATTACTATACAAGGCTCCATCTTGTTGTTCATATCTTATTATAATATTAATTTGTTTAAGGCCATTTGGACAGACATTCTGATACTCTTGGATGATAATGTTCAACTCTATATCATTATGTATCAGCTCTTTCCCCTCAGCATTGTCCAGCAAAGACGAGTGTTTGAAGACCTCAGTCCAGACAGGAGTAAGCTAGTGAGCTGAATCATAGCAGAAGCAGCTCCCTCTTTACTGAGGAGGAACACGCAGAAGTTGTTTTCATGTTTGTATATGGCTCTTGTCACATAGAAAAATTACTTGCAGGTAGCTGCCACAGACAGGAATATATGGTGAAAAAGATGCTTTTAGCCTTACTTCTGGAAAAAAAACATCCTGAAATTGTCAGTCATCAATATCTAAGTTAAAAATTAAATGATACATGCAATTATATCATACATGCAATGATTCAATGTAGATACAAGCAACATTCTGGAATATTTTATTAAGAACAATTATCTTCTTTTATTGTATGATTGTTCACATCTGTTGCTCTGGATTTGTCATTAAAACAGAGTTAGTAGCAACCAATGCTTTGGCCAGTTTATGAACAGTGAGGAGTGATAAGTATTTCTCTTTTTTTCTATTCTGCATTCCCTCACTCAGTGAGCAGCTGTGAATGGGAAGAGCCTGTGAGGGGACACAGCCAGGATAGCTGATGCCAGCTAGCCAAAAGGATATTTAATACCTCATGAATGTCAGGCTCAGCAATGAATGCTGGAAGTAGTAGAAAGAAAGGGATGCCATCACTCAAAGAGTGGCAATAAGCATCAGCCTGCTTGTAGGAGCTGGTGGCTGTTCTGTCACTCTTGTTTTACCTTTCTCTTCCCTTCACCTGTCAAATAATTTTTTTATCTTGATCTATTAAGTTTTCTTACTTCTGTTCTTCCTATTCCCTTACCTGTTACAGGAGGCAAGAGAAGGAATGAGTGAGTAGCTGTGTGGGTGTGTCTTCTTTGCTTGAATTTCAATCCAGATTTCTTTCAGATTCTAGGGAAGAACAAAAGAAAAATCCCTAATATGAATTTGCTTTGCAGGACAAAATTTATTTAAAGATATTTTTAGCAAAAATTAGTATGTGTTACAAAAACCAAACAAAAAAAAAATCAGTTTCATATTTCTATTAGAAGAGTTTGTGTAGAAAAACATAGCTAATTGTTAATTCACTACTGACTTTAATAGGGATTTTTTTTACTTCATAACTGCTTTTCATTCTATTAATTTTTCCTTTTCATACTATTAATGTGGAGTCTATCAATATCCATATGCTTTAAAGCAGAAAATGGAAAGATGACTTTTCATCATAAATAGCATAAATAGGAAAAGGTTTTATTAAATTGAATGTTTCTGTTCTGAAATTATCAACTACAGTGCATAATCCACACCAATTTCATGTGTCTTATTGCTTATTTTATGCTATCGGCAACAAGATTTCATAATATTCACAAAACCACTATTTTAGCATTTGATAATAACCACATTCTGCATAATCTACCAAGAATATTTGCTTCAGTCATCATTCTACCTTCTAATTGCTGCTTTTGTCCCACAAGGTACTATGTGAACGAGGACATGAAGGGGATCATTAATGAACATTATTTATGGTCTTTATTGAGTATAGACTACGTTTGCAAAGTTAGAATGACAAAAAGAACATGGTTATAAAATGAGAGGTAATGATCTTTTCCTATTGAATACAAACAGTTATGGAGATCAAAGTGATTTACTGTTCCATGTGGCATCTCATTGTCTGCAGGTGCAGAACATATGTGATCCACTTTTCTGCTGAGAGAGATCTTTTGTCTTACAGAAAGCAATACCATTGTTCTGACATAATTCTAAATTCATTTTTTTCCTGTGCTATCCTTGGTTTTAATCATATGTAACAGAGCTAGAATCTAGACTTTCTAGTACACAGGATAACTATGTGAGAATATGGACTAATTTTGCGTATGGGAAGACACTTGGAGGAAGAAAGGGATGACATTTCAAAGCAGCTACAAAGCCTGTAGTGCCAAATTTACTAGGCTGTGTGTAGGCTGAAATTGGCAGCTGCACAAATACAGTATGTGAGCCAATCACGAGGGTAAGAGTTTACAAAAACACCATGTGAGTTCACAGTGGTTTGCAAAGCTGACCACGTGAGTTATGCGATATAATCTTAAAAAAAACAAAAACAAACAACCCCCCCCAATAAAAACTAAAACCAAAACAACAAACTATGAAATCTAATTAAAACTAACAAAAAGCCCCTAACCAAACCAAACCAAACCAAACCAAACCAAACCAAACCAAACCAAACCAAACCAAACCAAACCAAACCAAACCAAACCAAACCAAACCAAACCAAACCAAACCAAACCCAACCCAACCAAACCAAACCAAACCAAACACAAACAAAAAACCCAAATAAAGCCAAAAAAGAGCACAGGTTCAACAGAAAGAAACTGAAGATTTGAGAGCAATAAATTATATTTTCTTTCTATACTACAGTAGTGAGGTATTTGGGCATTTACAGGGTATTTTTGCACCAGCTTCAGGGTACATATGGATCAATAAGGATGAAAGATACAGAGATGTTTGAAGGTGAAGACAGTGTGATCTACAGGGGAAGCTTGAGCAGCTGCAGGAAAAGAAAAATGAAAGGGGATAAAATTTGTAAAGGTTTTTCTTAAAGGGAAATGGAAAAAACTGTTCTACCTGTCCGAGTGGAATAGCACATATGCTGCAAGATTTGGATTAAACAGTGGGATAAATGGGCAAATAATGATGGCTGTAAGGAACCAGAACAGATTTCCTGGTACTATTGTAGTGTTTCCTTCACTGGAGGTCCTTAGGACTAAGTTAAACAAACCTTAGACATATTGAAGTTGTGATTAACGTGGCTTTGAGCACAGAGTTAGGTCAAGTGACATGTTACATGTGTGTACAAAGCTTTATGGTTCTGTGAAATGAGTGGTTCTGTGAATGACTAATTTGTAATGAAAAAATATTGCTTGGAATTAAAAATTGAAGGGTTTTACAGAGAAACCTTCAGAACAAAAAATCTTCACATCTTCATAATTATCCCTATTTTTCCCTTCAACTACTTGATACATTGATTATCATTTCATGACTATTTTTACCCTCTTGGCATGGGATTTTTCCTTTCAGCATACATAAAAAAAGGCAAAACTATTCAATATGGCTGCATATTGGATCCTGAGCTTGAAAAACCTGACAAATATATTCTTTCCTTCCCTATGGTGACTGTAGTCCCACAAGGCAGATACTCCAGCTACTAAATTTTCATTATTCAGTTTCCATTTACACAGTTTAGATATTGTGACTAACATGTAAATTTAGAGTAGAACATTCATATTCTAGGAACAATAGGAACACTGGCTGTTCAGACCTGCTTCAGCAGTCATGGTCTATCAGAACCTGATTTACAATTCCTGGAAATAAGATGGGATAACACAATATGTTTTGAAGTGTAGGGACCTAAGTAGAAAATTGTCTATTGACATTCTCTATATTATAATGACACGTAGCCATATATGTAGGAAGCATTTACACAGTTCAGTGAAAACAAAGACCTGAAATAGTCTTCAAATTAACCATTATGTGTTTCATGGAATTTCAGATCCTATGCTCACATTGTGCTGCTTGTTTTTGCAGAGAGGGAAACCAAGAAGACAATTAATTTTCACAAACATGGAGTGGTCCACAAAATTACAGAAAGGACAGTCCTTCTGCCATATGGAGCCCTGTGAAAGAGATATAGAATGCGTTGATGTTGCCTGGGAAGTATGATCTGACCGGAGGAAATACGAAAATGTTGTCCCTGCCTTGCTTTTACCCTGTACCCTTGGCTGAATTAATATTTTCTCTGACTTTCTTTCAGGAGTTTCTGGTATTAGCATTGTGTTGATAGGGATCAGAGGGACTATATATTATCCCCATCTCACAACATTCCCTCAAGATTTTGAAAAGAGTGAATATAATGCAGAGCTTGTCTGTTCTACTACAGCTCTGAAATAGCAGGGGACAATTTTAAAGGGGCTAGGGGACTATTAGATATTGAAACTAGATTAAAGAAGGACAGACATGATTAAAAAGATGGAAATGCATAGGCAAAGAGTGTCACAAGTCTGCCACCAGCAGGGCCAGGCGTTCTGTACTCCTCTTGCAGCTGTTCCATGGGTAATCCTCCATATGATATCCTTCCATAAATTTACTATTGGAAAAAAATACCCTAGGATAAGATATCTCTGAGTCTCATAGGCTCCTAGACACTCCTGAAAGAAAATATACATTATTTGACTGCCTGCTGTTTTGCCAGGTACCTTATTATTGCAGGAATATGACTAAAACCATAGACAATAAAAGCATCAGGTAGGAATTTTGACAATGTGATGATACAGTGGGACATACATTCCATTTTGGGATGTCTGTGTACCACAGATAGAAGGTCAATTTCATTACATTCTAGAAATGTTTCAAATCATTTCATGGGGGCAATTAAGTAGCCCTGTAAATTGCAGTCGTCAAACCACACCATAGACGAGATGGCCAATCTGACTAAAACTTTCTGAGGAAAAAAATTATCATCACATTAATACTTATATGAAACTGGAGGTCAAAGAGCACTAGAAATCCCAGTTAATAGCAAGGACAAGTAGTTCCACTGAGTATCGAACCTATATTTCTACAAGTTTTGTGTTATCACAGTGATGCCAAAACCAAAGAGTGGCTTTCCATAATTTCTCTTTTAATTTAAAATTGTCAAAGACTAAATCCGTTTCATAAAATCAACATTTTCTTCATATTTCCTGGTTTAATTTGATCATAATATGTATTACAAACAGTTTTTTAAAAACAATTTCTTAAACTATGGTTTTAAAGTAAACATTTTTCAATTGTTGAACTGAGTTAGACTTTGAGCTGTAACAAAATGGTATGGACATAGTGGTAGAAAAAACACAAGAGAAGAAAATGCACAAAAAATGTGGTGCAAAATTATACAAGATGCGACCAAGAATATTTGTTGATTGTTTTTGTATTTTCTTTACATGCCACAAGATGGCATCAATTAGTTTTCAATGGACAGAAACTCTCAGCTAAAAAATTACTTTTGTAGTCCACAGGTTTAGGAAAAGCATTAAAAAGGAAAATAATGCACGTTTTTTTCTCTAATAAAATGCAAAAGTTTTCAAAATAATTTCTATATTTACCAATGTAATGGGAAGAAAATTATTAGTCAAATAAAATATTTTGAGAGCTCTATATGTAAACTGATTGTAAAAATATAAGCAGAGGAATCTGATGTTTAAATGTAGCAGACTTATACTGATTCAATAACATGTACTGCTCTAGCAGATAAGTTACTAAATATGACTAAACATTCAAAGGAAAACGTGGAATAGAAGGCAGTGTCATAACATACCATCCTGCTCCACAGAAAGTTCATCACAATTTTCAAAAAGTGGCTTCAACTAAGGAGCTTGAGTTTGTTTCCAGATTTACTAAAGCTGTCTCTTTTTCTTGGACTCCGAATTTTCTGTTAAAAGAGTTTCTCTTGTTTTATCTTCACTGTGTTTTTCCTTCACAATTTCTTTAAATGTGTCTTTCTTAGTCTCTCAAAGACCAGGAGCAATAGATGTAAAGGAAAGTTTTTGAAAGTAGCATCTGTCACAAAGGTCATTTCTCTGAAGGGTATGTTAGGAAAGCAAGAATTTTGCTGTAAGCATGTAAATAAGAAATAGCCAGGAAACAGTTAAAAGCTGTTAAAAGAGGAAGAAGGAAGTAAATGCAAGCAAAGAAAGGAGAAGTGAAGGGAGTCTTGGCGTAACAGATATTGCTTCACTTGATTTAAGTAATTGTATTGATACTTCAGAGGTTATCCAAACCTTGAGACTTGGGATTTCCCCCTCATAACACCCAAGCTGCACTTTCCAAACTGTTGCCAAATGTTGCCAGGAACTGCTCATCCATGACAGGTTTTTATTCAGCCTACAAAGATATAACAGAGATAGAGAAACTATAATCTGTAACTGAGAAGTAAGATGCAGAATCATTATTCCCAGTCTAAAAGGGAAGCCCTCTAGCAATATCTTTATCAACTTTAAGGAGCATGTTTTTGAGGGATGGGAAGGATTGTTATTGCTAATAATGAAAGCAGATATCCAATGCCTGTTTTCAGAACAGTCTATGCCATCTTATTAATATCCTTTACAATTGCTAGAGCTTTTATAATGACATAATATAGGGATGTTCTGCTTCTCTTCTCCGTATCTGTGTGGGACAGTGGCTCTAGCTTTTTCGTCCTGTCAACTGCATTAATGAAGTCTGAGCATATCTCATATAATAGCCAGCATTTCTTTGATGGTATAGAACTGAAAGGAGTTCTTGGACTGTTACCAAGTATCTGAGAACTCTTAATTGTCTTACATCTTCTTAGACAAAACAAGGAATTACCAAGAATTGCACCATGTTCCTTACAGACATTTTCATTGTTCACAGGTATAATTTTTCATCATTATTATCATCATTGTTGTAATTGTTGTTATTGCTAAAATTATCCTATGCCTTAGCTTAATCTCAGGTTAAGCCTAAAACAGCAATGATTGCAAGCTGGCTCCAGTTTGAGAAGCCTGTAGCTCTGAAATCCAGCATCACCCCTTGAACTGGATATTACAGATTAAACACTGAAGAGATTTCAAATAACAGATCTGTCTGCTGTGCACTATCTCAGTAAAAGCCCTCAAAGTCAGTATCCTGGATAAGAGAATAAAATAGCTCATGCTGCAAAAGAGGAATATTTGTGGCTGATTCTTTGGATATCTACTGAGGAAAAAAAGACTCAGCATGAGAAGCAGAAGAACAAAACCCTGGAGGTTGACAGAAGATACAGAAGGCTTCCGATGCCAGTGAGTAATGTAACTGTGTCATTTTCAGAGGAACTAATGGACATATCTTCTATATTTAGACAACCTTATATACTAAATGACAACACAGAATTACATTTATTAACTGAGTATCCAGACACTTACAAGTATCTCTGCATGAGTAAGCAAATGTATCTCTTACATTTGTTTATATCTTAGCAAACATGTAACTACGTCATTTCACCACTAGAACTTACCTTTCTTTCAGCAGGTGACAAGGGATTCTAAGTGAGAATCAGAGATAGAAGGAGAGATGGAAATTAATAGCTCATGATGTCCTGGATTCCTCTGGGAAAGAGTTGATTTCTTCTTAGTAGCTGTTGTTTTGGATTCAGTATGAGGATAATGTTATTTGCACACTGATGTTTTGGCTGTTGCTAAGTAGTGCTAAGGACTTGTTAGTGTCTCATTTTCTGCCAGTGAGGAAGCCAGCAGGGAGAAAAGCCAGGACAGGTGACCTGAACTGACAAAAGGGGTTTTTCAATCACAGCATGTCATGCCCAGTATAAAAAATGGGGGAGTTACCCAGAAGGTGGGTCATGTAAGGACTTAAAAGAGCACAGTTCCCTGTCTCAGAAGACAGCAGAAGGAACTTTACATATGATAAGCCACCACAGCACGAATTTAAAACAAGGAATTTGCAAGAGGAAGGTGCTAATTCCAGGCCTGGCAGTGGTGAGGTCCGTTTAGCACATCCTGGTTAATGCATCTGATGTCTTAAGTTTTAGCTTGCATATTTTCCAGATTCTGTACTGGATTAGTATATAACTCTGAACTTCATATAAAGTGTTAGCAAGTTCTTACCATAGTTTAGTTAGACAAAACAATCCTTTTCCAGTCTGAGAACCAAAGACACCACTGCAGCTTCAGGCCCAAAAAGTATAAACAACAGTGAATTGAGGAGAGCAATCTTGGAGAATGGACTTCATAATCTGGACCTGTAATTGGACAATTAACCCCAGTATGTAAAAGTGTGAAAATTTGTGACCGGGTGTCCATCTTGGGTGCAGCCGCAGCCGGACTCTTGCCCAAGGCTTACCCTCTGAAGGCCTTTTAATAAATACCTACTTTATTCCTTTAACACTGCCTAGCCACTGTTCCAGGTAGCCTCACAAGGCATCACATTCAGGCAAATACTCCTACTCTGGCAAGCTGTGGGAAAGGAAGCAACTGCTGGCATATATCTCACTTCGAGTTGTGGGAACGGTATGACCACGACCCCGTGGATTCCCAGAACACACACTGTATAAAAGTGCTATGCCCAGAAGAACACCTCTGGCACCCCAACAACAAAAAGGCTGAGGTGAAAAGGGACTAATAGGACACAGATGGATCCACGGGTGGTGATTATCTTTAGCTGATCTCTCTCTCCCTTTTCTGCACCAGACTTTTCTATTTTTTCTATCTCTCTACCTCAAATTTACTGTTAATTAAGTCGGTATTATTGAACTTCAGCACTTTGTATCTTAATTCAGGCAGCAGCATCTTTCACTTCATAACACATAACACATAACAATTCATTCATAACACACTAAGAGAGATTCAGAAACGGGCTGGACATCAGTTAGCAGGTGATGTAAAATTGTGTTGTCCTTTGCTTGATTTTTTTTTAAAATTATCATTACTGTTATATTTTACTTTATTTCAATTTTTAGAAAATTCATATTTCAATTTTCCTCCTCTTTCCATTGTGGGCTGCTTAGCTGCTAGTGGGGCTTAAACCACAACAGATATTTATACCCAGTTTTTGAATGGAAAACATCTCCTTCAGTTGTGCATCTATTCTGAAGTCAGTGTTAATGACTGTGTAAATGGCTTTTCTATTTGGAAATATTTTTTCCTTAATCTTGAATGGTAACCCATTTTATAGCTAGCATAAGATTTACAACAGGCAGAATAATTTATATTTCAAATAAAGACTATTTTTGACTAGTGTGCCAGAACAAATTATGCAGTTACTTAGATTATGTGGTCTCCCATACCACCAAATCTGCAATAAATATTGTGTTAGCTGGTTTGTTTAACACCACATGAACATAACAGTCAGTTTCTGTCCCAGTGGAAATAGAAAAGCTCATCATATGTCTTTTAATCACTTGGCAGAATGCAATGCTTTTGTTCTGTATAGGTGAGTGAGATTGAGAGATTGCTATTCTGGCAAAATATGCTGTATGACCTAAAGTAATAGGAACCAGTACAAAACATAGTCACTCTATTTAGCTAGCAAATTTAGTTCCTCTCAGTTGGATTTTGTTCTTGTCCTTGTGACGTTGGCAAAAGTATTTCCAGTGCTTTGGGAAAAACAAGGATTGGATCCACCATGGTAGTGAAGCATGACACAAACAGAAGTTTTGATGTACAGAGGCTTCTGTTTTGAATTACAGGATCACTCATGCAGTTCAGCTTGAAAATAGGACAGATGCAACATTTACCTTTGGAATCCATGTGATATTTTAATTAAGGGATAATGTAATTATCATATATTCCTGTTCCAGGATAACAGTCTTCTGCTGCTGGATGAAAGCCAAGAAAGCCAAACAGTTAACATAAACACTGCGGTACAAATGTTTCCAAAGAGTGGACATTTGTCCTTGGGATATAATTTTATTTTAATTGCTTCTGTTAAAGAAGGTAGTTAGAAAATGAAATGACTCATTGAATATGGCTACATCACAGTGACAATTTTTGCCGCTAATCAGACTATGCCTACAGGAAGGAAACTCCTCCATATACTGTTTGCTGCAAAGAGAGGCTTCTCTATTTAAAACAGTAGTTAAAGTTTCTGACACTTGACCTGAAGATATCTTGAATGCTGCCCTCCTTTGCCCAATTGTGTTACAGATACATCCTAGTAAGATTCCAGAGTCTGTTCTCTCTGGAATATAACACTTTTCTAAATATTTGTGTGTTTCCATATGATTTACAGCTGTTTGTATTGCAATGTCTCTACTGAAACACATATCTTCATTTAATTCATAGATAAGCCTGGTACTCAAGAATCTGGGTGATTGTTATAGATAATATTACTAAATTGTCTTGTCTGATAATAAAGATTTACAGCTGCCATAAAATAAAGCAATAAAGAAGACAACAAACTGCTCTTCATAGGTATGCAAAGAACTGGGATGAATAAGGCAGAAGTAGTTTGGTCTGCTGATCTGCTCCTACCTATCAAATTTTTCTCCTAAAGTATATGTATAAAAAAATGGCTATCTACCTCTCTTGGGCTTTCTACAAAAATCACTGAGTCGTCATATTTTCTGTAAATGTCAGTGACAATAGCCTGGCATTAAACAATCTTTTAAAAAGACTGAAACAGAAAGACTTTAATATGGCTATAAGGGAAACACAAATTGCCTCACTGGGAAAAAATTCCTGAGCAGAGGGTTTGCAAAACTGTAGAACAATCTCCCTATGGAAATGATGTTGTATTAGTTACCTTAGATGCTGCCAATTATATTGAACAGGTGTCTGATAAAAAATAGCTAAGTGAAGTTAGCTTTTTGGAAAACATACTTGTCATTTGGTTATGAATTCAGTCTGTGGTGGGTCCAGGATCTTATAAATCACAATTTTAATGGTAAACAGTAGATCATATAAATTGCAAATGGGACTTTCCTCATTTTTTACCCATTTGCACTGTATTAACTGTTCCTACCAACAGAAATCCATGTGAATAAAGATTCATTTTGAAATTTTTACTTCAAACAAACTGATGTTTATTAATGCATGTCATTCAATTGGAAAGTATTGAAACTGTTTCTAGTAGCTTTCAGAATAATTTTGCAGCCTTCTTCTGGAAGTCTTATAAATTTAGAAAATTTTGGTATTTGGAAGATATAAAGAACTGGAAGATATAAATAACTGGAAACAATATTTTCCCTTCTTATTGATGATCACTTTAAAAGACACAAACAAGATTTACAGAAATCTACTAGCCTTGATTTTTCACTTGCACTCTGACCTTTTCCATCATACTAGCAGTACAAAAGCTCTTTAAAATGGAAATAACCCAGTGGCACAAGGGGTTCTTGATGTAAATTAAAATCAGGTTCAGTGAGTGGAAAGAAGGCTGAGGAAAATTAACCATGTAGTGAAGAAAGTAAAATGCATTCTCCTGAAATAAAGGGGAGAGAAAGTTCAAACAGACTCTGAATCTCAACGCACAGGAAGTCAAGCATGAGCACAGGAAAGGTATTGCTGCATGTTACTCTAAAACAGACAAGGAATCCCCTCCCTGCCTCCTGCCCACATCTATTGATTTTACAGCTGCAGATGGTTTTTTCCCATACTTTATACAGTGATTTTTTCATTTCATAGAAGATCAAAATCTTCTTCTAAATCATGTCTGAAAGATCTTGGACTACCATCCTAAGAGTATTCAAGTCATTGAGGCATTAAATGCATCCTGACTGCACTGTTCACATAATTATAGCATACCAGACAAACTAGCCAAGGAAACTCATAGTAAATTCAAGATGACACTTCTTTTTTCTTCCCATGAAAAGTCAGACCATAAAGCAAGCAGCAAATGTTATTATGTCTCTCTGCATTCACTGACTTTTGGGGTAAAAATGCTGTTCAGGATTAAGAGAATGTATCATGAATCTTATCAAGAGACTAACGATTAATCAGCAAATGTCCAGGAAAGATCAGTGTGAAACAAACACAAATTTCAGGAATTTCTTAAGGAACTGTTAAAGTCAGGCAATCTACTTTATTTGCTGCAAATAAATTTGCTGTCTTACATCTGAATTTGAATTGTCCTTTTTTTTTTAGCTGATATGCTTCACATATCAGAAGGAAGCAATATTAGGAAGCAATTAAAACATTATCAATGACTGTTGGCAAAACTAGGAATACTACAAAACTCAGTAATCTTGACCTAAGGCAAAACCATCAGTATTTATTATTATGGTTGGCTTGTTTTGTGTTTTCCTTTGTAAGAGCATGAAAAAATAACATCTATGACCTCTATAAAGTCCCTGGAAAAAACAAAAAATCCTCGCTGAATTATGGCTTGGCAAACCTTGGCTTTTCAGATAAGTGAATATTGTTCATGGATGTTTGATTTCTGCTATGTGACTTAGCTGCTTACATTGAAATATATATGTGGTTAGGGGAAGATTTATCTAGGGTAATGGTAAAGACATTCAGAACGGTTTATTTAGGAAATCTTGCCAACCATTTTAAAAAGTACACGTTGAGATCCCACCCCCGACCTTTCTTCTGGTTAGTTCTAGGTCAGAGATAGAGGGGACTCGGCATGGACAAAGCAAAAGGGTCTCTCCTGGGTAATCCAAGGTTCATTCCTGAACGGGGTCCAGGGAAAAGAGAGAGAGCATGGAATGGCGGGGTTTTTTCAAACCTCGGGTGAGAGGAGGGGAGACCGAGCTGCAGCCACTGAGGTTGCACCGGTGGGGAGGAGCTAAGGGACAGCTGAACCAACTTCACAGAGCTTCAGGGGAGTACAGAACAGACAATTTTTCTCAGTGCAATATCAACCAAATTAGTGAAATACAACAAGTAAACATAAAATATATTCCCAGCAATAGCATTCTAGATTTCTGGAAAAGCCTTGGACTTTCCTCTTTGCTTGTGAAAAGAAATTGTAGAAAGAATTTTTCTGGAGACATATGGAATGCATTTTCTAATACATTTTATTACTAGTTTGTTTTTATTGTCTTCTTGGAGAAGTTAAGTCTGCAATAAGCTACACACTATTCCCCAGGAGTGACATAAATCATCCTTGCTCTTGAACAGGAAATTTGGATGCATGAAAAGAGTAATTTAGTAAAATAAGACCCGTAATAAAAGGACTGTTTCAGTATTACAATTTCCTATCTTATAGAAATACCACCTTTACATACACTTGTAACAGAAAGATAGCTTAAGGTTAATAAGGTGTGTTGGGTTGACGTGGCCAGAAATGTGTATTCTATCACCATCTGTTGAAGCCGGGCGGGGCAGTGATTCCTTATCTCCGTGGCACATATTATCTGCTAATGGGCCATCTTTAAGACTAGGTGGGGCAATCACCTTTATCCTCTCCACAACCCATCCTCCCTCCAGGAAGATATCATCTGCTAATGGCCCATTAATTCCCACTGTATGACTGATAAAATTACATCATCCCATCGGGAGATGCTCCAGCAAGGGGGAGGAGCCAAGCCTTTCCTACCTAGATAAAAAACTGAGATTTTGGTCAACGAGATATCCATCTTTCTACTGGACTCCAGAGGAACACCGGACCTTTTCCACATCATCCCTGGACCTTCAGAGGAAAACTGCACCTTTCTACAGGAGCACTGCTTCAGCTGAACCACACCTGCCCCTGCAGGAGGACTGTAACCACCATTTAATTGGACTGCTACCAACACCCTGATTGACAGGGTGTCAGGTTGTATTCTGACTCTGTCAGGGTTTGGATTGTTCTTTGTACTACTGCATTTCTATTTTAATTTTCCTAGTAAAGAACTGTCATATCTAAATCTCTTATCTTTGCCTGAGAGCGCCTTAATTTCAAAATTATAATAATAATTTGGAGGGAGTTTGCGCTCTCCATTTCAAAGAGAAGTTTCTGCTTGTATTGGCAGACACCTGTCCTTCTAACCAGGACATAAGCAATTTTAAGAAAAATATCAGCTTAATCACCTGAAAGTTTCCTGATCCAGACATATGCTTTAAAAAGTAACGCAACATAATATAAAATACTGGTTTATATGGTGTTTTGAGGGAGCTTGTAAATCCCTGCTGCCAGACCTGGCTGACACTAAAGAACTGATTCTCTCACCCAGGAAAGGAAAAACCAGATAAACTGAGTTCATCAACTGAGCAACTTGAAAATAAAGCTCTGTGCTATCTAATATATTCACTGATGTGTTACCTAAATCCACATTTGTTAAAGAACACACCCTTGTGATTCTATATCTTTACTGTAAACTCTATACTTACTGCTCATTGAACTAGGAAGAATACCTCTCTCAGTAATCCAGGAATGAGAATACTGTATTTCACTTCCAGTTTGAATCAAGCAGACTACAAATGAAGTCAGTTAAAAGACCATAATTGTCCCGTCAGTGACAGAAGAGAGTAGTGATCTGAGTCTTTCTCCTTCTAAGCTCAACACAGAAGATTTAACACAGTGAGTGACAGCATACTCATTGACAAACAGGGGTCTTTGGCATATTTAATCCAAATGAGGAGAGTTTGCAGCCATTAAGATTTTTGTAGAAAGTGCAGCAACCCAAATCCCCAGAGGAACCCTATACTGAGATTCGCTCTCTCTGCTGGGTAATTAATGAATGTGTGATGTTTCTGCAAATGAGTCATCCAGAGCTGCAGCAGCAGCTTCTGTTTTCGTAAATGTCTCATTACAGCATGCGTCAATGCTGCAACGTTATAACTGCTAGGCACATAGAGACACAGCTAGACATTAACGTCTGAATTTCAGCAGTAATTTTTAAAGCCCTAAATGCTAATCATTGTTTTCCACACAGAAATGAAATAGAATCTGAACAACAGATTTTATTGCAGTGTAAAATGTTTCATTATATAAAACTCAATATCCAGAAGATGATTGTTCAAACAGAACCCTGTCCTTTTTTTAGTATCTCTAGGATAAATAGTAAAAAATTTATTATCTACAAAACACTCACTTTACTTAAACTGAATTTTCTTTGAAATTTTCTTTCATCCAGAAAGGATGGCATTTTTTCCACACAATTTATAATATCATTACATAATCTTTTCAACATAACATAAAACTGAAACACAACTCTTTCAAAGAATTGTTCAGCTTAGTCCTGAGAAGTGGGCTGTACTGTAGGAAACATATGGAATAAAACATGTAACACCTACCTGAACCAGGAAGGTAAAACCACAGAATTTTCTTAAAATGTCTATGATGAAAAACAGTCACTGAGAGTCTCCTGCACTGAGGAACTCTACATGATACTATACACCAAGAGCTATTCTTTTATCTAGAGGATAGATTAGGCTATGACTGACTTCACAAATATCAAGAGGAAAAATAATTTTATTATGCCTGCTGGAATAATATTTTGTCTCCTACCACATGCATTTAATGAATCTTCTTAACTCTTTTTAGAACCATGAGAATCCCAAGGGATCAAGACATAACTCTCTCAAATCCTTTTTTATATATACATAACTGCATTTTACATATTTTTCTGATGGAACATATTAGGATAAAATTAAACATTAAATATTAGCTAGCAGTTTTTGTGGAAGCATGACAGTACTACAAAAAGAATCAGGAAATTAGAGGAAATCCTAAAAATCTACTTGTCAGATCAATGTGCATATTTGAAAGCAGTGAACAATAACTAAAAACACAAAAATTCAAATGTAAAGAATGGTTAAAATGTGTCAGTTTTAATATTGAAAAGCATGGTTCCACAAAAAATGGAGAAAAAAATTTTCCATCCATACATTATTTATTGAGATCAATTTATTGAATGCTGCAAGTAAAACTAATAATTTGCTGAGCATTATCACATTTTTAATTTTCTTTCCAGTGTAGTTATTTTTTACCAAAATAAATCTAAGAAAAGAAAGATACTGTGACTTTAAATTAATTTATGTTGAGCACAGTGGGTACCAGAGTCAATTCATGTTGCCATGACAACAGACTGAAAATTTAAACATCCAGTGACAGGCTGAATTCCCTGTAAAGAAGCTATTCTGCATTAAAATGATATCCTAGTGAAACATTAAACAGATGTATATGCAACCTATTTACATTAAGCAGAAAGCTTGATTATAGCTTTCAAAGGATATAACTATTCAGACACTAACTTCATTATTTCAGTTTAAATTTCTCTGAGATTTAAAGAGCAACCTGAAGACCAGTAAGTAAAAAGATGAAGCAGGCAATTAAGAGGGACTCTCAAAAGAAGATGCCTTTTTTTTTTAAATGCAATTGCATTATCTATCATATATTTGATTAAATTTCCTCTGCAAAATATGTCATCCCACACACAGAATTAAGCCTGTATTCACTACAAAAAAGCATTTGAAAGCTTCATAATGCATAAATATTTCTCAGAGGGTTCTCTAACAACTTTCAGAATTACTGGATTTTTGGAATGAATATGTTGTGCTTGCAGTTGTGCAACAGTTTTTATATAAACCAGCCTCATCTATTCTAAATGCAGAAGAATTTGTTACACCTGGGCAAAAAGTTTCAAGTCATAGACATAAATCAAATAGAGGGAGAAGCATTTTACTGTGTACCAGTCAAACTATTCAATAAAAGGATACAGAAGATAATGACAGACAAGAAGTGAAACCACCACCATGATTTATACTCTGAAAAATCACCATTTGACCCCACACGGAGCAGAAGACACTGCTTTAGATCTGGTGGGCAGAATTCCTCCCACCATAACACACTTTTAATGGCTGACCTTTAGAAGAATCACATTCTTTAAAAACTGTCTGAGTTTTTGAAAAGGAACTAATTGGCAATATTCTAACTGAAGAGGATTTAATTAACTATTCCTACTTCATGGTGTATGAATAACTATTTAATTTATACATTAATGACATGAGAACATTGCCAAGATTTATGTCTAATTTTAATTTCCTTCTTAGTATTCCTCAAATTGCTCTCTTTAGCTCCTGACACTCCCAGTCTTCTACTATCTGTAAGACTGCACAGGAAGTTCAGACCATTGAAAAATCCATCCTGGAGAATTTCAAACATTTGCGAAAATAATGATATTTCTCAATATCAGCATGTTAGTATGTTCACAAGTGGACCTCTTGTGTACCACCTTAGTCATTGCTGAAGCACAACATCTGGATAAACAGTGGCATTCACTGTTGACTTCCAGAGCACTATCAGACTCTGCAACCTCCTTCCACCCATCTGTCCCTTCTCAGGGTTTGTACATTTGTGCTCATGACAGTTCTGACATAGTACAGTTGTGCTCCCAGTTTGTTGGGAGCAGAGCTGCAGATCAGGAACCATGAGAAGCCCCATGAGACACTGTCTCTGCTTCTCCTGGCAGCTGCATCATGTTCTGGATGAAGTCTCTGGCTTGAGCTACCCTGCAGGTAGCACTGTGTTCTTGTGCCTGGTCATGCACGTCCCTGTACCCAGCTGTGACCCACCCTGGACCTGTCTCATTATCCTTGTGTAGTGGTCCTGCCGGGTGTTCCTGGCTGCTGTCACTGCTCCCTGCTGTCCCCTGTCTCCCAACACTGTGGTGTGGGCACCACTGGAGACCCAGGCAGAGTTTGCCAGGATTTTTCTCAGGTTCTGAGTCTTTTTCTCAAGCTGTGAAACTTTCTCACCTCCAGCCAGGATTTTTCCAAGGTTAGAGACTTTTCTCTACTGTAAACGCAAGTGAAAGAATCATAACAAGAGATAAACACCTGCTGGATCCGTGGGAAAACCAGGGATCTGACCAATGAACTGTCTGTATTTTGTTTTTCACTAACTATCTTATTTAAAGCCATGGCTTCCTTCAACAAACTGCTCTTTCTTACACCAAGTAGGAGAGTGCCTTATTGCCGTGTTCTCTCGCCGCTCCGTAACTCTTCATACAGCAACAACTGGAGGTCCCAGCGAGATTGAATTCGACTGAGATTACCTGGGACTCGCTCTCAAGAATCCGAGCAGCCCGGAGCCGCGGCCCAGAGCAGCCGTGCGGAGCGGAGCCGCGCGGTCTCATCGGCGTGCCGGGAGCCCGGACAGCAGCGCCAGCGGAGCCGAGAGCTGTCTGGGAGCCATGGGCTGTCTTCTCGCTCATCCGAGAACGGTACTGTTTTCGTTTCCCCCGCCGCCAGTTTAGCAACTAGGCAGAAAACTTTGGAACATTTAGACAAGCAAGACGAAACCATACTTTCAATATGGAAAGGTGTCTTGGACAGCTTGGAAGGGGCTTTTGCTCCTTCAGGACGGAGAGAATTGGGAGACCAACTATACGATACCCTTCCGTGAGGGGACCTTTTAATTGCCTCTCTATTGAGTACTTGGGGAGTTATTAAGGAAGAGAAGGGCTTTGCTTGTCAATGCGGGAATGCACAGGAAGCAAGGGCAGTCTCTCGTTGTGTAACCCCTTCCGAGAATCTGTCCAGCCCAGAGGCTCCCCGCCCACAGCTTCCCGATGAGAAGCATCCAGCGCCCAAAGACCACACGCCTGTTTTTATTTCTCCAAAAGACTTGGAGCGACCGATCCCCCCTGTGAATGGTGGCCCCGCAGGAGCCCCCGCCCGCCATCCCCTGGGCGGCAGGGCCGGGACAGCCACCCGCTGACCTCATCGCACCCCCCGCCAGCAGCGGCGACAGCAGCTCCGGCAGCGCCAGCGGCAGCGGCAGCGGCAGCGCCAGCTTTTCCTGTCAATGTGGCGGTGGAGAAGCTGGCACCACGGCAAAACAAACTGCGGGTCTGTATGCCCTGCTGGCGCCTTTCGCAGCGGCCAAGCGATGCAGCGCCCATCAGCGGCGCCCGCAGGGGTGGGACAGCAGGCACGGCCGCCCGCAGGAGCGGGACAGCAGGCACCGCTGGCTTCAGGAGCGGGACAGCAGGCACAGCGGCTTCAGGAGCGGGACAGCAGGCACAGCGGCTTCAGGAGCGGGATAGCAGGCACGGCCGGCTTCGGGAGCGGGACAGCAGGCACCGCTGGCTTCAGGAGCGGGACAGCAGGCACAGCGGCTTCAGGAGCGGAACTGGTGCCGCCTTCTGCGCAGCTGTCAGCGTCAGGCCCCACCCACCCAGGAACTCCAGCATCCCCCTCTGGCTCTCCAGGGACACCTCCGCATCCCTCGCCGTCTCCAGGATCTTTTGCTTTGAAAAGCAGGTGCTGCAGTGACTCCATGACAGCGAGACTTAAAAATCGCCGCAGTCTTTGGGAAACAGTTAAAATGCGGGCATTGCAGCAGGGCCATTGGGATTTGCTAGAATAGATGGGGATGCCAAAGACGGGTGTCCTTCGGGTGAAGGGAGTGGATGAGAGTGTCCAGGTGGATGCTGCTGAGCTTGGCCCGGTCCCTGAGGAAAACCTGCCACAGGACTGTGATGAGGATAGCCAGGCGACCGGAGGGGCTCCAGCCTTTCCTGTCTTTAAGGCTGCTCCCAATACAGGACAGCCGGACAGAGGTGACAGCCGCACAGTTTGGCTCTACACAAGTTATGCAAATTATTAGAGTGTTGAATGCAAATTTGCTGACACCTTACGATGTCAGACATATAGCCCAAGTGCTGTTTCAGCCTGTTCAAGTTAGAGTCTTTGAGGACACTTGGAGGCAGATGGCTGAGAGGGCAGCTGCAGAAAATATGGTGCGACCCCAGGATGATCCCAGGTATGCTGTGGAGAGCGATTCTTTGCTGGGTCAGCATCACTTTGCTAGCTCTGGTTTTCAGCCTACCTGGGATCCTCTGATCCTTGCACAATGCCAAGAAATAGGATTTGCATCAATTCTAAAAACAATAGAGGCTGCAGCTCCAAAGCCAAAATATGTAAAAATTACTCAAGGCCCTAGAGAGCCATTCTTAGAATTTGTTGAAAAAGTGGCAGCAGCTTTAGAAAAGCAGGTTGAGGATGATGCTCTAAGGTAGCTGTTATGTAAGCAGCTGGCCAGAGACAATGCTAATGATGATTGCACAAAAACTATACAGGTTTTGCCAGGAGACCCCTCATTGACTGACATGGTTCAGGCATGTTCTAAAGCAGGTACTGCAGATCATCAGATCTCTGCTTTAGCAGCTGCCATGTGACACCATCAGAAGATGTCAGGGGGTGGTCAACAGAAACAGGGGAAGGATAAAGGCAGAAATAAGAAGCCACAGCAGCAGAGGCCTGATACGCCTACTTTCTTGTGTGCTAAGTGCAAAAAGCCAAGTCCCTATGCAAACCAATGCAAATCAGAAGAGCCTGCTGCTGGCCAGGAAAACAGACAAATGCTCTGGGGTGCAGCTCACAGATACAAGCAGTGCCTCAGAACCCAGTGCTGATGCAGCCAGCACCCAGGACTCCACCGGTATGGATGTACACACTGCAGTCACGGTTGTTCTAGACTCTGTCAGGGTGCACAAGGTTCCTCTGGACACCTTTGGCCTTTGGTTCAGAGGCTGAATGCACTGCTCATAGGAAGATCTAATGCCACTCTCCAGGGAATCTTTGTTCACCCAGGTGTCATTGGTGCTGATTTTACAGATCAAATATTTGCTATGGTTTCCACACTATGTCCCTTGTCACTATCCCAGCAGGAACTTGTATTGCCCAACTTGTGTTTTTCATTTGTTTATTCTCAGGGCTGATCAACAAGATCCCCAAGACGGTGGGTTTGGATCTACAGGACCACCACAAGTCTTTTGGACAATGAATATCTCCGATCAGCACCCACAAATGTTGTACACTCTGATGATACCAGGCGCCACCCTACCTCAGATTCAACTCAGATGTTTGTGTTTTGGCAGCCAGGGGAGTGTGCATTGAGACAAATTTCTGATCAGGGTCACTGAGGTGAAGGGCAGAAATTATCCCTTTACAGTGGTTGACTGATACCCCTGTTGGGCAGAAATAGTGGCCCCTACCAAAAATTAAGTTGATAGCCCTTTGTCAATTGGTTCGAATGCAGTGATCATTTTGGTCATTGATCTGAAGGATCAGTGTCCTGATGACAGACCAAAATTTGTTTTTATGGTGCCTGCAGTGAACAATTCTGAGATAGGACAGAGACACCAATTGAAAGTTTTGCAACAGGGTTGCCAATTAGCCTGACACACTGCAGCAGGCTCTTTTTACTCATCAGATATACCGAGTGGATCCTTCCATTGATATCTCTGTGTTTATCACCACTCCGGATTTACATCCTACAGGTATCATTGGCCAGTTACCTGGGAGGATGAGACTGCATGGTAAATGCTGGAAGGCCATGAGACAGGTTCTGCTCAAACAATTGAGTTGAAAGCGGTCACAATGGCATTCCAACAGTTTTCTCAGGTACCTTTGAATTTGGTCAAAGTGTGTTTTTTGACAAACAGAAAAGGGGAGTGGCTGGTGAAGTACCACACAGGCGATTGGGAAAAGTTTGTACACCTTCAATCACCTTACCGTGCCACAAGATTCCAATAATCCTGTTATTGTGAATCATTTCACTTCCTTACAGGCTGCAGATGAGACACGCTTGGCTCATAGTTGGGGTCGTGGGTACGCTGGCTGCCTGCAAGGTGTGTCTGCCCTGGCCTGTGACATCAGAGACAGAATGCAGCTGAGACACAGCCTTCAAATGCTGAACAGTATGTCCATCACCAGCCAGACGGTCCCTCTACAAGCAGAGGATGAGCATTTGTTTCTTCTGGTACCGTTTTAAGCCATTGAACATTGTTAGATGGGTTTTCTGAAACGTATTAGAAATTATAAGTCTGGTGAATGGTGGTGGGTTTTTGTTATTGTATTAGAATTGGTTTTGCAGGGAAAAAGCACCAGGTGTGAAGATTTCCCTGGGCACTTCAGGTGTCCACAGATCTCCTGAGTGGTGTTTGTTCTCCTTTGCAAGGACCCTGTGGAGGATTACGAACACTTCTCTTTCTTTTTCTGTTAAACTAAAAGGGGCACTTGTGGACGCCACTGAAGGCCCAGGCAGAGTTTGCCAGGATTTTTCTCAGGTTCTGAGTCTTTTTCTCAAGCTGTGAAACTTTCTCACCTCCAGCCAGGATTTTTCCAAGGTTAGAGACTTTTCTCTACTGTAAACACAAGAGAAAGAATCATAACAAGAGATAAACACCTGCTGGATCCGTGGGAAAACCAGGGATAAGAGGTGTCTCTTTCTCTGACCAATGAACTGTCTGTATTTTGTTTTTCACGAACTATCTTATTTAAAGATACGGCTTCCTTCAATAAACTGCTCTTTCTTACACCAAGTAGGAGAGTGCCTTATTGCCGTGTTCTCTCGCCGCTCCGTAACTCTTCATACAGCAACACTGCATCCTGTATTCCTGCCTACTCCACTGCCACCCCTAGCTCCAGCAGCACCCTCCTGATACTTCCTCATATCTCGCTTGCTGAACTGCTGATCTGAGCTTTCACTGCGAAAGTTTCTTGCCTTGTTTAAAGCAGGAAACGTTATTCATTTACACAGGATTTTGTAGCAGCATAAGGAAGAAATGAAACATGAACAAAACCATGGCACAGTTACTAGATCCAGTTATCCAGCTGCATCATATACATGATAGGATGTGCTTAGCCCAGGTGCCTTCCTAATGCCCATGAAGGACTCCAGGTGCTGTGCCCAGTAACTGTACACCTACACCACACCTCCACGATGACAAACCCAGAATAATTTGCCTTTCCATCTGTAATGGAGATTTGGAACGCACAACTTCTTCCACTGATCATTCAAATTTTTGCTTATCTTCTTCCCTGCACAATGTGGAGAACGTTTTTGAGGAAAGGCCTTTTCTGTTACCTTACCATGCTACAATATAGTGGTGGGTTTTCAATAATTAGTCCCTACTAATGCATCCAGGATGAGTGAGTAACTGATTATCTCTTTCAGTAGACAGTGCTTAAAGAGAGCTTCTCACACAGGGAAACATTATGCGTCTGACCTTTTGTGATTGCATCGAGAAAAGGAGAAAATGGGAACATTTTGCCAGGAAAACAGGGCAGTTCTGGGCAGAAGCCAAAAGTAAGCCAGCAAATTGCCTGGTGTAGGAAAACATCTGGCATCTTTCAGTGGTCCTGTTGAAAGTGAAGTCAAGACTGGTAGAGCACCTGTGGGGATATGAGAGGGAAAGCAGAGCATCCCTTCACAGAAACAGATGGTCAAATTGTGTTCTAGGAAATAGAACAGTAACAGCAGTTAAAATCAACTCCATTTTCCACCATTCAGTCCACCAGTTCCTTCTCCTTTGTCTTCTTCTTCCTTCCATGAAACTATAGGTGAGCTCTGTCTACTCTGACTCATCTACAGAAATGAAATGCTGTCTGGCACCACGGAGAAGCCTCCAGAAAATAAGAATATGTCTTATCATCCCTAACATGCTGCAGAGAGGAAATTGACAGCATGGAATATTCCAGCTTAATTTTACTTAACAACTGTCCTATTTCTCACAAAACGAAAGATTAAATTGTACAAACCATCAATGTATGCCCAGGGCTTGGATGAGTGGCTCTATTGGACCTGAGTAAACCAAGCTGTCCCACAGTCCTAGCTGGGAGCAAAGGCCCAGCTCGGTGAGGCCAACAGGGCAGGGCTGGGGGGAGCCAGACAAGGTCCTTGCCATGGCATTGCTGGGGCAGAGGCTGTCAGTCTTAAGACTGAGTTGGGGTCCTGGGCTGAGGACAGGTGACAAGAACCTCAGGGGGGCCAGGCAGGGACAGTCAGGGTTTTCAGTGCCCATGGTGATGCCTTAAGTTTAAAGCGTTTATATTTTTCAGATCCTGTATTGCATTAATGAATAACTCTGAACTCCATATAGAGTGTTACTAAGCTCCCTTCACATTTTTGTTTGACAAAACAATCCTTCCAGGCCTGAGAACCAAGGACACACTCTGCCTCAGGCCTCCAAAAGTATAAAAAAAAGTCAATCGGGTGGATTCAAAGCAGGGGAATATGACTTCATTACCTGAAGCTATAATTGGACAATTAACCTCTGATATGCAAAGAGACCAAACTTGTATCTGTCTGAGAAACAAGTTACTGTCATCCATCTTGGGTGTAGCCTCTGCGAGGCTTTTGCACTGCCCAAGGTGTAACCATTGGAGGCCTTTAATAAACATGTACTTTGCTCTTTAAACTCTGTCTGTTGCTGTTTTATGTAGCCACTCCAAGGCATCAATGGTGTAAGTGACTCACACAGCCTGTCGTCCCAGAGGAAAATGCGCAGCCACTAAACATTGCTGGTACCTTCTTATGAGGAAAAGCAAGGCTGTTCGATGAATTTTACATCAATTTTTGCTTAAATTTAAACAGAATTGTTATTTTATTACTATGTTGGTTTGTAAAAATTTCCTGAAATACCTTCTTGCCAGGACCTGGGTAGCCTTCTTTGGACCTGCCCAGGACCAGTCTGCGTCTGATCTTTAGTACTGACACACTGTTACACCAATGAGAGAGTTTATGCACCTGTGCGAAAAACACACGTGTAAAGACGAAAAACGCTAGGAAAGCTCTCTTTCCCTTCTGGCCTCAGTACAGGTAACACCGGCCTGGGCCCCTGTGCCGCCCGTGACGAGCGGGCTGCGACACGGGCTCGGAAAGCCTGCCAGGCTCTGTTTTCAGCCGTGCCCCCGATAGAAAGGGGAAGGGAAGCCCGCTCAGCTGCTGAGATTCCCCCCACCCCACATTAAAACATTAAAACCCTGCCCTGCACCGGTACGCGGAGCCTGCTCCCTCCGGGACAGCAGCCCCGGGCGGCCGGGCCCGCCCCACCGCGGGGCCCTGTCCTGGCAAGGCCGCTCCATTCTTTGCCTGCCGAGCAGGGGGAGGGAAGACCATCAGCCTACGGATGGAACTGAATATAGCAAAGGCCAGGAAACAGTCACGCAGCCAGAGCAGCCACCGTCCTTCTCGCTGGGCCCTGCTGTCTTGGCCCGGCCCCCAGCGCGGCCTGAAATTCTCCACCCCAACTGCTCCTGCCACTGCCCAGGCACGGTATTAACTCTTTCACTGCCCAGGATGAGACTTGCAGACACTTTGCTCTCCCTCCTGAGTGAAACAAGAGGACCAAGATGAGGATAATGGACAGAAAACAGAATGCAAACACCCGAGGCCAGACAAAAGGAAGAGTGAAGTCCCAGATGGAAGGTATTGATGGAGATGTCTCATTTTTGGACTAAAATGCCTTTTTTTTTAAGCCATGAAGAAGATACTCTCATTTCCCTTTAACTCAGAAAGGCGTTATGGGGTGGATGAACGTTCTAATTGTTAATATGAGCAGAGGCATTTGTGCTAGAGGAAGCAGATGTTGAAATGGCTGTGATTCCATAAGTTTGAATAGAGAGTAGAAGACCCCTGCTGCCCCTCAAGGAAGAGAAGAAAGACGTCTGTTTTCAAAGATGAAGAGAGCTTTTGTTTGAACTGTTATAATCCTTAAAGTGTGGCCTGTAACTTGATATAGTCCTTCATAAGGATTGTGGGAAGACTGATAGTCAAGGAAGGGATTTTCACGAAGATATCCATTCTCCTGAGTGGCTGATTCACTGTGACATCGAGGCCACGAGAAATCCATAGATTGAAGAAAGAAGTCTCCTCTCTCAAGTAAATTGGTGAAAAACTATTTCAGACATGGTCGACTGACTGATTTCTTTCTGTACGTGGTTGGTGTGAAAGAAAAGTAGTTGTAGGGGGGGAAGTGTTCTGAAAGTTTTATTCTGATTCTTATTATTTTTCCTTATAGTTTCTAGTTATAAAGTTTTTCCTTGTACCCTTTATAGTTTGAGCCTGTTTTGTCTTCCTCCTAATCCTATCTCACAGCAGGAAATGAGTAAATCATTCTCGTGGGTGTACTGGTGATTTGGCCAATGCTAAATTCGCGTCATAAAATTAGTGCATTAGCCAGGAAATTTCAAATCGGTGAACCAAAACTACTACAATTAACCTTTCAAATATTCTTGAGGAAAATTTGTGTCATTGGAGTTATAAAATCCTCAGCAAAAAATATCCTGCTGCTCCTTCTCTAGAGGTATAACAGCTGGCAAATATGAAGTTTTGTTTTCATATAGGTCATGACTGAAATTTCTGTCAGGGTTTATTGTGCCAAAAATCTGGTCTCCCAATGCTGTCTATTTTTTAATTACACTACAAACATTGCTGTATAACTCTCTTAATAACGTAGTGGAATCAATTCTCTCTAGCAAGCACACAATTTTCTATGTCTTAAAAAAAAATTACTAAGCTAATAAATTAACATTGAAATTCTTTTACTTTTAGATTATGAACAACCCTACCTTTTACCATGAGAGTTATTTCTGACATGAAATATCTCATAATAACATTAGATGGCACATAAAGAACAGCAGGGATGAGTTTTAATTAAGATAAAGGGATGAGTTGAGTAATACAGTAATAAAAATTGCATCTCAGAAATGAAGCATCCAAACCTCCATCAGCTGTTCTTGCTGTATGTTTTCAAGGCTTATTTAGGAACAATAAACAAATTTCTCTTACAATAAGTTCATTAACTTTTAAGACTTTAAGAGATTTTGGGGCCCTTTTGGCTGTTTTAAAAATCACCGCATTTTTTGACTACTTTCTGGAACTGCTGAGTAAACCACAAAGTTTATATTGACAAAATTGGGAAGCGAGGGGTGGGGTGTTATATATTTAAGATTCTTCAGCATAAATCAGCCCAAGCACATGAAGTCAAGTCATTATAAAATCAGCTCTATTACTTTTAAATACATAATTTTTTTCTTCTGATATCCTAAGAGTTTCATATTTTCTGCTGTATAACAAGAAACGAATCCTTGGGATGACTAAGAGATGATATAGCTTTGGTGATTCATCCTAGCTCAAGAATGAGCATGTACAAACATAATTTTAAGAAGTATTTAGTCAGTATAGATTTGGAGGTCTGCTTTACAGCAATAGAAGTATATCACTCAAAGCAGGCCAGCATTGAATAATAACAGCACTGTCTACTTTTTTCCCTTTCCTATGACTGAAAGTAATGTGCATTATTTATGAATTGCTTCTTCTCTAGAGAAATGCAGCCACTTCAGGGACATACCAGTAATTTAAATGTTTCTTGCAGTATTTTGAGAAGCAAAAGCATTTACAGTGGAATGAAAAGCAAATCATGAAAAAGATTGCAATAGCTTTATAATACATAAAGATATTTTCATAACCTTTTTTTTTTAACAGATGGCATGTTTTTCTGAAAGTAAAGTATTGTATTTTCCCAAAATCAAATGTAAACCACAGGGGGGAAGACTTTGGAGAAATAACTCAATTTTTATAGACAATCAAATATCATATTTCTTTATTTTATAGTTTTGCTTAATGGTATCCTGGCAATACTGCAGACATGTATAGAAGAATGTGAGACAGAATTCTGAAATTCTTTTATTAAGACACGGAAGATGGCATCAAAAATTCATTTTCAAATTTTGTGATACTTATACTAAACTACCTTATCAGCAGAGACTTCCTTTGTAGTCTGTCTTACACTATACACAGTGCTGCACTTTAACCCATGACTAGGAGGAAATGTCTAAAATAGCATTTCTTAATCAGCCAGAAAACTTGCGATTAACACAAAATTATACTCCCTCCCCCGCTTTTCCTAAGGCTTTATCCCCTGCATCTGATGCACTCCCAGTGCCTGCAGGTGGCACATTTATTTTTCTAGGATATTGTTAGAACCAGCTAGTGCATAGACTGTTGTCACAGGATAATTTGAAGTACTTCTGAGCAGTGTTTGCTGGATGTGAAGATGCTGAAGTCTAAGTGCAGAGACTGATGGCATTACAATGTTCAATTGAATTTTTGGATCACTAAGATGAAGCATGCATGTCATTAGTGAAATGATGAATGAGCATTTAGCATATGGAATCATGCAGAAGTTAATACTCCTATTGTTGATCTAAGCTTCCAAAATGACGAGAACATGTTACAAGAACTTTGTAACATAAATGGCATGAACAGATCACCAGACAATGAATTTAATGAGTAAGCAGTTCTTGTCAAACCTCATAAAATTCCTGACTTGTCCAATATGCACTTGACAATGCATGCTTATCCACTATGTTCGTCTACTTATGCATGCATGTATGTACAAGAGAGCAGGCAGAAAAACAGTGCCAAAGTAAGCTAAACCAACATCTAATCCTTTATCAGGGAGTGGCAGAATTCCAGGTACAGATCTTGAAGTTCTCTGCTACAGTAACTTAGCACTATAAATGTCACTGGCATAGCAAGCTTGTCAATTTAATTAGTTTATATGGATGTAATGAGTTCCAGAGGAAAGGGTTTGAGCTGATATGCTAAAGAAGTATACTTAACAGAGCCCAAAGTGTGTTTTGATGGTGGGGACATCACAAGCATATCTAAACGGCATCAAGGCTTCTACCATTCGAGCTAATATGAGATAGTAGCATAATATGCTTAAGGTCCTTATAGAGTGGGCAGAGTCTGTGTTTTAGAGATATAGTGAAGAATTTTATTCGTGAGACAGAAAATACTATATGCAAATTTTTAATGTGCAAGAATGAGTGAATTAAACAGAACTGAGACTACTCTTCCAAAACCACTGTCAATGTATTGTGACTGTACTAAATACCAACTTTATAATCTGAATTTTTTTTAATTTTCACTTGTCAGAATGGAAGTAGACACTAGCTGGAGTTACCCTCAGCATGTCATGAGTAATGGGAATGCAGCAATTTGGAGCTGACCGCATTAGCTCATCGAAAGAAGAATTAAGTAGAAAACAAGGTCTAGAATGCAAAGTTTTCTTTTTTTTTCCCCACAGTTTTCTTTTTTTTTTTTTCACTAGTCAGCTCTGTTGTGCTTAATGTATCTCCTAGTTAAAGGAAAAAATTTTAAATAGCTTACCCAGAAAAAAAGCTTGAGGTAATTAAGTTGAAAACAAACTGCAAACACTATGGAAGCCTTTAGCAAATTATACGTATTAATACTAATTTGGGTAGATCTCTAGAAGCTTCAGCTACAACTAGACAGTAAAATTAAAATTCCACTGGTAGGTTCAGATCTTTTCAGATACATGTCGGAATGACAATGTTGACTCTTAAAACAGAAACACAAAATACTAAAAGAAATGTGGTGGTAAAGATAGATACAGGCATAGAAGTCTCAAAGACTTTTTTCCATATTAGGCATTCCAGTGCTACCCCACAACATCATTCGTGTATTGATGAACCACCTCTCCAGGCTACAAGATAATTCACTTTCCATACTGTATTATCAACAAGGAGCTGAGCTGTTCAGAGTTAGATGTGAATAAGGTTTTAAGATGAAGCTTAATGTCCTGGCCTCAAGGCCAGATTGTGTTAGGGTTGATATTCAGAAATATAAATCTGATGAGTGCTTCTCAGAAGGAATCAATTAAAAATGACATGCATTTTAAATAATGGAAACCTTGCAATATCTGCCAATTCTGCTTCATTGTATTCCTACACTTGGAATAGCACTGGCTCATGGACAGAACATTGGCTCAGCAAAACATAGCCAGAACATACTTCTAAACTTCTTAATTAACCTTATTCTGGAAATGAGGTTCTGAGAAAATCATTGGCTTTCTATCTCTCAGTCAGCTAAAATATTACCTTGTTTAACAGAGCTTTTAGATTGTGAGTTACAAATAATTATCATAACAATTTGTGCTATGACATTCACTGCATGTATAATGTGTTTATACATATCATACATATTAAACACCTTATAACAAAGAAACCTTAAAGAAATGCATTTGGTAGAAAGCTTGTATTTTAACTTTTAGTATAACAATGATGCCATTTCCAAAGTGCTTTGGTTTATCCCAGATTTCCTTTAAATCATACAACAGCTGTGGTAGCCGAGTCTGATTGTACTATAGATTTAATTAGCATATGCAGTTTGATAACCAAGATGCCTTGGCAAAAGCAAACAGAATTTTAAGATTACGAGAAGATTGGTTCAAGTCTGGCTGACAGGAAAGAAGATTTAACTAAGTAGAAATGTAAAGTTTGTGTGATGTTTACCCAACGAATATAGTAAAAAAATACTAGCCTTCCTGAAAATGGTATATAAGCATATGTAGCTCACAGTAAAATTTGGATTCTGATCACCAGTTAGTAATCCCTGTCTCTCTTTCAGTTGCCAATAAATGGGTACGTATATTTTGTCTGCATTTGTGGCTACCATTTCACAAGAAAGGATGGAACTCATGCTGTCATATATAAAGAGTCAGCTGGATGCGGGAAAATAACAGTTCATTGCTCCAGGCACAATCTCAATGTATTAGTGATACATGGGAATGCTAGTTTAAGATCCGAAACACATTTTTCAGTTCCAAACATCATCAAAAAACAAAGAATCTTAGAATTAAAGTTTAAATTAGCTCATTATCTGTTTGTGTCTTTAGTTCTGAAGATTTTTCCTTGACTGAATTTTAGTTTTATATATAGTTTAAAATCCGGTGGTTTTGATTTACTCTTCAAGTAGTATACAATATTGTGGAGGTCCTGGAAACTGCCAGGGAAACAACAATCTCCATGTCCTGGAAGGAGAGACTCTGAGTCATTGAAGAGGCATTAAGAGCATGGAGACAAGAGGCTTCTCCCCACAATCCTTTACAATTTTATGTTAATGTACTCTGGTTCTGTTTTCCCTTTTGGCCTGTTCGCCTAGGCCACCCCTGTTTCCATTCTATGGCCTTTCCCTAGAATGTTCTCCCTTTCCCTGATCCCCATTGGCCCAAATTTGCTGAATTGTTCTGCCCCTGTTACCCTATTGATTTCCCTGGTCCCTTGCTCAGCATATGCACCACTTTCCCCTCTTCCCATTGGTCCCTGGTACCCTGCTCCACCCCTCATTCCCCATATTTATACCCAAACCCTCCCACACTCTTAATCTTTTGTCCCGGGACCTCTTTGGTGCATAGCTGCAATAAACCCCATTGGAACCCAATACAAAAGACCCTTTCCACCTTTCGTTTGCTGGCTTTTCTCATCATCCATAGTGAACCTGTGTGCTTGTGTGTGTGTTTGTATGCTGGTCTGCCTGCCTGGATCGCTGCCTTCTGGAGATGCTTCAGGAAGGCAGCACCTACTAGCCATCAACGCATGCCACTACGCCGTGTTCTCATGCTTATCCCACAAAAGGGATGAAGTATTATTGTGTTTCATAGATGTGCTTGTTGGATAGTCTCAAGCATCACTTCTATGGAAAGCAAAGAGAAAAAAAAATATAAAGCAGGGAACAAGAGTAAATTATATTCTCAACAGCAAGAAAAAGGAACTATGATAGTTCCTTTAGTTCCAGATAGCTGCATGGTGCTTTCCTCAAAGTAATACAAAGAAAAACGCTCTTGTAGAAAAAAAGAAAATTTAAAATATGTAGAAGTTTAAATTTGGCCTTCCTTAGAGAACAAATTATACTAAAAGATGGAAGATTAAATACAAAGTTAAGAATTTACATGGCAGGGAGATGTGCTGGTTAGGAAATAGACAATTTAATTTTTCCGCAAGCATGAAATTCTAGCATGAATTAATTTGCTTCATGCAGAGTCCTGCTGTTTGTTCTTTTTTCCTCAATCACTGTTTACTACATAAAATCACACCTCACCTTCTTTGATTGTTAATTTGAGCAGGATTTTTTCATGGCACCACGTGTAGAAATAAGTTTTATTCTGCATATAATACATAAATACATTATTTTAGTCTTCAAGATCACTAGGGCTATTTCAAGTGTGAAACAATATTATTCCGATATTTTATTTCCAGTAAATAATTTAATTGAATTTTAATAAGGTATCCAAGCCCTAAGCCAACATTACTTTTCCAACAACTACATTCTTCAGTGGATGCCTTGGATTTCTAATGAATAAATTAACTGCTAAAGAAAACTAGGAAGATCATCTCATCTCAGTAAGATTAACCTCCACTAAGTTAGTAGGGCTAATTTTAGGATGTGAATGAAGAAAATCAACAGGATCATGTTGTGTTTATTAGACAGAACCACAGAGAGATGACTAGAAGTCTTTGTAAATGCTTCAGAAATGTTTGGAGAATACAGATCACTAGGGAAAAGTGATAAGTTTTTAGGTGGTAACTACCCAGAGAGTCAGAAGTTTTGGACAGTATTTTCAAAAGACAGTAATGTTACTGTTTCGGAGCACTTAAAGGAAGATCCATAAGAACAGATTATATTTTGTTAGTATAGAGTTATCTTTCCTACTAAACCCAAGGAGCCCAAACATGCTTACATGCTGATTTCGCTATTTTAGTAACTGAACTAAGTAAAGAAGTATATGTATAAACCACAATGAATTCTCAAGAAATAAAGTGAGAAATTGCTTATAATAAGTCACAAATTTAAACAATTAGTAGATGTAGAATTCTAATTATTATACTGGGTTTCATAAAAAAACCAAATTATGTAAAAAACTGTTGTAGTGGCAGCAGTTTTTGTATCAGCCAACACAGTACCACAAAATTTATTCTGTTCCTGAAACAGTAGAAGAAAGTGAGCCTTATGTATACAGAATATGATTCTATATTACTGAAAGGTTCTTGTAAATGCCCTCTTTTTGTCACTAGATAGCTCAATACAGCCAAAACAGTGAAAAGGCTTGTCAGCCAATGGGCCAGATAGAAATTTTTCATCATAATGTGAGGACAATTTTTCATACAAGTCATATCTCAGATAATTTTATCTCTGCCTGGAGACTTGGGCTATCTTTTTCTAGACCACTAGACATACAATTATGGTTTTCCTTGCATTGTTTGAACTTAAATGTCATCTAAGAAAATTTCCACTACCTAAAGTAGGTCTCAGTCCTGCTATTAGTAATGTCAGAGTTAAAACATGTTTGACCTTCTCAACCCCCATCTCCCCCTCACCAGTAATGGACCTGCTAATAAGCATCCATTTCCCTACCTTGCAGTCAGAAATCAACAGTTTAGAGGTGGGGGGTGCTGATAATATGTGGATGCAAAGAAAACAACCTTTATGAACAACCAGGAAAATTGTATTAGGAATCCCCCAAAACAAAGTCAGATTTCTAGCTCCAAAAAGCCCTCCGTCTAATTCCTTGTGCAAGAGAGAGGGAAAACAGCAGGAAGTTCCTTGGCTTACCTAATAGTCTTGAAGCTAGCTAAATTTAATGTGTACAGCAAATCACATGGACTAGGTGTAAGTGGGATTTAACTTCTTCAAGTTCAGCATTTTGCTGCCTCTCAGGTAACAAATGGTCCCTTGGTAACAACGCAATGCTCATACATTTACAGAAATCTTTGGGCTCTTGCAAATGTTGGATTTGTTATAAAGGATGGCACTGATCAGAGAATCACTGAAACAGGATCCTGGTGGTTCTATGCTTTGTCTATGGATGTTATAAAAATTTGGCTTGAAGCACTGTAGATCCGATTTGTAAATAAATGGTAAGATATTTTCAGATATCTTATGAATATATGTGAAGGACAATGCCTTCAGGAATAGAAGTGGAGTACAACCATTGGTATGTGGGATCTTATAATATTTTTGATTTATTCCCCAAAGAGAAGCAGCGGTTTCTGAGGTGAATGGCAGCAAGAGATAAAAATGGAATTTCCACGAAAACGCCAGCTGTACCCTGAGATACATTAAGCACAACAGAGCCGACTAGTGAAAACCTCTTGTCACACTACATCCACTGTTGGTGTGTCCTCACCTCAAACATTGTGTAGAGTTTTCCTCTCCACAATGTAAGAAGAAGATAAAAATATTAGAATATGTCCAAAGGAAGGCAACAAAGGTGGTGAAAAGACTACAGCTCATGAGGAACAGCTGAGGATATTAGATTTCTTCTGCTCAGAGGAGTCTGAGAGGTAACCTCATTTCTGTTTATACCTTTGTCATGGTTTGACACTGGCTCAATGCAAAGCACCCACGAGAATCGCTGGCTCACCCTCTCCTGCTACAGCTGGGCAGAGGAGAGGGAAAAGGAAAAAAAATTAATTAATTCTTCATGAGTGAGATAATGACCAGGAGAAAACACTTCAAGGGCAAAACCAGGCTCAGCATACATTGCAAAGTAAATTTATTGCTAATGGAATCACAGGAGGATAATGAGAAGTAAAATAAGCCCTTGAAACACCTTTTCCCTCAGCCCCTCCCTCCTCCCCACTGACAGCTCAGGGAGACATGGCATGGGGGGTCTGGTCAGCTCACCACCGAGATTTTCTTCCTCTGCTCCAGGAGAGCAGCTCCTTCCCCGGTGAGGCCGTGGGGTCCCTCCCACGGGAGACAGCTCTCCCTGACCTTCCCCTGCGTGGGTCCACTCTCAGAGCAGCAGCCCCACCGCACCTGCTGCAGCGTGAGCTCCCCACGGCCCGCAGCCCTCACAGCACTGCTGCGGCGCGGCTTCTCTTCCGCAGGGCGCAGTGCCCCGAGCACAGGCCTCAGGGCCCCTCTGTCCCGGCTCTCCCACTGACCACAGCCTGCTCCAGGCATCCACTGCTCCGCCACGGGCACCTCCCCACGGGCTGGGCTGGATCTCTGCATTCCCGGGATCCCGTGGGCTGAGGGGCACAGCTGCTTCAGCACGGCCATCAGCACAGCCTGCAGAGGAATCTCAGCTCCAGCGCCGGGAGCACCTCCTGCCCCTCCTTCCCCACGGACCCTGGTGGCTCCATGCTGTTCCCTCACATGGTCTCACCTCCTCCTCTTCTCTGACTAGAAGCCAAAACTGTGTGTACTTTGTTTTGATTTTCTTCTTAAATATGTCACCACAGAGGCATTACCAGCGTCTCTCATTGGCCCATTTCGGCCAGCAGCATGTCCATCCTCAGAGCCGCCAGGGATTGTCTCTGTTGGACATGGTGGAAACCTTCCACAAGAATGGAAAGGAGATGCTGATCTCTGGTGTCCAGTGGAAGAACCCATGGCAATGACTTAAAACTGCAGCAGGGGAAGTTGAGATCGAGGATTAAGGAAAGGGTCTTTACCGAGGGATTGGTGAAGCAATTGAACAGGATTCCCAGAAAAATTGTCCTCGCCCCAAGCCAAATGCTCAAGACATTTTTGGACAACAGTTTAAATTTTGGTTTCCTCTATGTGAAGTCAGGAGTTCCATGGTCCTCATAAGTCCCTTCTAACTCAGGTTATTCTGTTGTTTATGATTCTAAGAACTCTCCCACTCTTCAAAGAAAAGTATCCATTTAAGTGCCGGTGTTCCTACCTCTCTAAATAAATAGCATTGCTACTTTCCTACATTTTTCCATGTGCATAAGTAGACCTGGTCATGCCAATAAGTACAATATCATAGTGAATAGACAAAAACACTCTAATTCTACTATTTCCTGTAATTCCAATGATTTTAGTAAAAGCTCGTTCCTGCTAAAGATTCACTTTTTTCTATACTGGATGTAGTATAAAGCTATAGCTAGTATAACATGTCTCAGCATTTTAAATATTGAGCTGGTTTAGATACTTGTGGAGTAGAGTTAATTTTCTTCACATTGCCTAGTGTAGGGCTCGTTTTGGATTTGTGCTGAAAACACAAATTGTGTTGATAATAAAGAGACGTTTTAGTTTTTGTTGAGCAACACTTGCAAATGTGAATACCATTTCTCACCCCACCCCACCAGTGTGCAGGCTCGGGGTTCCCAAGGAATTGGGATAAAACCAGCCAGGACAGCTGACAATGACCACAAGGATGTCCCAGATCATGTGGAGTCATGCTCAGTACATGAAACTGGAGGGAAAAAAAATAAAATGGAACCATTCAGGATGATGGCATTTGTCTTCCCAAGTCACTGGTGTCCATGATGGTGCCCTACCTTCTTTGGGATAACTGAACACCTGCCTGCTGGGAAAGGGAAACACATTCATTGCTTTCCTTAATTTGTTCATGTAGCTTTTGCTTTACTGCTTAATCTGTCTTTATCTCAACCCATGAGGTTTTTTGCATTTTTTTTCTCATTCTTTCCCCAGTCCTGCTTGTGGGGGAGTGAGCAAGTGGCTGCCTGGGGCTTAGTAGTCAGATGGGATTAAAGAACAATAAATACTCTTATTATTTGAGTAAAAAAAAAAAATTAATTAACTTCTAGAAGCGGTTTTGATTCCTTGCAAAGTTTATTCTGAACTTCGAAATGCTTTCACAGCAAAAAAAACTATAGCAATTAAGATTGATGTCTCTGCATAATGTAAAATAAGGTTTATGAATCCAATACCCACTCTGAAGCTGTAACACTGGCCCAGAAATATTCTGGTTTTTTATCACCTTGCCCGTGGCAATCTTAGTACAAAAAAGGAAGGAAATAATTTGAGTGGCAGCAATTTGCAGCTGCTGAAAGACATAGAGCAGGAGCTCAGAAAGGATTGACAAATTGCTATAAAAATTGCTATATTTATCTCTGTTTGAAAAGGAGTCCTTATAAATGAAACGTTCTGTTTCTGACTGATTGTACAGAGCAGGTGGACATCTTCTTGCCATCTGCTGTATTTCTAAGTCAAGAGCCCTTGAGGATGTCACAAGTGCAACAGCAGGCTAGGCTGCTATGTATCAAGAACTGCATGAGGAGAAATTAATTATTTTTCACAGTTTTTTTCTTATGCAATCCATTCTGTGGCTTCAGAGTGTGAGACCTTACCTTACAACACCTTCAGCATTTTTCCAGAGAGCTTCTAGTTGAGTAACTGTTCTTCTGTTAGCATTGCAAAAGAGGAATGTGGCAGTTGTGTCTCAACAAGAGACCAACATTCAGGGGAAAAGATGAAAGAGCTCATTAGAAAATACTTCCTCTTTTGTACTAAAACTGATGGAAAAAGAGAAGGAAGAATGAGTTTAAGTGATGCAATTGCCAGAAACTTTTCAACTGTTCTTTGGTGAAATAGCCAAACATTCAAGTATACCTATCTTGGGTAAAACAGAGGCCAAGTTGCATTGTTTTTCAAGAGTGGACCTGGTCAAAGGAGGGAAAGGACATGCTAAATTTACTAGCCATTATCTCAGCATCTCCTTCAAGATCTAGTGCTCCTGGGAAGATTTAAGGCAGGGTACTGCCTCAGATAGATTTTTTCCCAGATTACTCTTCCGTCCAAGTGCCTCTGATTTCCAGAGTACTCAATGAAATGCACTGAATATGTATCAGGATCATAATTCTCATACACCACATGGATGGTTTATAGGTGCCTGGAGTAGCTGGCATGGTGATAACTCCTGACATAAATTGCCTTTAATAAAAAACAGATATTTCAGCACAGAAACTTATGAAATTTTCAAAAATGCCAAGGAGAAAAAAAAATATAACTTTTTCCTGACCAGAACTTTGAAAGGTAGAGCATGCAGAGGGGAAGTATATGGCAGCCTTGAAGAGAAAGTATTAAACCATACTATTTTAATCCAATGTGTTCTGGGACAAGCAGTTTAGTGATATTCACTTGCATTGTCTGTGAAATGGGGATAAATAATACTTATCTTCCAAAATGAAAGTACTTCTTTGAAAATCTTTTATAAAACATAATATTTCAATAGCATTTGCTTATTAGCATGAAATTGGCTCTCAAGCTGTTCTTGGCTTTTGCATGAATTTGATTTTGTGCCAAATAAATATTTTTTTTCTGTCTAATTTGTCTGTTTACTTTAAGGCTTGCCCTTCTGGATTAAGTTTCAGCCAGGGGCTTCAAGAAAATGCATTTGTTTCTTATTCGCTGTCTGTGGTACTCTTCGCTGTGCAAAAGGAATGTTATGTCAGTTGGCACTTTGCCACTCAGTGTGGAAGAAAACTTTGCATTTGCCTTCTCTTATCTAGTGTGGATGTGATCTTTCTCCTTACAACTTTATTGTGTTAAAGCATAAAAATATTGGATAGAAAAAGGTTTAAAGAAAAAGCATTTAGTCTTAGTTCCTTGTAAAGTAGCACGTGCTTTTATCTATCCTACCTTTAATTACATTTTTATCAAGCATTAGGTGTATTGTGCATTAAGGAAATAAGCAACTTCTGCAGGCTGATCTGGCTCTCTTGAGCAAGGTGTGGAGACAAAGGCATTTCAAATGTTGGATTTATTCATAGGTCTGCAATATGTAAAATTTAATTTATTCTATCAAAAGAAAATGCTACCCAGGCCAAGACTCAGAGTGGCCAGAGTGGATGAGCACTTGCATGAATACACCTTGTTTTAGAAGCGTGGCAAGCTCCTGTCATTTATTTCTGGTGGAAGCTAGGAGAGTGTAGAAGAGATCATAAAGAAGAGATTTATGTATTTTGCATAGTATTACACTTGGGAAATGTTTCCAATTAATATGCTAGACTTCTGGACCTATCTATTTCACAAAAATTTGTTCCAGAACCGATGTTTGAAAATCTTATTCAGCCCTTTTTAACGTTTTTAAAATATTAAAATGTTAGAGTAAAAGCTCTAACATTGAGAGAGTTTTATACATAAACTATCCATGCTACTGTATTTCCCAAGTCAACAGCTGTGCTGAGGAAAATGATTTTGAAATTAACATCTAAAGACTAAAAATATGCAGAACTTTAGAACTTTTTTTAAGAAAGGACAGAATTTTCTAAGTAATTAAACTCTTATCAGATTAGATATCTAATGTAACATACACAGTTTAGGATGGAGGTCTGGTGTGTTAAAAAAAGATAGAAATGCCAAAAAATTATCAAGTGTACTATATATGCATAGCACTCAAATTCAGGTGTGTTTGAAATAATGAGATTACAAATTTAATTAAACTGGTAAATTCTTAGTATTTAGCCCTGCAAAACCATTTAGGCATTGAATTTGCCTTAAAATTCCATGTAACAACCAGTTTGCTGCATAAGGTTCTAAAAACAATCTGCATTGAGTTATAAACATAGGAAGAATATTATTTTAATTTGTACAACAAATTCTGAAATAAATATTTTTTCCATTTCTAATTTAAATTTTAAGACATGGTTATACTCTAAATGTTATCTTGTAATTTTTATTTTGTAACGCACCAAGGGGAGAAGGCAATGAGGTTAGCTGAAGCTGATATTACACATGATCTTTCAGTTTTCTTGCAAACGTGTGCCAAAGCCTCTTATGGATGATTGATGCTCACTGCTTGCTAGGCTTGGAAAGGATTAGCAGTTGTGCTAGCCTGCACAGTGGTTTTCATCTCCTGAAAAGTATCCGTTAGGTATTACGTTTAAGTGCTCACTTATTTCACTTGCTGGTCTGGGGAAAAATTCAATTGTGATTGCAGTTACGACTGTGTCAAAGGGCAGACTTCTCAGTGCAGTTCTCCTTATAAATGCAGCCAGCTTTTCTTTTGTCAGGTGTGAGTATAATGTAATAATCTTTTTTTTTCCACTGGTAAAAAACTGATGCAAAGTATAATAATTTATAATCATGTTTTAAAGATAATTCTTTAATCATAGTGTATAAACTTGAGTTTCTTAAAACACAAAAGGTCTTAAAATATTTTTATAGCTTTAAAATCTGGAGCACATAGGAGTGTGTTGAAGTGTGAGTGTTTCGGGGGGTGTAGATATTTCAGCTGCCATCACAACATTTTCCTTGAACAGCTGCCTAGTCTGCTTTTACCTTGGATAGCTACCATCAAAACTTGTATAATTTCTGAAAAGAAATCCTAATTATAGGAGGAAAACAGTTTAAATTATGCCACAAACTCTTCCTTTCTAAGGTTTCATCTTCCGGTAAAAAAGCATTTCCTTCACATTGACTTTCATTGTTAATGCCTGAGTGTGTAGCCCCTGAACAGCTAAAATACTTGCACCGGTGTCTGTGACTCAGTACATAAAGCACTCTCCACTAAGTTTTCCTAACCTAACCATTTCTTTTTCTTTCAGCGGGTAGAAAAATGGAGAACAGACAATAGGTGAGATAAGCTCACCCTTTTCTAGGGTGGCAAAGAGAGCTGTCTGTTGCTAGACAAACATTTCAGCTCAAGACAGGGGAAGTAAACTGCCCAGCCACAGCTTCAGGACTCCAAAGTGTTCATTGGAACTGACTGAGAAAGGTATAAACTTTTCTCTACAAATCACCATTACAGATGAATTACCAGTTATTAGGGGGAAAAAAACCCAAACCCTTAATTTTCCTTTACCCAGAATGCTCCTTCATTGAGGAAAAAAAAAAAACCAAAAAAACAAACTCTTACAAACAAAACAAACCAAAACCAAGCACCACAAAAACCACAAAAAACCCCCCAAAACAATCCAAAACAAATAAAAACTAAAACAAAACAAAAAACCCCAAAAAACAAACAAAAAATAATGTTTTAACCAAGCTTGTGCATCACACCTTTGATCATCATTAGGTGAATAGATATGAAAAAAAAATAATCTGTCTCTATGTTTCATATATAAACACATTCTAAGTAGAGATTGAATACCCAAGCACAAGAAAATGTACAATAAAAGCATGCCAATTCACCTACTTTGAAATCTCTGTGTTCCTATCTGGCTGACTCTCTGATTATCTATCTTCAGATAAGCTTTGGGACATTTTGCTTTTAATCTTTGTGAAATACATCCATAATTTGGAGAAGAAGAAATTACCATCAAAGCACTTAATGCTATCAAGACATGCACAGGATTTGAACCAAGTTTGATTGCTTGATTTTTTGAGCCAGATGGTGGCAAAGATGCTGATCCTACATGTTTTTTTAACTTTCACGTAGCAAAAATATTCCCCTAAACCGAATACCAAAACCAAATCTCTTCCTGAAAATGCATGCTCCCCTAAGCAGAGATCTCTTACAAGGTATCTTTGTAATAATCTCTGTTGGGTGAAATTATCAATCAAGTTCCAGAGAAGCTCTACTCATTTGCACTTAGTAGTTTTCCGGCTTCATTAGCTCCTAATCCCTCCATCAGCTGAGTTATTTTCTGTTTCAGATATTATATGCTTATATTTGTGCTGTTGAGTTTTGTAAATGCTAGGAAGAGGACATAAGAGCACAGCTCTCTTTTATTTGCAGATTTACCTCAAGAAATCTGCTGTGATTTGTGCTACAGACTGCAGTTCCACTGCTGCTGGGACTGCTGTGATTCATCCCCATATGCAGGAGGCTTTTACAGAAGCTGTAGGTGATACAGAATGTATTTAGAGGGAGTAGAAGAATCCTGTGTCTAAGGAGAACATTTGTATTCCTGAAGGACATAGTTGGATGCCAGTATTTTATTTGTCTAGTCTTCTTACGTAGTCTATTCCCTGTAACTATTCTGTCTTGGCTTCCTTTATTTGATGTGACAGCCGTGATGGGACTGGAGTAGTAAATACTACTTAGATGATGCTATCAGAGGTTAAGGAATGTTTTATCCTGTTATCATCATATTTATCAGTTTAAACGCAATGCCGGTGATATTCCTCTTCCTGGGCAGGTAATACTAGCACAGCAGCACAAATGCCACCCTCTCTGTTTCCAGGGACAGTCCTGTAGTAGAGATCTGACTTTTAAAGATTTGATTCATATGGCTCAATGAGTTCAAACATGAAGCAGTAGCTTAGGAAACTGCAGTTTGATATTTCCACATTGAACTGCTACTAAGGTGATTGTAGGAACTAAACTAGACACGTTTGTTGAGTGCAGACAGTGGGAGAAAGCAGCTTCTCTTCTCTTAGGGAACAAGGGGAGAACGACAAAACAAAACAAACAAAACAAAGCAAAAAAAACCAAAGCAAAACCAAATCAAATGAAACCAAAACAAGAAAAAACGAACCACAGGGGAAAAAAGGCAAATGGAAGACAAAGGAACAATTCCGTGACTTTAGAAAGAAGATCTTTTTAAAAGATTCCTAATTTCAAACAAGAAAAAGAGGGGATTTCTTTTCCTCCTTCATGCCTGTTTTGTTGTATGGGGTTTTTTGGGTTGGTTGGCTTGGTTTTGGGATGTTATTTTGGGGTGTTTGGTGGGGAGGGGAGGTATTTGTTTTCCTTTGATTATTTTTCTTTTCTGTGGGGTAGGTTTGTTTGGCTAGGCAGGAGTTTTTGGGGCTTCTCATAAAAACATGCATCTAATATTCTGAATTAATAAAAAATTGCTGACTTTTGTATTGATAGTAGTATTCACAAAGCTCTGCTTCTGGCATTCCAAATTAATTATATACCTGGAAGATATGAGACAAGCCTTGCTGGTGGAGTAAAATTCTTTCTTAGTGTCACACAGACATTTTTTAGTAGATCTAGAAAAGGAAAGTTAGTCAAGTGCCTTTGCCACAATGCATTTCCTTCCTTAAATGTATTGGCTAAGTGTACCACATTGCAAATTGCTGCATTAGTCACTGGTAAAAAAAAACCAAAACAACAAACATCTAAGAGATTGTGGAAGTTTAGTTTCTACAGAAGTGAAAACATCATCAGATTCCCCACACTTTCATTAATTCTGCCTTCCAGTGTAGCTCATTCTTACGGCTTCTCGCCTAAAAAGACACAAATTCACTCACGCCATTGTCCGAGCAAGCCTTGGCTCTTTCTTGGTTAGGACATTCTGGTGTAAGGATGTGACTCCCTGTGAGCCGGGGGCTCTCCCATCTCCTAGGAGAGCTAGGCTGGTTTGGGGAACACTGAAGGCTAGCACAACCTTGCAGCAACATTTGTTCCAAACTCCACAAATCCAAAAACCCATGTAGTCATTCTACAGAACCCCTTTTTCTCCCTTATCTCCATTTCAGTGTATAGAAATAATTTTTTTTAAATTCTACTTTATCTAGTTTTACTATCAGAAGCTCTGGTTTTTATTATATGAATATTGACACTCCAAAATCACTTTTCCTCGGCAGAAGAAAAGCTGTGACAATAAGCCACCCGTGAGGCCTTAGCTTTCCTGTCATGGCTTTAATTTCAACATGGAAGCATTTGTCAGTGGAGCGTGTGCTGGAAAACAAGGTTCCATGGAGGGCAGCCAGAACTCACCATTGTCTGCACTGACCTGCCAGAGGCCGCCAGGAATAACAAAATAACCCACTTGTTTAAAGATTAGCTGAGCTGCTGAGGGTTGTTTTCAATGTTTTCTTTTAAAATATTCATTTCATTCTAATAGGAAAGTGACTATGGTGTCTGTCTGAAGCAGTATTATTAGTCAATCTTCCATTATTTCTCTGAAAGCACTTGGTAGAATACCAAGCAAGAATACAAGCAAGAATATCTGCAAGACACCAACAGCCATTTTATTTGCAAAGCTCATTGTCTTTTCCTCCTTTTTGTCTGTTTCAACTCTAAATTCAATCCTCTCTTTCCTCTGGTAGAGTGGTTGACTTTTTCTACACTGCCAGCCAGATGGATGGTGTTTTTAGCTTTCTCCTGGAGCATAGGTGTCATTAAGCCTGGAGTCAGTGGCTTAGCAGGTCTTTGTCCGTGTTACCTCATGATAAAGGCAGAAAAGCCAGATCAAATAACCCAGTTACATGCTGCTCTTCAAGACAGCTTTGCAATTTTGTCTCATTCCTTCAGATGATAATGCAACACATCTGATAATACATGTGCAGGCATATCTGTCCATGTATATATGCACACCTGTGCCTGCCCTCATGTCTTTTCCCCTATGAATGGAATTTTAGACTTTCATTTATTCTACAGAGGCACAAGCTGCTCTATCCAGCTGTCATACTACTTGCTCAGATGAAAAGTGCAGCTGAATGGACTGTGCAAAAGTACATCTGACTTTTGCAGTTTTTCTGATTACTACATAAATTATGGACTGTAAGTATCAACATCACATTTTCTAAGTTTTTTTCCAGTGTACTAGAAAATACATGTCCATGTATTTTCTGTAGTATTTTCTACTTGTGGCATAAGAGCTAGATTTCATAATTAAAAGGCATACATTGCAAAAAGGTTACCAACAGAGTTTTTATTAATATCTAGTTTGTAAGGTGATAGTTAGTGTCCAAAGCTAAAGTGTGCTTTAACTCGAGTAGTCAGCTGCCTGCCTCCTGCTCTTACAGAAAAGGGGAAAAATAAACCTGTCTCCCATGAAGTAGCTTTCAGGTACAACAAACATATATTTGATAAGGACTTACTAAAACAGGAAGAATCAATGAAAGAGAATGCTTCCCATGTTAGTAATAACATAAAATACTCAAAACAAACAGGTAGTCCCCTACCAAATAAAGAGGTTTATCCTTTATACTGGGTCATAACTTTAATAAAACATGGCTCTGAGATAGCATTTTTTGCAAGATCAGGAAATAAGATACTGGATTCAATACCAGAATATTATCCAAGTAATTTTGATGTATTTAACAAAAATTATCTGGTGATGGAAGCTGGTTCAACCGGAGTTAATTCTTTGCATCTGCATGACATCTGAACTGCAGTTTTTCAGTTGCTGATAAAAACTTAAAGGACTGTGAGCCTACATGCCTATTCCAATTCATCCTCCTGTAATTAGGTCTCTATGGTGAGACTGCAGAAGGAAGAGGTGGGAAAGAAATGCAAGAAAAGGAAGTAAACAAAAGAAACAGGTCATAGTAGAATATATTGATAAATTGCTGTACTTTCTTCTTATGAGGCTCACTCAGCATCTTGAGTCATGTAATTGTAACAAAATTATTTAACAGTTTCAGTAACCTGACTGTTCTGCTGCTATAACCAAAGGCTAGGAGAGAGCTGGATGTCTAACAGATACTTCCAGCTTTTCTCTCATGAGCTACCAGTTAATATAGTTCAAGGCAGCCACACTGGCACACAACAGCAAGAGCTGTGCAGAGAGTGTGAACCCATTCTACTCATGACTGGCACAGCACAGAGTAGATGGAGCAGATGTGACTGTGGAAAGACGAGGAGAGAGAAAGGGTATGAGGGAAGTAAGTAAGGCTGAAAGCTAACACAAAAAACAGTCTTGTTAATTTTGGCCCAGTGTGTTGGATGGTCAATTTGTGTCTACGTGAGGTGCCTCTACATAGAACAAATCTAGGACTGTGATAGAAGTATAAAAAGTGTTTCTCCTTCAGCATCCACCTCGAGTGATTTTTGGTATTGGTCTTTGAGACTGGGGTAAGGGGATGACCAAAAGGTCCAGTCAGATATGTTCTCTTTTGGTAAAGGTATAGACTTTGATACTTACCTGGATAGTCTAAACCAAAGAAATTCTGGAGGTCAATGAAACTCACATTAACTAGAGTGTGTTTAAGACCATTAGCGAATTCTGCATATTCCTGCATACTTTAGTCACCTTGATAAAATTTATTAATTTTTAAATCTATTTGCTTTTTGTGTATGCAGAAGAGTTTACCATCTCTCTTATAATTTCTCCTGGTAATGTTACAGCTTCAGAGGAAAACTATCTATGTTGTATAAGTTGTAGGTCTTGAAAAATTAATAATTGTAGCACTGCTTTTCCCCCTGCTGTTCTGAATATGAAAAGAACAACCTGGAAGTGAATCAAGTACTGGATAGAAACAGACCAACTTAGATTCCCAAGTAATTTCACCTTGCATTTTGATAGAGCATCAGGGCAAAACATTGATAATGCAATTGTGACAATAACATTGAGAACATAATAATAGCAAGTATGAATGCACACATGCAAAATCTAGCCATTTACTGGCAAATGTGCTTTCTTTCATGACTCACTCACTTATATCTCTAAATGCCTTTAAAATGATGGGCTGGTTAGCTCTCTGCTCTGTGTCACATCTCCAGCAGGACCGACAGACCAGCTGTAAATCTGTTATGATTGCAGAGAGGTAGGGCCTATGCCTGCAGCAGACCACTTCACCTATAAATCCAAACATCTGCTCGTTTCTAATGCAAAGTCAGCAATAAAAGTCCTAATTTTTCATGGTGTGGATATCCTGCCCCTCCAAAATTCTCCACTCCTACCAGCCTAATGCTATAAACACTTGATCCTATATGATGAATATCAGGATGACCACTTGTCATGGTGTGACTTGGGTTTTGCCCATTTTAGTATATTTCATTTCTTTTAGAAATAGGATTTAGGAGTAGAGACAAGGCAGACTTAAAACTTAAAAGGGTACAAGAAGAAATTTATTAATAACACAAAAAGAATTCCGGATAAGATTCCTAGATTGTTCCCTCCCCAGCCTTTCCTTCATTCCACATTCCTTAACACCAACATACAGAGAGCACTTCAGTCAGTTATCCACCCAAATAATCATTTCAGTTCACTCCAGAGAGAAAAGTCCCATTTTGGATTTAGGCTTAGGGGGTGTCTTCACTTTCACAGTCTGCATCCGCCCGGGACCTACAGCACCATGAATTTTCCTCTCATTTACACAGTCCTTCCAGAGCTGTGTTATGAGTTACAATTCACACGTGGGGCTACTTTTAAAGGCAGACTGGTGCAAAAAACAAAAGTCTCTTCATCTCCTTCCCTATCAAATGTCTCTGTTCATATTCCAGTCCCAAAACACCACTCATAAAAAGGGCTGGGGGCTGGCACATCAAGTAATGGGCCTATACTGACGCTGTACAAATGGTGAATAACTACTTACACAGAGCAACTAGGAACTCTGAAAATTCAGATTTGCTTTTTTTCATCTGCAGTCAAACATACTCATGGATATTCAGATACTTGACAGGTGTTTTATCATATTCAAAGTAGGTTTTGAAATTCGTTTTTTCGCCATTATTTTTTATATTTTTCTTCCCTTCTTATCTCCTGTTTTCTTAAGGTTCTCTGGACTCCCCTAAAATGAAACAAATCACTCTTAAATTAATTCATGCTGTATTGTTTTGTTTTTATTTCAAACAATTAAAATAGTGATATTTGTTTCTCTAGTTTCAAATCCCCTAAACCAAATCCCAAAGCAGGAGAAACAGACAACTACCCCTTTGCTTATATCCTCACTTGTAACCTCTAAGGTTTACAGATTAATTTTAGCAAGGCAGTATTCTTTGTCTGCATTAAGTGGATTTAAGCTCTTAAGAAGCAATTCTCTAATCTGTACATATCTGTTTCCCTCTGTCATTATTTGTAAACTAATCTCAAGCTTAAACTTATTTTCTCTATGTTTCTCTGTAAGGAGAGATGCAAAGTAGAGTGTTTAACTATGCTGCCTGTGTGTGTTGGGTTGATGTGGCCAGAAGTGTGTATTCTATCACCATCTGTTGGGGCCGGGTGGGGTAGTGATTTCCTTATCTCCGTGGCGCATACTATCTGTTAATGGGCCATCTTTGGGACAGGGCGATGCAATCTTCTTTATCTTTTCCCCAACCCATCCTCCCTCCAGGAAGATATCATCTGCTAATGGCCCATTAAGTCCCACTGTATGACTGATAAAATTACATCATCCCATTGGGAGATGCTCTAGCAAGGGGGAGGAGCCAAGCCTTTCCTACCTAGATAAAAACTGAGATTTTGAACAGCAAGTTATCCATTTTTCCACTGGATTCTAGAGGAGCACCAGACCTTTCCATATCATCTCTGGACCTTCAGAGGAAAACTGCACCTTTCTACAGGACCACTGCTTCAGCTGAACCACATCTGCCATGCCAGGAGCACTGTAGCCACCATTTAATGGGACTGCTACCAACACCCTGACTGACAGGGGATCAGGTTGTATTCTGTCTCTGTCAGGGTTTGGATTGTTCTTTGTACTACTGTATTTCTATTTTAATTTTCCTAGTAAAGAACTGTTATTCTTAATTATCCTATCTTTGCCTGAGAGCACCTTAATTTCAAAATTATAATAGTAATTTGGAGGAAGGGAGTTTACATTCTCCATTTCAAAGAGAGGCTTCTGCCTTTATTGGCAGACATCTATCCTTCAAACCAGGACACAGTGTTAGAGTATTTTCCCCCTTTTGAACTCTCCAGCTACAATTTGAAGTGGCCCAGTGGTTTCTCTCATCCTCTGATTAATTGTTTCCAGGATAACATTTCAAAAGGTAGCTAAGGTCATGTCATTAATATACAGGTACATGGGCTGTGCTCTCACTGTTCTCACTCCAACCCAAAGTGAAAAGCAGACAGCTTTATGAACAAGCAGGCCCATACAAAATATTTAGCTCCACAGAAGGAATTGATTGCACTTCTCCTGCACATTGATTTTACTGCTGTACGAGTCTCAGACATCCATTTCGGAATATTCTGAGAGCATCTGAGAGTTACAATAGGCAACATCCCTTTCTAAAAACTTTTGCTTACTAAAAACTCTCCTTTTTTTAGTATCTATAAATCAAGGAGTTTTAAAAAAATAAATATCAGATTTAAAATTAAAACTTAAATTGATTCAAAGTTAAAACTTAAGCTATGGCATCACATTTTGTACTTTTCATAAGAACTGTCTTATAGAAATTACAGAGGCTGCACAGCTACTCTGCCAACACATAATCAGGTACACATATTGTACAAGGAGGCAGGGCAGAAAAAAGAAAGCATTATTAGTACCTTGGGAAAATATATTCCTCCTTGTTCATAAATTCCCTCTTGATTTTAAACATGATAGAGAGAAGAGATTCAGACTGATGCCTTTGTTTTTCATAGGATTTTGTATTACTGTTTTTGACTTGCAAAAACAGACTTCGTGGTCCTGCAAATAAATTCAGAGTGATTGTAAATAGAGCTTTGAAAGAACAAAGCAAGAATTTACCAGATCAAATAATTCTAGATAAGAATTGATGCATCTTAGGACATAATAAAAAAATTCAGAGTAGCTCACTTTTTAATGTTTTTGTAAACAAAATAATACTAATTTTCTCTGAGTTTAAATGCCAAAGCAAACACCTACATAAGAAAAAGTTAACATATAAATGACATGAACAGGAGAAGACATGCTGAGTAAACAAGAGGAACAAGCTGCTTTAGACACTGCATTTTCACTGATTATATGCTTGTGATACAAGCGTATTTTCTTTGCTTAATACCTTTAAAATGGAGTAAAGTGAATCAATTTTTTTCTCTGTTTACAAGTTTCTTTTGAATTAAAGTGAATATGCATGAGTTTTCAATAAAAAATATGCTGCAAAGTCTCTGAATCACTGAGTCCTCTCCCTGAACACAGCTATGATTCAATTTCAAAAATTGTTTGTTTAATTCCAGTTGGTATATAATATATTTTGGTGGTTGTTCTTGAAAGAATAGATTTTCTTTTCTTCTTCATCATCCATTTTTTGCCTATTGGGACCTCAATGTCTCAGAAGTTTCTGGAAATGTCTGCCAATGAGAAGCAAATACTAGAATGTTTCTGTTACAATATTTTTTCCTAAGGCAGAATGACACTGTAAAACATATCCTGCCAAATTTCTTGCTGCTCACCAGCTTTATATTTTGAAAGTGTCATTATGTTGAGTGCTTTTAGAAATAGATTTTCTCTTCCTCTGGCAAATGACTAATTTTACGTGTAATTTCTATATTTCTGCTGTGTTTTCTGTATTTTGATATATCATTTCTAAGATATGCCAGATTTGCTTTTCACATATTGTAAAGCTGAGTTCTATATTTTGTTTCTGTCATATACTTAACTGCATTACAGTGTAGTCGAGAGGGCAATATTTAATATACCCTTACAGCCCCCTGTCCTGTGACTTTATTGAAACAACTTTTACTAGGATCTGCAATAAGATTCCTAGCTTGCATCCTGTTTCTGCATTGTCCTTCAGGTTCTGTGCACGGTTGTAACATACTAAAATATAGCAACATTGAGAGCAGTGTTAAGAAAATTAGCTTTTAATGATTCTGATTCTCTTTCTAGTCATCTAGTCATCATTTTCTTTCCAAAGAAAATGTCTATCCTTGTAATCACGTTTAGGATGGATGATTGAACATTAAGCAGTAGAAGAAGGCAAAAATTCTTTATATCTGCTGACATCCTACATAACACTCAGTTTGAGAGAATTCCAAACTTGCATGCAGGGGCCTGGAAGTGAATTGTAAATCGTAGAATGACCTGAGTTGGGATCTGGAAATTTGCCAGTTTCCAGTTCACCAAGACATTTCTAGATGCCCAAGATCATCCAAAAATTAATAAGAAAGGCCTCACAATGACATCAGCCAGGTCTTTGGGTCAATGTTATTTCTACAGAGTGCTATTTTGCTAGTAACGGATTTAAAAAGCACTTTCTACTGTGTTCCACAGTCCTGGTCCACTTCAGCTCCAACAGACTTTCAGACACACAAATTTTCTGCCTATGGTGATGACCATATCTCTGTGTGCCCCTCATGTCATGTGATCTTTCCTCCACTGGCATACTCTATCTTGTTTTCACCTCAGCTCCATAAGTAGGTGCCTTCTCAGCCAAACTGGCCTTTTGCCTCACCTACTCGACTTCTAACACTTTGGAATTACCTGTTCCTGTGCTCTTGGGAAGTGGAGTTTAAAAAGTGACCAGCACTGATGAAACCCAACACCTTCAAAAGTTTTTTCTCAGGGACCTCACTAATTAGTTCCCTGAGCAGTCTGCTTTCTTCTTGTCCAGAGCTGACATTTCGCTGGCACTTTTTCTCCTGTCATCAGAGATTTTAAACTTGATTCCTTCATGGTGACTGTGGCCGAGATGGCCACCAGTCACTACTTCAGTCATTGGAATCACTCTGTTAAAAAGCAACAAACCAAGAAGAGCACCTTTCATAGTAGCCTCCTTTAGTATCTGTACCATGAATCATAGAATCATACAGTGCTTAGGATTGGAAGAGACCTTAAAGATCACGTCATTCCAATCCCCCTGCCATGGACAGGGACACCTTCCCCTTCACCAGGTGGCTCAAAGACCACCCAGTCTGGCCTAGAACTCTTCTACAGATGATGCATCCACTGCTTCTTTGGCTAACCTGTGGCAGTGCCCTACCACCCTCAAAGCAAAGACTTTGTTCCTAACATCTGATCTAAACCAATTTTGTTTCAGTTTAAAGCCATCTTATTACTACAGGTCCATGCAAAAAGTCACTCTACCAGCTTTCTTGTAGACCCTCATTAGGTTAGGAGGCTGTTATAAGGGCTCCCTTGACTCTTCTTTTCTCCAGGCTGAACAATGCCAATTCTGTAAGCATTTTCCATAGGAAAGGTGCTTTATCATTTTTCCATAACCCTCCTCTGGACTCATTCTAGCTGGTCTATGTCCTTCCAGTTAAGTTATAACACAAGAATTTTAGGGTATTTTGGACCTGCTTGTACCACCTGTGTGTTATTCCCAGTTAATATGTCCCATAAGAGCAAGAGTGGCTGAATTAGGTGTCTCTAACTTCCTTAAAAATAATCCAACAGTGCCGTCATCCTGCCTCAGTGGTCCATAGCAGACTTCCATGAGGAAATCTGCATTTTTTGTTTGTCCCTTAATACATATCCAGAGGCTCTTACCTGGGCCATTGCCAAATTTGAGGTTCGGAGACTCCAGCCCCTCCATACACACCATGCCACTCTACCACCTTGACCTCCGCTGCCTCTTCTGCCTTGCCTATCCCTCCTGAATAGCTCATTACCTTCTAATGAGGTACTTCTGTTAGAGGACTCATTCCACCAGGGATGACTCTGATGTATCTCAGGGACTCATGATGCACATGTTGGTGCAGAAACATTTCAAGTGCACCTCATTGCAGCCAACATCCCATGGAGAGGACTGAAGGACCTCACTGAAACACATAGTCCCTCAAACTTTCATATCCATCCCCACTGCTTATTAGTGGCAAGTCTGGTCTTTCTCCTTTCCTCATTCCCGTCTAGTTTAAAGTTCTGCTGGTAAGTCCTAACTCCTGTGCAAAAGCACTTTTTCCCCTCTGAGAAAGGTGCATCCCACCAGGCATTGCATAGATCATCCTACGATGAAAAAAACCCAAATTCTGCCAGTGACACCTCGGAGTAGCATGTTAATTTATTGAATCTGCCCTTTTCTTTCAATATTCTTTGCTGTTGTTGAAAGGCATGAAGAAAACACTGCTTGTGACCCTGATCCTTCAGCCAATCACCCCAAAGCCCTAAAATCCCTTTTCATTGCCCAAAAAGCCCTGGAGACACTTGAAATGAACTAAGTTAAATAAATAGCAGGGGTATGATGAAGATGATAGTGGATTATCATTTCAACAAACTACAGCTCTGTCTGGAACCATAACACAGAGTAACAGGTTAATGTAAACTAGAGTGGAGTTGTTAGAAATAATTTCATAAGACTTCAAGTCTGCCTCTGAAAACTCATTCAATACTGCCCTAATTTCCACCTACACCAGTTCAATGAGCTGGATGTAGGAATTTCTGCAAATGTAGCACTTGAAGGAAATGCTGATCAGTTTGATTTGCTGAAACTGAGTACAAACCACCTCTTCCTTTTCATTTTAACTGCTCCTCTCTCCTTTAACCCACAAGAGTGTCAAATCAGAGATTAATCCCAACTCCACGCAGTTGGAAATGTCAAGCTTAATGGCATCTCAGCCGTACAAGGGTTCAGCTCATTTTTCAGCCTTGTAATAGCCTGAGTTTTGATATAGCTGATACATGCTAGACTGTTGAGGGTTGGGGTTTGTTCCCGTACTTTTCCTCCTCTTTTTTGGAGAGTTTTTCTCATTATTACGCTAAGAAAACCTGTCGGGTTACACCCAAGCTCTTCACGGCTCGAGACAAAGGGATGGCCGGGGCTGTCTCCCTGCTTTTTCGCTTGCCAGCAGGGTCTGAGAGGAGTCCGGGCACCTCTCGCTTTTTCCAGCCCTCGTTGTCCGAGCGCCGGGGAGCGAGGTTCTCTGCGGTCAGACGCTGCCCTGCATCTGCTCCGCGCCCACCTCCTACCTCTACAAACACAGCCGAGCGCCAGCACCCAGATGGTGAGCGGGGAGCTCCCTCCATCCTTCTCCTACCTGGGGCCAGCGCTGCCGCTGTTGCCTTCCCCCGCTCCCGCCGGCTGCCTCCGCAGCTGTGCTGCCCTGCCCCGCCTGCCACCGCCGGGACCGGGCACAGGCAGTGTCTGCGGCTGTAAAACGGACTGGAACTGAGATATTTGCTCTGTTTGGTTGTTAATTTTCACAGCTGCTGCTGTTTCTGTTTGTCCGCTTAGATATATTGGTAAAGAGCTGTTATTCCTTCCCCCTTATCTCTGCCTGAGAGTCCCTGATTCAAAAATTATAATAATTGGAAGGGAGAGGGTTTACAGTCTCCATTTCAAAGAGAAGCTTCTACCTTTATTGGCAGACACCTGACCTTTAAACCAGGACACAGACATACTTTTGATTAGAAAATGGTATTCTATTCTCACCTTCCCCCTCTCTCCCTCCAAACTGCAGCAGTCTAGATCGGAAATAAGACCAAATAAAGAACAAATGTGAAACATTAGCAGGAAATAGGGTTATTTACTTCATTCATGTCCATGAGGAATTAATACACGTCCTCAGAGATGATTATTTAAACATTGGCATTATTATTGCAGTGTGCAGGTTTTTTTCTGCCAAGAGATGCCTCACTCTCTGGTAAAAGAGGCAGAGCTGATTTTGGGAGGCAGTGTAATTATGTTTTCTCCCTCTATCCAAATAGAAGCACTTTGGAACACTGGAAGTAGGAATGGAAGCAATTTGAAGGAATAGTGAGTTGATATAGGCCATAGTACTTTGACAAAGTCCATAGTACCCAAACAGCTATAGCTGCACCATACCCTCCAAGTTTAAGAATTTGCTTATTTTCAGGAACTTGTTCAGAGATTACTGTACAGAAACTGATAAAGTTCTACACTTTCACTACCAGTCTTGCCCAAAAGTGCACCTGATTCTCCTGTGGAAGCATGGTTTGCATTTTGACAGAAATTATGAGAGTTTTTTTGCTGTCTTGAGGAAAAGTTTATACTCTTCCTTTTCAGGGTCTTGTTTAAGCTCTTACAGAGTTTTTATAGAGGAAGTAAATGCACATGCACAAAGACCATTGCAAAGCTGTGAGTCCTGCAGAGACACTTACTGCCTCTCCTGTAAAAAAGCCAACAAAAATTATTAGTTACATGAGTTGATAAGAACCCTTTAAAGCCAAAAGCCAACACATTACCATGAGTGAGGATGCAATTGCAATCAAATGACACAGTTTTATCATTTCTTAACAGAGCATGACTATTCCACATACACTGCACAGCAACTGAATATGGCTAATGATGTTCCAGAAGATGCTGCAGATGCACATAGAGTTCTTGCACTGAGTGGTGAGCATTATACAATGCAAATCAGAAACAAGAAGCTACATTGTAAAAAAAAAAAAAATCCAGTGAATATTAATTAACATGCACATCTTTCTTTTTAGCTACCATTAGAACTGTAGCAGTAAATAAGGTGCTAAAAATAATTGCCTAGGACAAAAATCTATGTGATATTAATTTACTATAAAATAATTTTGACCTTAACAAATAGGTGTACCATGCTGTGTTCTTTAAAGTAAGTGAATCCTATGAATCAAAATAGGAGAAAATATATCCAGTCAGAAAATCCTAGTTTATAATTAACCTGATGCTACTCTTTCCAGCTACTGCTCAGAAATTAGGAAACTACTGAGCTCCTATCTGGATCCTAGAAAAACCCTGCGAATTTCTTTATAAAATAGAATCAGAAAAACCTTGCCAATTTCTTTATAAAGTAGAACTACAGGAGAGGGCATGCATCAGAAAGTGCCTTATATGTCATTATCAAGACAGACATGTGGGGAATTAAGTAGCATTTCTTTAATTAAAAAGAAAAAAATAGAGTAGATCATAAAGCAGAAGTCAGAGAAGAGGAAAGACAAGCTTCAGAAAATTAAATTTAGAATGGCTTCTTTAATTTAGCTTGAAGTGTTGGTAATACTGGAAGGGGAATAATATAGCTGTGGTTCTATACAGCAATATGTTATTTTCAGGTCATTCTAGCTCTGAATAAAGCAAGAACCTCTGGGGAGACTTCTCTTTTGTAATGCTGGCCTCCTGCTAAAAGCTGTTGTGGCACAGGCTTTCTGCTTCCTCTGTAATAGTTCATCTTACTCTCTCAGAAAATGATTCATTTTAAATATGGATATGGGAACAGATATGGTGCTTACATCATCTCAAGGAAAGTAGCTGGAGCCTGAGCAAAATACTGTCCTATAAGTGGACAATTAAAATATTCTAGGTCATAAAAAGGAAATATCAGTCTCATTTCTGATGTTACAGCACATTCTTTTTTAGGAAAACCCAATATATCTATAACCAGCATAATGTCCAACTGTATTCTCCTTAAATCTTTTTTCACAAGTAGTAGCTGGTGGTCTAATTTATTCCTAGTTGGGATATTTTAATTTAATTCAAATTTTCAAGGTATTTTTTTCTTATTATTATTACTATTGTTGTTGCTATTACTATTGCTATTTCTATTACTATGATTATTAAAATGAGGGAGTAACTGTAAGGTTAATAGAGGGGTTTCATCCACAACTGTAATTTCTAGGGATGACTGAATCTGTTTGGACAGGACAGGATGGAATACAAGGCTATAAAATGAAAATGCTAGATTTGCCTGACATGCAACTCAATAGGCAAATAACAAATCTCCAAAAAAAATAGCAAAACAGCAAGTAAGGTGCCCTGGGACTAAGATACTATTGTGAGATTGAAAGGATACATGAAATATGGATGCTACCAGTAGTACTAGAGGCTGCCTTACCTTTGGAAAGCCATTTGACCTCTCATTTCTGCAGTTTTCTATCTCTTTCTGCATGAGATTTTGTTTCTCCTGTTCTGTTTAAAGTAATGGGTTTCTGATACTCTTTGAGAACTAAGCAGTTAGATCTCTAACACATCATGAGCTGCAACTAAAAAAAAAGCTTAAAGATGTCTCCATGGACTACAAAAGAGTAAAGATGTCAAATAATGTTTTTACTATGGTTCTGCCTATATTCAAAGAAAATCCTCTTCCTTTTCTCTGTTGTAATGGCAAAAACTTCCTCTGCCCCAAACGGCTTGGATGGGCAATACATGATTGCACTACTGACTAGGCAAATGTGCATTATTAGAGAGAACAGTCACATACAGTGTTCGACCAAAAGGAAGTTTTTTGATGCCAATTTATAAAGCCTGCAGATAGACATTTATGAGGTGTTTAAACAAAATATCTTTTTTTGAGACAGTGAAATCTACCATTGCCATGTTTTGTTGGCCTCCTAGCTAGTTTTAGAGTTAATGCTTCATCTACACACAGGAATGCAATTTTTTCTCTGAATGTATATTTTGTTTGCTACACCTCTCTGCATTGCAGGTTGGTAAGAAGAGCCTTCAACCACAGCATGACTGAGACAACCATATAGTGTGTTTTTTTAGTTTTAATTCAGGTACAGCTTATTCACACACAACACACACACTCACACACGCACGCACACACACACACACACCACCAACAGAAGAAATAAGTTATTCTGGAAGATCCTCAACATGCCAACATCATCCCATCCAGCATCTAAACCATGTGAAAACTAGCTTTCACCCATCCAACGCACTTTTAAAAAACTGGGGTTTGGGTGCTTTCTTATTTTAGGTAATTTATTTTGTAATAGATTGAGATGAAGGCAAGAGGGAAAGAAAGAGATAAGAATATGTGTCATCTCCCTAGAACATTTTTCTCCTCTTCTGGAAGCAGAGCTGCAAGTCCAAATCCCCAGTGAATGATCCAGACTTGCAATTGCCTTGTCTTCCCCCTGTCCCCTGTGATTAGGCAGGTTCACCACCCTGGCCACATCTCCCAAGGGTGCCAGGGACACCTTTTCCTCAGCCTCTGTCCAGGGTGACCCAGCTCTGCATTGCAGCATCAGCCACACCAGAGACACTGCACTGGGATGTTACACACTTATGTGCATGGGTGGAGAAAACAGCACCAACTTCACAACCTTGAGAATAAACTCATGACATGCCTACCAGCTGACAATGAATTCTACATTTCATCTCTGTCCTCTTAGCACTCCTACCTATTTCTTATTCCTTTTATTAAAACTTCACTTGTCTTTTGTGATTTGTGTCCACATATTTCCCATTCATTTTATCAAAACTTCACTTCCATTCTCTGTTTCATGCCCTTCACCTCCTCTCCTTTCTTCCCTTTTGAGTGATCTGTGCTTTGCTCCTAACAGCATGTCATTAAACCTGATACCTGGAAGAAATGTACCAGTATGAGTGTCTCTGACAGTTTCCACAAAGGAAGGAGACACCTTACTCAGTGGGAGATACTTGCAATGTTATTGAGGGCAAGCTTTCTCATTTTGACCACAAGCTCTGGTTTAGTTGTCATCGTGGCTTGTGCTTCTGCAGAGAAAGCCTATTTGAACAATTAATTTTCTCTTCAGAATCAATCTTCACAGGGTAGTTTCAATGCCAAGGTTGAAGTTAGTTCACAATCAGAGAGATAAAGAGGATCTGATACGCATTTTGTTTTCAAAAATGTGCGATGAATGTAACAGAGACATAATTACCTAAATGTTTGCAACAGAAGACACATCTCTAGATTATTAGTCATGCTCCCACTACAGAAGTCTCCTAGACAAGTAGGAAATAAAACTGAATTAAATTTTTACATAACTAGAAGTGTCATGTAGTAAATTATGCCATCTAATTACTAAACTGCTGCCTAATCTGTTATATGAACCAATATACTACATTAGAAGAACTACTAAGTATTTAGATACTCCATGACAGATAACTTTGTGATTGTATCATTAAACTTGAGAATACATTGCCCTTTAAATTTCTGTTAACAGGTTGTTAAGTTGCACTATAAATTTCCAAAGCATCAATAGTCATTATATAATACAAATATCACCATAATTACTATGCCAGTGTAAATTTTAATATCTTCCTCATATTCTCTTCTGCCTTGTGCCAACAGAAGCCCATGGAACACATCAGCAACACAGATCAGTGACATTACTGTTGCTCCTGAACTGCTAAAGTCTCCTCAGCTGGTAATTGCATCCTATTATAATATCCAAGAAACAAAATCCATCACTGGTATAAGTAGCTTTGGAAAAATTATTTTAATGTAAGGCAGCATGCCTAACCACACCTTGAAAAAATCTTTGAGCCCTCAGAGAGGCAGGAAAAGAATATGGCTTTCTTATCAGCTTTCACTGGACAACTAAGCACACTGTAAATCAGGTAACCCTCTGCCCTCAGTTTTAACTCAGAAAGAAAAACCAGGATTTGTAGAAGCACTGAAGTGGTACCAGTATTAGCATAGGGTTTCTTTGGAAATACTAAAATCTCTGAATTTTCTAGATATGGCTAAATATTTTTCAAAAATTTGTGAGGTATTTTAGCATGAAATGTGATGAAAAGTCAGTTATGAAGAAAGTATTTTCTTAGGTAATATTTTTGTTTTCTTAGTCTGTAGACACAAATAAGACCCCTGCAAGAGTGCTTGTGATTCAATTTATGAAGTTCACAGAGAGGTGATGTATTTCAAGTACAGTGGACAGACACCTGTTCCATCAAGTTGTTGTATACAACTTGTCTCACTCTTCTGCATCAATTTATAAAGGAAGAACACCATTCCATGTTTGTAAGTATGACAGAATACTGCATTTCCAGTAGAACTGTATTTCCACAAAGACTTTTCATTAAGGGAAAATCACTACTGTTGATTGCACTATTAGCATACACTAAACTCCCTTGGCTGAAGTAGAAGCCAAATGTAACAGTAACCCTCTTGCTGGATCCCAGAAACCAGGAGATTTTGATCTTTCTGTGCTTCCAGGCACTGACCCCTGGAGAGCACTGCTTTTGGCCTGAGGCCGTGGAGATTGCTTCT